>JAGXJF010004246.1:0-350178 GCA_019208055.1 Stipa capillata
ATGCTCATCACTGCTTTCCTCGGCCCCATCCTTCTCCACCAATGCCATCATCTCTACAATCTCCGCTCTCACGGGATTAGCAGTCACTTGAGCACTAGATGTCACAGAATTTTGATTCTTCTTTTCATATATGTCTAACAGGCGATGCATAACATTAGAAGTATCATTGTCAACTCTCTTTTTTGATGGTCCAGGACTAGGTGAATATCCAGTTGTCCTCTTCTTCCCACTCTTGCTACCCTCAGGTGTGGTATCAAAACCCAACCCTTCACAGCCTGATCCTACATCCTCTTCCTCAATTTCAACAGTTACTGGTGTAGCTTGAGATGCTGCACCTGGTACCCTTGCATGTTCATTCGTGACACTATGAGCATCAAAAAGTATTCTCATCTTATCCTCGCTACCAAGTGGAGCAACCCGAAACTTGGCTGCTTCTAGACATCTCTGCAATTTAATACAAGACCACATGAGTGCTAAATGAATTTTCTAATTAACGAAGATATAATGGAAGTACTACAAAAATATGCATACCTTAATCTCTGCCTCCCACCAATCATCGCTAGCCTCAATGGTACCCGTGACAGGATCTCTTCCTAAACCGGAGGCATGTTGGTTCAATGTCTTCCATATGTTATAGTCTTTTTTTAGTGTCTCCCATCGATTCTTGAATTGTTTACACTCATACTTCCTTTTGGTGCGCTCATTGAATTTGGTTATCAAATTGGCGTACCCAACATTATTCAAACATTGGGACGGCCGATTATTGGCTTGCACTTCCTCCACACATATGTCAAGAAAAACCCTATGAGCAATGGCATCCCAAGTGGCTTTCCCATTTTTCCCTTTATCCATCTATTCAATAATTGGCAGCAGTTTAATAAAGAGCACACAATAAAGAAACATACATATGTACTTATTTTTCATTTCATCCCACACCTTTTTTTTCTAGTCGCTGAAAATTGTGTACAACAGCATGCACATGAGATTTATCATTGGAAGCGATATCTATTAGAGAAGATACCCATGCTGATGTGAATCAAACTAGGAGTTCTCTAAAAATTGATATGCAGGCATCCAGCATACATGCAAGAAGGCTCCAGCTCACATGGCAATGATCAGCATAAGGAGAAGATCCAGAACACTAAGCATATATGCAAAAGGTCAAGAAAAAATTATGCTTAGCTCCATCGCCTCATTCATTTTTCATATTACGTTTGAAACACAAGATATTCATAGCAAATTTGCAGTACAGCTTAATGAATCAAATAATCACCCTCACCCTTTCTATAGGACAAATACAACTTTCTGACCTTCGACAGATCGTTCCACACAGGACAATCAGTTTGCCTAGGTTGTAAATGAGACAGCAAATGAGACCCCACATATTTTGCCTTGATAATACATTGCCAGAGGCCATTTTCAAACTCTAATTTTCATCACCATTTACACAAGAGACTTACATTCGGACTTCTCAAGCTTTTAACCCTCAAACCACCCTTCTTTTTAGGTCTACAAATTCTGGCCCAAGTCATCAAATTGTACCTTTTCTTCTTACTACTCCCTTGCCAAAAAAAAGTGTGACGTTTATTGTCCATTCTTTCAGACAGTCTTGTGCAACATAAACATGGACATATAATAAGTATGAAGGTTGGTTAAACAAGCATTAATGAGGATCAATTTCCCGTTGATGACAAAGAACTTCTCTGTTAACCATCTAATCTTTTTTGAATATTCTTCTCTACATAATCCCAACCTTAAATGGAAAGCTTTGTGTTACTTATGTGAGATTATAGCCTAAACTGTCTAATTGCATAGAGACATGAAAGATTATCATAGCATGTGAACAGTTGCTGAGGTATTTGTGTGAAACTGTGACTGAAAGAGCAAAAATCTTGTAACATGGCAAATTTAGTAATGTATAAAGTATAAATTGTAATCCCAAGTGCATAGAACACTTCCAAAATGTGTTCTTCTTTTTCAAAAAACAGGCATGTTCTTCAATATACATAGGATGCTTCTTTTTCAGATCTGCTTTATACCTGCTTAATCAGCTTTCTGCCTGCTTGTTCTAGCTGTGTCTCAGGTGTTATAGATGTATCATCTTTTATACCTGTCTTAGTCACCTGTGTCGCAGCCACATTACTAGCTTACCTGTGCTAGGTTATTAGATCACCTGTGTGACCCACCTGTGTGACAGCCACGTGCTATTTTACTTGTGATATTTCACCTGTGTTAGGAACCTGTCACACAGCCAATTAAATCTGATGATCTGCTAAGTCAATAACTGGTTAAAAAGATTAAAACTAAGTAATTTTAATTAGCCTCCTATTCACCCCCCCTCTAGTCGGCACCCTTGGTCCTTTCAATTGGTATCAGAGCTGTGTTGCTCTTTGAATTGGCTTAACAGCCAGAGTAAAGGATGTCGGGCTATGAGGGTAAAATACCTGTCTTTACTGGATCTAATTATGCTTTCTGGAAAAGGAAGATGCAGATGCATCTTACCGCTATCGATCCAGATGTGTGGGATGTTGTTCATACAGGTTATGTCTTGGAGAATGCTACAACTTTCACAGTCAACGACAAGAAGAATATCCAGAATAATGCCAGAGCTGCCACTGCCATCTTCATGGGCTTGCAAGAACATGACTTTAACAGAGTCAGCACAATGGAGTCTGCTAAGGAGATTTGGGATACCTTACAGCAGATATATGAGGGCAGTGACACCCTGAAAAAGTCCAAGAAAGGACTGCTGGAATCAACTCTGGAGAGATTTGAGCATGAGCCTGGTGAAGATATAAATTCTCTATACTCAAGATTGACTCTCATCACCAACCAGCTGAAGGCTTTGGGCTCCAACAGAGTTGAGGATGAAGATGTGATCAAGAAGTTCTTATCTGTGCTTCCCAAGCAATATAGAACTCTTGTTCTCATGCTAAAAGAGAAAGATGGATTTGAGAGAATGAAGCCAACTGAGGTGTTAGGAAGGATCCTAACACATGAAATGGAAATCAAGCAAGAAGGAAAGCACACCTCCTCAGCCACTGCCAAGAAGAACATTGCACTGAAGACCACTGCTTCTGCTTCTCATCCTGAGAGTGATAGCAGTGAAGAGCTGAATGATGAGATGACCAGTGGAGAGGAAAGTGAGCTAATCCTTCTCACAAGGAACTTCAGGAAATTTTATAGGAGAAAAAGCAGTTTGGGTCTACTGAGAGGTTCAGAGGAAAGAAACCATCCAGAGACAACAAATGCTTTGAGTGTGGCAAGGAAGGCCACTTTGCAGCTGATTGTCCAGCTAAGAAGAAGGACAACAGCCATTTCAAGAAGAAGAAGGACTTCAATGGCAAGAAGAAAACCTTCAACAGCAAGCACCCAGCTCATCTCAAGAACAAGGCCACTGCCAGAGCCTATGTGGGACAAGCTTGGGTATCAGATGACTCTGGCTCAGAGGAAGAGTCAGAGGACGAAGAACAGGTAGCTGGGATTGCTATCAGCCTGCCTGATGGACCCAGCTGTGACACAGCCAGGTCACACAGCTCCATGCTGAACTTCAAGGCTGATCAAGCTCCATCCACTCCTGCTCCCTTATGCCTCATGGCTAAGGACTCTAAGGTATTAACTGAAGATGATTTTCCTGATTATGCTGAACTAATGGATATCTTAGAGAGAACAGAGAAGGGTTACTGCAGGGAGAGGAAGGAGAACATATCCCTTAGGGATAAACTGAGGGAGCTGAGAGAGACCTGTGATGAAGTCACAGATGACAGGGAGAATCTCAGGTTGGATCATGAGAACCTGGAAATAGCTCATGAGAAGCTCAGATCAGCACATGAGCTTCTCCTCAAGGAGCATGAAGAGTTAAAGGCAAAGCATGCCACATGCATTGATATTTCTGATAATATTGCTGAAGCTATGCCTTTACCTGCTCCCACTGTCATAGAATCATGTTTAAACTGTGCCAGCAAAATAAATATCCTAACATCTACAGGTGGAGTAGTAGATAACTCTAAAGAGGCCTCAACCTCTAATGTTACTAACTCTGTGGATGCAGCTGAGCACAACAAGCTCAAGGAGGAGCTAGAAGAGCTTAAGAGGCTCATGAGAAAAGGCATGTGCAGTGCCAACATTGGCATGAAGAACTACCAGCTTATAAGAGCTGAAATGTTAAGGAAAAATGAAGGCCGAAGAGGCTTGGGTTACTCTGCCTCTACTGCTAAAGATAAATTGCCTGCTGTCACTAACACCTGTCTTGCAGCAAAATTTGTGAAACAGGCAGGAACTAATGACAACAAAAGTGTTGCTCACGTGCAGAGAAGAGGAATGAAGCAATCATTCCCTCTAATCCAGGCTATGTTCTGCAGAAGAACATGAAGGGAAGAATAGTGGCCAAGTATGTAGGGCGCAAGCACTTGGCAAAATGGTTACCTGCCATCTGGGTGCCAAAGGCTAGACTTGCCGGTGTCACCGGTGGTTTACACAGCTGTGTACCCACCAGTGTCACAGGTAGATCTGACAGGTCACTAACTCATGTGTCTAAGGTTGCAGGTGATTGCCAGCCAAAGAGGATCAAAGTCATATCATCTGTTGCTAATGCTGCTAACCTTAAACACAAATATGCTATCTATACTTCTGCTACTTCTGCTTATGATAAAACTGCCAAGGGAACCAAACATGTTTGGGTCCCTAAGTCTCATCACTAATCTTGCAGGAAACTGTCTCCAGTGGGACTGATTGGGTTGTGGACAGTGGATGTACACAACATATGACTGGAGGCAGGGAGGAGTTTGTAGAGATCACTAGTGAAAATCTTCCAAGCAAATATGTGATCTATGCAGACAACTCTAAAGGAAAGGTAAATGGCATTGGTAAAGTTGCCATATCTGAGAATCACTCTTATCAAATGTAATGCTTGTTGATCAGATAGGCTATAGTCTGATGTCTGTGTCATAGCTGTGTGACACAGGCATGAAAGTTACTTTCTATCCTGATAAGATTATAGCTTCCAAACTATCTGATGATTCTCAAGTGTTTGAAGGATGCCGGTCTGGTAAGCTATACACTGTGAATTTCAATGAACAGCCTGCAGCAGCTCCATGGTGTCTAATGGCAAAGACCAGTGCCGGATGGGTGTGGCACAGGCGGCTAGGACATGCTGGGATGAAGCTTCTAAACAAGCTGAGCAAACATGACTATGTTATAGGCTTGGAGAAGGTAAAGTTTGAAAAAGACAAGCCCTGCAGTGCATGTCAAGCCGGCAAACAAGTTGGAGCTGCTCATCGACCGAAGAACATCATGACTACTTCCACTTCCTTCGAGCTCATTCATATTGACCTCTTTGGTCCAACAACCTATGAGAGCTTAGGAGGTAACAAATATGGCTTTGTCATTGTAGATGATTTCTCTAGGTATACTTGGGTGTTCTTTTTGAAGGAGAAGACACAGGTGTACAAGAAATACAAAATGAGTGGAAGGTAAACCTAGTGAAGATCAGGAGTGACAATGGGAGTGAATTCAGAACTCCAAGGTGAAAGCATTTCTGGACAAGCATGGAATCAAGCATGAATTCTCAGGTCCATATGCTCCACAACAAAATGAGTGGTGGAAAGGAAGAACAGAACCTTGATAGAGATGGCAAGGACCCTACTGGATGAGTACAAGACTCCACCAAGATTTTGGGCTAAAGCTGTCAATACTGCCTGTCACTCTATCAACAGGATATATTTACATCCACTACTCAAGAAGACTCCTTATGAACTGCTCACCAACAGCAAACCTAACATATCATACTTCAGAGTATTTGGTTGTAAGTGCTACATTCCTAGGAAAGGCAAATGCCTAACTAAATTTGAAGCTAAATCTGATGTTGGTATATTCCTTGGTTATTACACTAACTCCCATGCCTATAGAGTCTTTAACACTTCCTCTAAGGTTGTTGAAGAATCTATAGATGTGGATTTTGATGAGTCTTATGGCTCTCAAGGAGAGCAAGTTGCTATTGATGTAGGAAATGAGGATATTCTAAAGAAGTCCACTGGTGAGATCAGACCCACCATCAAGGAGGAGCCTGCCTCACCAAGTGATCAAGAACCCTCTTCTTCATCAATTCTTGAAGACACTGGATTTCAAGATATAGAGTTCGAGTGCAACCCAGCCAATGATCAACTGGACTCAGAAGCCTCCATGCACCCAGCTGTGTCACAGGAAAAACTACCGGTGTCACAAGCAACTCCATCAGCTGTGACATAGGCAGTTAACCCAGATCCCCCTGTGATCAGCCGGCTGCAGAAGGATCACCCTGTGGACAACATCATCAGTGCCATTAATAGGGGAGTGACCACTCGATCTCGAATTGCTAATTTTTGTGAGCATTACTCCTTTGTCTCAAATGTTGAACCCAGGACCACAGGTGAAGCTCTAAAGGATGCTGACTGGATCAATGCTATGCATGAAGAGCTCAATCAGTTTGAAAGAAATGAAGTATGGTCACTGGTGGAAAGACCTGAAGATCATAATGTGATTAGAACCAAATTGGTCTTCAGGAACAAGCAAGACACTAATGGACTGGTGGTAAGAAACAAAGCCAGACTTGTGGCTCAAGGGTTCACACAAGTAGAAGGTCTGGACTTTGGGGAAACATTTGCTCCAGTAGCAAGACTTGAAGCCATCAGAATCCTGTTAGCATATGCTGCTCATCACAATATCAAGCTTTACCAAATGGACGTCAAGTCAGCATTTCTGAATGGTAAACTTTCTGAACTTGTATATGTTGAGCAGCCACCTGGTTTTGAGAATGACAAGAAACCATACCATGTCTATAAACTGCACAAAGCACTCTATGGTTTAAAACAAGCACCAAGAGCATGGTATGATACATTGAAAGAATTTCTAATCAGCAATGGATTTAAAATGGACTTAGTTGATACAACTCTATTCACTAAAAGAAATGGAAAAGAATTATTTGTGTGCCAAATTTATGTCGATGACATAATATTTGGCAGTACTAACCATTCTATGAGTGAAGTGTTTAGCAAGCTGATGACCAAGAGATTTGAGATGTCTTTGGATGGAGAACTCAAGTATTTCCTAGGACTTCAGATCCATCAACTAAAGGAAGGGACTTTCATCTCACAAGAAAAGTTTACCAAAGACATCATCACTAAGTTTGGCATGAAGGATGCAAAAGGTATACACACTCCCATGCAAACTAATGGCCAGCTGGATCTAAACACTGAAGGTAAGTCTGCTGATCAGAAGGAATTTAGATCCATGATAGGTTCTTTGCTTTACTTGTGTGCATCTAGGCCTGATATTATGCTTAGTGTTTGCATGTGTGCTAGATTCCAAGCTAACCCTAAGGACTGTCACAGAGTGGCAGTCCGCAGGATTCTGAGATACTTTATTCACACTTCAGGGTTTGGCTTGTGGTACCCTAAAGGTGCAAACTTTGAGCTAGTTGGCTATTCTGATAGTGACTATGCAGGGTGTAAGGTTGACCGAAAAAGCACCTCAGGTACCTGTCAATTTATAGGGCATTCCTTAGTGTCCTAGTCATCCAATAAACAAAACTTAGTAGCCCTTTCCACTGCAGAAGCTGAGTATATAGCTGCTGGTAGTTGTTGTGCTCAATTATTATGGATGAGGCAGACCTTGAAAGATTTCAGCATATCTTTTAATCAAGTACCCCTTTTCTGTGATAATGAAAGTGCAATCAAGTTAGCCAACAACCCAGTACACCACCAAAGATCCAAACACATAGAAGTGAGGCACCACTTACTTAGAGACCATGTAGAAAAAGGAGATATACAGCTGTGCCATGTAAGGACTGAAAAACAATTAGCTGATATATTCACCAAGCCCTTAGATGAGACTAGGTTCTGTGCCCTGAGGAGTGAATTGAATATCATTGATGTCTCTAACCTGCAGTAAAAGGTTTTGGCTTGGTGTCCAATTGTTGTGATTTCATCTTAATCATTTGCATCATTATACCTGTGTCACCCACCTGTCTCACAGGTGTGTGCATTGCATCATGCTGAAATCATATCTTGTGGTCTGTAAAGTACACTCTTATGTGTACAAGTCTTTGTCTAGATCAACTCATGTCAGTTTTAGCTTTGCTTGATTGATTTTCTGGCAAGCTGACACTGAGAAGATCATTTAAGGACCCTCTGATAGTGCTAATGCTTTCTCTTATCTAAATCAATCTATCTTGGTGTTCACTAGATGAAATACTTGTCACCTGAGTCTCCCAGCTGCGTCTCAGGTGAATGCTTTCAAATTCTATAGGCCAGGGTATTCATCTCTTCCACCTGTGTCACAGGTCCTTATGTCAGCTGTGACACAGCCACTTTATAACCCTCCGGCCTATATAAAGAGTTGCTGCGTTCCCACAGAAACCGCTTGCAACTCAAAACCTTCGAACTTCTGCCGTGCGCCAAATTTACGAGTTCTCAACGTTCTCGCCAATTTCGCTCTCGAAATCTTTTCAACAAGTTGGAGGAAGCATTCCGTGGAACTCTAACGCTGATTCTTCCGCAGAAAAGCGCAATCTCAATCAAAGTAAGCCTTTGCAAAACCCTACTTTGCGCCTAGTTCTTGTTCTAGGTCTTGATAGACTAATCCAGTAGCGCATTGATCTCGATTAGGGTTGGTCTTACTCTTGTGCTGCCATTAGAACTCATCTAGATTGAGAACAACCAGCAAATCTTCGTTAAACTCAAAATTCCATGAATTTGCTGTCCGCCCCTGCACATAGCTGTATCACCGCTAGGGTCTCACCTGTCACACAGGTGTGCCTATTCAACAGGCTAAGACCTCGGTAAAGCCTTAAGTCTTCACCTGTGTCCTCTAATCCTGACACAGGTGTCTAACACAGCTGCTTCTATGCATCAAATGAACACCTCTTACCTACTTCTACCTTTTCTATCTTGTTTCTTCAGATGTCTGGATCTGGTAATTAGCCTGAGGATATCACAGATGACCTTCCTCTTGCCATCAGAACGCAGATCTTGGAAAAGAAAAACCAAGAAGAATGGGAGGCAGAGAAAGCAAGGAGACTTGCTAAGAAACTTGATGCTGAGGAGAAAGCCAAGAGCGCTGCTATAATCCCCTTGTCTCCAGCAGAATTGGCTAAAAAGGAAGCAAAGAAGAAAGCCTTGGAAGAGGAAAAACGCCAAATTGAGGTGGCTGCAAAAGATTCCTTCTCCAGGATGAAAGAGCTTGAAGCTGTAAAAGCCGAAAAGAAGGAAAAGCAAATACAGGAGAGAAAGAAGCTTGCAGATGAAAAGAAAGTCAGCATGGCTGAAGCTAAGAAGAAGAAGGCAGAAGAGAAAGCTAAGAAAGCTACTGCCAAAGATGCAGCTATCAAAGCTAAGAGGGCGCCAGTTGTGGACACCCTAAAGAGAACCAGAGCTGCTGGTGGACCAGCTGATCTTTCTTTGAGCAAAGTTCCTAAGAAGCCTCGGTCAGAAACTATAATTGAAACCAGCAAGAATAAGAAACAGCAGCAAGAAGAAGAAGAGGCTGCATGGAGAGCCAAAGCTAAGAAAAGAAAATCTCACAGTGCTCTAGCCAGGGAATTGCATGATTTAGTTGGAAAATTGCCGGCTACTTCAGGAGCCGAAAGAGATGCTCTAAATTCAAGAATTCAATATATCAAGAAAGTAATCTTTAACTCATCTGATGCTCCCAAAGATGTCTCAGTTCAAATGGATATATGGAAGAAAGACAAGGCAATCAATGAAGAGCTTCATGAGTTGCTGAGAAAAGAAGAGAAAGCTATAGGAGATGAGAAAACAGATCTGATTCTGCAAATGGAACTCCTTGCATCTCAGCTCTCTTTGCAGTACAAAGAGCTATGGAGCAAATATCAGGATAACAAGTTGCAAAGAAGGATAGATGCCCTCTCAATGGAATTGATCTCCTGCTCAGATTAAGCTCGTAAGAAGGTCTTGCAGGATGAGATAGCTGCAGTCAATTTGAGGATTAACAGGTTAGATTGTTCAACTGCTCCTATCTCAGCAGTACCTCTTCAACAAGAAAGTGCTCCTGCCCTTCAGCCGAATATGCCAGCTGAGTCTCAAGCAGTATCCTCAGCTAGGCTAGAGATTGTTCTCGCAGATATAGAGATCCAACAGAAAGCTGCTCTTGAATCTATAGAAGATATTCTTGCAGAGCTAGACTCCAGTGGAAAGCAGCTAGAAAAGAATCTAGATGATTGTATGACCCAGCTTAGAACATCTTTCGATGCTAATCCACCTGTGTCATAAGTGGCCAGCCCAGACAAATCCCGCTTGCAGACCTACCAGAGGAAGAAGAGCAGAAAATCTTCAAGTTCTACCAGTGTAGACACTCTCTCTTCGTTGGATGTTACCATATCAATGTCTCCTTCACGTTTTCTTGTGTCTGAGACTAAAGATCAAGCAGCTACGAGGCCTTAGTGCCTGTTCCTCAAAAGAAGGCTAGATCTGCATCACCTTCCACAGAGCCTACCAAAGCATCAAGTCCACAGCTATGTCAACCAGCTGTCTCACAGGCACAAGAAGCTCCAGCTTCAGAATCTCACCGGTCTCCATCACCTGTGCCGCCGCCAGCTAACCCAGCTCAGTTAGTTCAGGAACCTGTGTCATCACCTGTGGCACAGGCAAGTCAGTCAGCTGAGCAAGAGGAAAGCTCTGAGAGCTCATCTGATGATGGTAGAGGAGTGTCTATAACTCCTCCAAGGCCAAGAGCAGCCAGAGCTGATTCAGATGAAGATTATCAGGCGCAGAGCTCACTCCAAGTGCCAAATCAGCTGAAGATGCAGAAGAAGAAGAGGAGCATGAGGACAGCTCTCCTAGTCACTCAGTTGGATCAGAGGACTTAGAGACAAAGTACCATTTCATATTCTCCTATGCTCTAAGAACAGAGGCAAATCAAATGCAATTCATCTCAAAAGCTGCTGCTAAGAAGTTGCCCAAGAGTGATCCAAAGAAGTCAAAATGCAAAGTTGCCTCTATGAGACCAAGTTCATTCATAAGGATGAGGTCAACTAATCCATACTTCTCTGAAGATCAGGAGTTCATAAATCCAGTCTGCTCAGACTCCAGATTTCATAATGAACATCAAAGGGGTGTATATCATGAGATTCTTGCATCAAAAGGATTTGTAGATTGCAAGGCCATAGATTGGTCAGCTATGACAGATTCATGGCTGAGGGCAGTTCCATCTCTGATTCAAGCATCAGGTCTTGACTTTTTATGCAATCTCCAGCAAGATTATGATCCTGAGATCATAAAGGAGTTCTATGCCACAGTATGGATAGAACAAGAAAATCAGGATGTTATGCTCTGGAAGACAAGAGGTCAATAGCTTTCTATCACAGCCCCAGAGTTCAACAGTTTAATGCATGCCCCTCTTGAACCAGGAATGCCAAATCTATTCAAGCTTGCACCAGTTCCAAATGAAGTGAGAAGAAAATTCTACCCAAGGAACTTCAGATTCCCTGCCAAAGCCCCTTCAGATCATGTTTATTTCAAAGGGATAACCATTACAGCAAAGCATCTGATTAAAATACTCAATGTCACTCTTCAACCCAAAGGGGGAAACACAGATGCAGTCTATAATGCAACTTGGCAAATATTGGTGCACAGAGCCAAGAATCAGCACTTTGATATAGCCAGATACATATTTCATGAGATAGATGCTGTATCTAAGGACAAAAAGGCTAAGCTGAGGTATGGATTGTACATCATGTACATGATCCTTCAAAGAACAGGTCTTCTGGATTCCAACTTTGATTTTTCTGTGAAGACTACCAAAACCCAGCTTAGACCTCAGGCAGATGATAATCCAGATGAGGTGGCAGTTCCTGCTCTTTTTGGAGAATCTCCTGAACCAGCTGTGCCAGCGCCCAGTTACACAGCTGATCAACCTGATGCTCAAAGGACCTCTCCTGTTCCTTGCCAAGTCCCCATCGGTGTCACAGCTGCTGCTCCTGTGTCAGGCACAGCTGAGTTTCCGCCTGTGTTACAGGAAGCTGATGATGGCACCCCCTCACCAGATGCTGCCAGCGCCTATCAGAACAAGGTCATGCCCGTTCAGTTTGCTGCTCTGCGTCGAGAGAATCACCAGCTTCGAGAAGAGGTTGCTCATCTGAAAGAAAATGTGGGTCAAGTTCAAGCTCAGCTATCCGATGTCTCCAAGCAGCTTTCAGAAGTGCTTCAGCTGCTCAAGTCCAAGTCTTCTTGAAGCCTCTCTTTCCCTTAATTCCTTTTTGGGTGTTTTAGTGTCAAAGGGGGAGAGAATGGTGTAAAGGGAGAAGTGGTGTAAGGGGGAGAATTTTTTGCATGCTTTTAATGGGAAGGGTAAATTATTTTCAAAATAATGTATCAAGACTTGGTTCTTCTCCTGTATCTTATGTCTTGATAACATTGTATCTCTTATGCATTCTCAAGCTCTGATTTTATGCTCTGATGCACATTTGCTCTGATATACATATGCCATTTTGCTATGATATACATTTGTTTGATATGCTTGCTCTAATTAATTATGTTAATATGCTCTAACATGAATCTTCATATTTTAATCTGAGCATCTATATCAGTATCTACTTCAGTTAGATAATGCTCTGATCATTCATCCAACATATCTAAACTGATAAGAATGCGAGCTATCAGAAAATACTTCTCATGCTTAAAACTTGTAAACTGTGCATCTCTTATTAAAAACAAATCTCTTATGCACAAATTCAGGGGGAGTATATTCTATCAACATACACATGTATCCATTTTCAATCCTACATTTTTGAATGTGTAAAGTTTGGGTTGCCACTAACCACCAAAAAGGGGGAGATTGAAAGATCATCTAGGCCCTAATATGGTTTTGATGGTTAATGGCACCTGTGTGACACAGCTGTGTCACAGGTGGTCTTCCGCTCTATGACTCAGGTACATCTCTGTACCAGGGGAGAGCTTGAAAATGCTAAGGTACCTGCACTGCGATAGGCGGTCTGATGTGTCAGAAGTCTGTCGGAGGTTCTCTCCTTATAGGTATTAGAGTTTGACGTATTCTGAGGACCGGGCTGAGTAGTGCGACTATTAGCTAAGGGTTCACCTGTGTGTGCCGCCGGTGACACAGGTGTCGGTCTGCCTGAGCCGGGTACAGTTGGGCGTAGTGTGTAGCTGTGTCACCGGTGGCTGACACCGGTGGCTCACTTAATCCTACGTGGCAATAGGGTAACGGTCAGGTGCCTGAGGACCCTATATATAGGGGACCAGGGGAGGACTTCGTCCTTAACCTTGCTCAAACCAGTGAATCACATACGACCGTTGCAAAGCCTCCAACCACTCAACAAGAGCTAAAAGCCTAAGGGTCAGTCCGAGTGAGTTTGTGAGCTTTGAGCACGAGCAAAGGTTCCTCCAAGAGATTGCTGCTGCATCATCTGTTACTCTTGGAGTGTCTGCTCCTAGACGGGTGTAGGAGTTGCTGATATCACCCAAACTTGTGTGGGCTGAATCAGTAAGTTTGTGAAGGAGCATCGAGGTCATCCTGCTGCAAGGCAAAAGGACCTCCACAAGCAAGGAAGAGGCCTGAACGTCAGGTACTCGAAGGACAAGCACGATTCATTGCTGACTATCTCTTCGGAGTAGTCTCTCCAACGGAGACGTACCTCTCTGAAAAGAGTAGGGAACTTGGGATAAATCCACTTGTCTCTCTCTGAGTGCTTAGTCTATTTCCTCTAGCAGTTATATTCATTGCATGCTTATATGATCTGAGACTTTCTTGTTCACCTTATTCAGATCTGCTTTATACCTGCTTAATCAGCTTTCTACCTGCTTGTTCTAGCTGTGTCTCAGGTGTTATAGATGTATCATCTTTTATACCTGTCTTAGTCACCTGTGTCGCAGCCACATTACTAGCTTACCTGTGCTAGGTTATTAGATCACCTGTGTGACCCACCTGTGTGACAGCCACGTGCTATTTTACTTGTGATATTTCACCTGTGTTAGGAACCTGTCACACAGCCAATTAAATCTGATGATCTGCTAAGTCAATAACTGGTTAAAAAAGATTAAAACTAAGTAATTTTAATTAGCCTCCTATTCACCCCCCTCTAGTCGGCACCCTTGATCCTTTCAGAGGGGCTGAAGGAAATTTTTTAATATATACCGAGTGGCATATGCGGGTAAATTTTAGGAAGTAGTGGGGATAGAAGGGTAATTGTCGACGATCGGTAAATCGGCGATCTTACGATATTCGTGGAGTGATGATTACTGGGGGGTAGGGACCTCTAGGGCCCAAGTGCCAGGAGATCTGACAGCCCGGGACAGCCATTTTTATATAGGTTCGGGCCTCCCTCAGGATAATAACCCTACGTCCTGTTGGTATATGTTGATGGAGAACACGCTTTACAATGGGGGGTGTATGTTAGTGGGTACCCTAGACCTAATCGTAGACTAATTCTAAGCTAACCGCCGGGCTTGACTCCTTCGAGGCAGCGGGTCTTCTAGGGCTTCGCCTCCTGGTGCTGCGACTAGATGTCTTGACCTAATTTGACCTGTCCTCCCCTATGGGATTGCTCATCCTTATATAGGGGGTTCCCAGGGTCGTACTGGACGTGGACTTACGCCCGAGTAGGACTCTGGCTTCCTTAAACGTCGGGATCGACTTCCTAATTTAAGGGGAGTCTTCCTTCCTCTAGAGGGGTTACCTTATCTTCCGAGGATCCTTTATCGAATACGCTGTACCTTCCTAATGTCCCGGGGAACTGCATACGGATACCCCTAACACGCGGGATACCGCACTATACGTCATCAAGCCCCCCATCAGTACGTGAAGTGAGGTCATGATGGTTTCGTTAGAAATCTTCCCTTGTCGGGAACGAAGTTTCGAGTAGGCGATCCGAGTAGTTCTTGTCGACGACTTCTCCGAGTAGGTTCAATCCCTACCGAGTAGTCGTGAAAGCCTTATCGGAATAGTTCTTCGGAAAATCCAGAACACTTTTCCGGTTTGTTCTGATCCGTTGGTCACGGACACGCGTTCGCCTGGCATATTTCTAGGAAACGGATCCATCGTGGCGGAAATTTCACGTGGTGATGAAGAATCTTTTCTCTCTCTGCGTCGTGGTGCCGTTAGTATGCGCTGAACCACGACGCGCTCGTCTGGGTCGTGGGTTGTCAGACCCTCTTTTTCCCGCGAAGCGCCTGTAAGCGGAAAAAGCAACTGCCCGCATTAAATGCGATGGAACTGATCGTGCCGAAAATCGCGCTCGGCTTCGGCGAAAGTTTAAATCTTTAGGAGTCCAAGAATTGGGGTTTTTGCACGCATTGTCTTTTTGCCTCCCAGCCTTCTTGCTCCCTTCGTCTTCTTCCTCGCGCGCCATGGCTGGGAGCCCGTCGGTTGACGAACCATGGCCGCGCTCGGAGATGACCGAGGCGAAACTCGCATCTTCCATAGAGCTGACTCTTATCCAATCAACCCACCAAGCCGAGTTCCGCCATGTCCAGGGCGAGAGAGTTCCTGAACCCGAATCTGGCTGGCTGGTTGTCTTTCCCGACTTCTTCCGATGCGGGTTTTTCTTGCCTCCTTCCACCTTCCTACATTCGATCTTCCTGTTCTATCGAGTGGAAGTGGTGAATCTTGACCCGGCCACGTACACCCTCCTGAGTGTGTTCGCCCATCTGTGCGAAGCATTCCTCGGAGTGCGGCCATGTTGGAAATATGCCCTAGAGGCAATAATAAAGTTGTTATTATTCTATTTTCATGTTCATGATTAAGTTTATGTTCTATGCTAAAATTGCATTGGTTCTTGAATATGAGATTCAGAGGAAAACCTAATTGCATGTGTGGAATAATAAACACCATTCAGATCCCTAGTCAGGCCTCTGGACTAGCTCATGTATTGTTGATGATCTTGTTTTCCTGATCATGGGCATTGTTAATGTAACAAGGATGCCGGCAATAATGGGAACACATTGTTAGGGTAACAATGGTGTTGGATAGACCCCTTATGAGATACTGCGAGATCACTTCGTCAATATGTTGTCAGTATCTTCTCATGATGTGTTAACGTTTACTTGCGTCCTTAGACCATGAGAATATCATAGACCCGGATACCGGATGGTTGCTTTGGGGTCATCAAACGTTACGCCGTAACTGGGTAATTATAAATGTGACTTTCAGGTACACCAGAAAGTATATCGTGGTTCTAGATATGTCAAGACTGGGATTTGCCCATCCGGCGATGGAGAGATACACTCTGGGCCCACTCGGTATTACGGTGTCCAGCATCGCCTGGCCAGGTATTGTGACTAAAAGGTTAGTCACGGGGATACCGGAATACGGAAACGAGAAAAGAGTACAAACCGGTAACGAGGATAACTAGGTATGGTGATCAAGGAGTTGATCACAGGGATACCGTCAAAGTCTCGCCTCGGGTTGTGTAATGTATCGTGAGGCAAAAGGAATTGTATGCGACAATACAAGGTTTGCTCGATAAAGATCTTCGATGATATGTGGGAGTCGTTATGGGTGTCCAGATCCCGCTGACGATTATTGACCGGAAGGTATTCCGGACATGTCCACATATATTCGAACCTATAGGGTCACACGCTTAACGTTTTAGCAACATTTAGGAATGCTACGATTTATAGAGAACGAGAGAGAAGGGTTCCGAAAGTGTTTCGGATGATCTCGAAAGTGTTCCGGGAGGTCCCGGATGGTTCCGGTGATGTCCGGAAGTGTTCCGGAAAGTATTGGAAGGTTCTAGAAGGTTCTGGAAGGTTCTAGAAGGTTCTAGAAGGTTCTGGAAGGTTCTAGAAATTCTAGAAGGTTCTAGTGGAGTTGGACTCCAACTCCAACAGGGTGTCCCTGCTGGAGTAGGACTCCACCTGCCTAGGGAGAGCTGCCCCAACCCCTATAAATAGAGGGGCAGGGCACCTCAAAGGGTATCCCAAGCAGCCCCAGAGGCAGCCCTAGTCCCTTGGACTAAACCCTAGGCCGGCCATCTCTAGATTGGCCACAGCCTTCTTTTTCTCTCTCTTCTAGATTGGATCTAGTACAGCTGCCGGCGCGCTGCTGCTTCTCCTTCTCGTAGATCCCTGCTGTTCTTGTGTGCTGGTCCACACATTACGGTGGTGTCGCTGATCCGGTACGCGTGGATACCTCGGAGACGTCGTATACTTCGGCGTTTGATCGGGCGAACTATTCACGAGGAGATCGCTCTCGCGGCTGGGAGGTATAACCTAGCTGCGGGAGTCTGCGGACTTCATCGACATCGGTCAACTTCTCCGCTGCATTGACGTGATCGTCGAAGGTATGATATCGTTACCTACACCTCGATAGTGTTTCTTGGTTTGGTTCGTGCGCGGAAAAATTTTGTTTTGCGTAGCGCGTTCCCCAACAGTGGTATCAGAGCGGTTCTATGCGTAGTTGTAGGTACGACTAGAGCATATGTGATATGCGGCATTGCACATATGATGTGCGGGGTGTTAGATGAGATCTACCACCAGATTTTCTTGTTGTTTCCCTCTCATTGCAAAATTTTGATCTCGGCGGCATCGTGAAATTTTCAGAGGTCCGGCGAACCTTACGATCTTCGGATCGAGACATGCTAAGGATGACTTTGGTTTCACTTTAGTTGAGAAAGATAAATTTGCAATGAGCGGGCTTGTAGATGTGATCTACACGGGGGTCATGCGTATGACGAAGTTTAGTATGGGGTTCGAGATTTCCGAGTCTCCAATTCCAGACACCCCGACAGTTAAATAACTGCAAGAGCAATCATGCTTATGGTAACGTAGGTAGCAAACGGTTTGCAACGTAGCCATAAAGCCACGTATTGTAGCATAAACGTTAGAGGCGTCTAACTTGTTTTTGCAGGGTATGCATGTGATGTGGTATAGCCTATGTGATGTAATGTGATTGTATGAGATGCAAAGTGTTTGTAATTTTAATTTTGTCATGACCTGCGTGTCATGAGTACGGCAATCGGCAGGAGCCAATACGATTGTCATTATTTATTATATTGACCTACGCGTCAACTAGAAAGCCATGTAATGCATTTATTTTATTAGCTATGTGATAGCAAATAGTTGTAATTGCAAGGATATGGTGGTGACAATCTTACATCGATGGACCTCGACGCTACGTCGTACGCGAAGAAGGTGTTCTCCGCCAAAAGATGTTGAAGAAGTCTTCTTCAACAAAAGGGGCTATACCATATCACAATAATTTAATTGCATGTGATGTTAATCCCTTTTATGCACCTTGTTTGATGCGTGGTAGACGTTGTTAAATAGGGTGATCCCTCACACAAATATCAAAGTAGTTAGTGTTCTTCCAAGTGTAGCACCGTCTGGAGTATTTGCCATTCTGAGGTGCGCCATGTCACATGGGTACGATAGGTTTGACATATATGAGGCGGGCGCGAACCGTTCGCGCAGCAGAGCACTCGGTTGTCTTGACGAGCTTTGCAAGATCGTCTTGGGCTCGGAACACACCCATCGAAAGATGAACAAGAGTCATATGGGATATGATTGGCATGTTGACCTACCGGTCTCGTTATTCCATCATCAGTGATGTCACATCAATGGTAGAGTAAGTGAGTCGTGGATCTTGAATCACTAATAATCAATTATGAGGGATATTGGTTTTAGTGGGAGCTTACTCTAATTAAGTGTTAATTTGAGTTGCTTTAATCATGAACAATGTCTAAAGTGTATTTGTTTTTAAGTTGTAGATCTATGGCACCCGTAACCACCTTTCCACTATGCGCGTTGCTTGAGAAAGAAAAACTGAATTCATCTGGGAACAACTTTACGGACTGGTACCGTAATGTGAGGATTGTCCTCAAGAGTGCCAAGAAGGACTATGTCCTATCGCAAACTCTCGGTGAACTCCCCGCTAACGCTACGGATGATGAGACTCGTATCTATCAATCTAAGAGCGATGATTCCATTGCAGTACAGTGTATCATGCTTGCCTCCATGGAACCTGATCTTCAAAAGCGTTTTGAGAATTGGGCTGCTTATGAGTTAATCCAGGAGCTGAAAGCTTTGTTTCAGAAGCAAGCAAGGACTGAAAGATATGAGATATCCAAAGCCTTGTTTGAATGCAAGATGGCTGAGGGCAGCTCAGTGAGTCAGCACGTACTTAGATTGTCTGGGTACGCGCAAAGGTTGGATGCGCTAGGTTTTCCAATCTCCCAAGAGTTGGGCACTGATCTTGTTCTTGCTTCCCTCCCTCCGAGCTATAGTAGCTTCATCATGAACTACAACATGAATGGGATGGAAAAGAGTATGGGTGAATTATTCACTATGCTTAAAACTGTTGAGAGTGGAATCCAGAAGGACGCCAATCATGTGATGATGGTGAATAAAACAACCAACTTCAAGAAGAAGGGCAAGTCTAAGAAAAAGGGCAAATCCAAGGGTGCTAGTATGACTGACACGCCTAAGAAGTCCAAGACTGGTGCCACTTCTGATGTTGAGTGCTTCTTCTGTAATGAGAAGGGACACTGGAAGAGGAACTGCAAGAAATATCTGGCAGAAAAGAAGAAGTCTGGAAAGTCCAGCTCAGGTATGAGTGTCATACATGTTATTGATGTATTCCTTGCTGGTCCGCAATGTAATTCTTGGGTATTGGATACCGGATCGGTTGCTCATATTTGCAACTCGATGCAGGAACTACAGAGGCCTAAGCGACTGGCAAAGGATGAGGTGACGATGCGCGTCGGGAACGGAGTAAAAGTTGCTGTTTCTCGAGAGAAAGCACGAGCCTCGTCCGCCGAGGAGAATCTGTTAAAGATGGCGGACTGCCTAGAGCTGGTGCTTACCACGGTCGGTGTGTCTATCCGAGCCATGGAGAACTTTCCTTATCGCTTGGCGGAATTGGACCGAGCCGCTCAAGATTTCTCTGGGCGTTTGCGCTTGCCCGACTTGTAAATGCATAGCCTTCGTATGTACGTCAGACCTGTATAGAGCTTCTGTTTTTTGTAATGAATGACTCCTGAGTTTAAGTCTTTGGACCAGTCCCCGACTGTCTACTCGAGGGATGTGGTCAGTCGATTAGCTTTACACGTAAAACTTCTGGAGCTATCGATGTTCCAGGAATTCGTCAGGACTCGGCCGTCTTCCATTGCTAGTCGGAAGGATCCCGGTCGAGTTACTTCGACTATTGTATATGGACCCTCCCATTTGGGAGACAGCTTATTGCTATTGCTTTTATTTTGTACGAGTCGTAGGACGAGGTCTCCGACTTGCAGCGAGCGTTGTCGAACATGTCTGTCATAATAACGGCGGAGGTTCTGCTGGTAGCGGGTAGCCCGGAGAAGAGCCTGGGTCTGCTTTTCCTCAATGAAGTTGAGGTCGTCCTCTCTTCGAGGGATTTCTTCCTTGTCGGTGTACAGTTCTACCCATGGGGATTTTAGGGCAAGTTCACATGGCAGCATGGCCTCGGCTCCATATACTAAGCCGAACGGTGTTTCTCCGGTGGCCCGATTGGAGGTTGTCCGTAGAGCCCAGAGGATGGAGGGCAACTCGCGTACCCAAGCCTTGGCGTGGGCGGAGAGTCTATCGAAGACGCGAGTTTTCATCCCCTGGAGTATAAGTCCGTTGGCGCGTTCGACCTGTCCGTTGCTCTGTGGGTGTGCGACTGAGGCATAGCATATCGTGGTGCCGAGCTCGGTGCAGTACTCGATGAAGTCGGAGCTGGAGAACTGAGTACCGTTGTCGGCTATGATTCTGCTCGGGACGCCAAACCTGGTCATAACGTTTCTCATTATGAACCGCTTGGCTGCTTCCGACGTGATCTGTGAGACAGGTTCGGCTTCGATCCATTTGGTGAATGTATCGATCGTGACGAAGAGGAACTTATAGCCCCCGGGTGCCACCGGGAACGGCCCTAGGATATCGAGGCCCCATGCGGCAAATGGCCATGACAAGGGGATTGTCTGTAATGCCTGGGCGGGCTGGTGAGTGCGTCTGCGGTGAAATTGACACTGACGGCATCGCTTCACTAACTCGCTCGCGTCATGGAGGGCTGTCGGCCAATAGAATCCTTGTCTAAAGGCCTTTCCGACCAGGGTTCGGAAAGATGCATGTGCCCCGCACACCCCTCCATGGATCTCTTCGAGTAATCTTATACCCTGTGTCTGAGGGATACACCGCATGAGCACTCCGTGGGCCCCTCGTCGGTAGAGAGCCCCATTGACCAGGGAGTACATCCTGGCCGCCGGGCAATTTGCTCGAAAAGCGTATCGTCCTCAGGTGTAATTCGATCGAGAAGGTACCTGCGGATGGGCTCTATCCACGACTCTTCAAGATCGAGAGGAGCGACGAGGCATCCCGCCACTCCCCTCGGAGCGTCAATACCTGGTGACACCCTTGAGTGGTGCTTAACCACCTCTCCTTCGTCCCCGGGTTCAAGAGAAGCCACGGACGGCATCGAGATCCTTTCTACAAAGGCCCCGGGTGGGCATGGAGATCGTGAGGAGGCTAGGCGGGCAAGACTGTTGGCTTGGCAGTTATCCTTTTGAGGGATATACCGTACTTCAAAACCGACGAACTTCTTCTCTAGCTTTCTCACCTCCGCGAGGTAAGCCGCCATATTCGGGTCTGTAGTCTGATACTCCTTGGACACTTGTCTTGCTACCAACTGTGAGTCTCCGTTCACGAGAAGGCGGCGAATTTCGAGTGCTGAAGCGACTCTGAGACCGGCTAGCAACCCTTCGTACTCAGCTACGTTGTTCGTGGCCGGGAAGTCAATCTGTAGTATATACTGCAGGCGTTCTCCGGTTGGAGAGGTCAAGACTACCCCAGCCCCCGTGCCTTCGATGGTTAGAGAACCGTCGAAGTGTAGTGTCCAGATATCGTCCTTTACCGCTGGTGACGCCGAACAATCGGGCTTCGTCCATTCATTGACAAAGTCAGCGAGGACTTGTGATTTGACCGCCGTGCGCCGAACGAAGTGGATGTCGAACTCTCCGAGCTCGATAGCCCACTTGGCGATTCGACCTATGGCCTCGCGGTTGCGGAGGATTTCTCCCAAAGGGTAGGTGGTCGGGACCGTGACCGTGTGAGCCTAGAAATAGTGTCGGAGCTTGCGAGACGTGGTGAGGACCGCGTACAGGAGTTTTTGAACTTGGGGGTAATGCTCCTTGGGTTCGTGCAGGATCTCGCTGATGTAGTACACTGGTTTCTGGACCTTCTCACGGTGCTCGGAGGTTCCGCGTTCCACCGTCAACACCCCGCTGACTGCAGACGGCCCGGCCGCGATGTAAAGCAGTAGCCCTTCCTCGGGATTAGGCGCGACCAGTACCGGGGGGTGGTTAAGTATTCTTTGAGCTCTTGGAATGCCGCTTCCGACTCCGCTGTCCATTCGAAGCCGTCGTGTTGTCACAAATGTTTGAAGAAAGGAATTCCACGGTCTCCTAGCTGGGATATGAATCGGCTCATGGCCGCCATGCAACTCGTGAGTCTTTGGACGTCTCGGATTGTTTTTGGGGACCTCATCTCTGTGATCGCCCGTATCTTATCGGGATTTGCCTCAATTCCCCGGTGCGATACCAGGAAACCGAGTAATTTTCCGGCGCTGACTCCGAAGGTACATTTCTCCGGGTTCAGCATTATTCTGTTTCGTCGGAGGTTGGTGAATGTTTCCAGTAGGTCCGAGAGCAGGTCTTCTTTCTTCTTTGTTTTCACGACAAGGTCGTCGACATATGCTTCAACGTTTCGACCAATTTGGCTATGGAGGGCAAGCTGCATTCCGCGTTGGTACGTTGCTCCCGTGTTTTTTAGTCCGAAGGGCATCTTTGAATAGCAAAATACCCCGAACGGAGTCACGAAGGAGGTTTTCTCCTCGTCCTCCCGACACATGCTTATTTGGTGATAGCCTGAATAGGCGTCGAGGAGGCTTAGATAGTCGCATCCTGATGTAGAATCCACTATCTGATCTATTCTGGGTAAGGGGAAAGCGTCCTTTGGGCAGGCCTTATTGAGATCTGTGAAATCGACGCACATTCGCCACTTCCCGTTGGCTTTCTTAACCATAACTGGGTTGGCAAGCCATTCAGGGTGCTCGACTTCTCGGATGAAGTCGGCCTTCAGGAGTTTTTCGATTTCCGCCTTGATGGCCTCCTTCCGATCTGGGGCGAATCGCCGTAGTTTTTGTTTCACTGGTACGGCGTCCTGACGGACGGCTAACCTGTGCTCAATTACTTCCCTAGGGATTCCCGGCATGTAGGATGGTTGCCACACGAAGACGTCCGAGTTGCCCCAGAGAAAAGTGATGAGCGATGATTCCAGGTCAGAATCAAGCGTTGACCCGATCCGGACTGTCTTGGAGGGTTCTGCCGGATTCAGAGGAATTATTTTATCTCGCCGTGGGTTTTCACGGCCGTACTGGTTTTTGAGGGCATATGCTCCCCGTCCCCCAGGTGTACCCGCACGTGGTCGAGACTGCTCTTGTCGCAGAGGAGTGCTTCTCTGGGGGAGCTCTTTATCGCGAGGACACCTCTTGGGCCGGGCATCTTTATGCACTGGTAGGCGTAGTGCGTAGCTGCCATGAACTTGGCCAGAGTAGGGCGCCCCAAGATAGCATTGTAGGCTGTCTCGAAATCAACTACGTCGAACAGGATTTTCTCTGTTCGGAAGTTCTCCGGTGTACCGAAGGTAACCGGGAGCGTGACTTGCCCGATCGGCGTGGCCGATGAACCCGGGACGATACCATGGAAGGCATGCGTCACCGTCTGAACAGACGATCGGGGCACTTGCATGGCATCGAGGGCGCTAGCAAATAGGATATTGAGGGAGCTCCCTCCGTCTATCAGCACACGGCCCACTCAGCAGTTGTTGATCGTTGGCTCGACCACAATAGGGTACCATCCCGGTCGAGCGCAATTTTTGGGGCAATCGGTCTGGTCGAAAGAGATTGTGACCTCAGACCACTTGACCGCTCGAGGGACCCGCGGGACACTCGCGAGAACCTCTCGGGCGATCGCCTTATATTGCCTCTTGGACTCGTAAGAGGTTGAGCCCCCGAATATGTGCTTGATTGCTCTAACATGCCCCTGGAAAGGCTCAGGAGTGGAATCATCATCATCGGATGTCGTCTCCCGACTGTTGTTTGTGACCTGAGGGTTCTCCCCGCGGAACCTCTCTCTTTCTTCCCGAAGGTATTTCTTGAAGATGCGACACTGTCGCAGATCATGCGAGTCGGTTTGGTGAAAGCCGCACCAGGGCTTGGACGACTTGTCGGAGGACGTGGTAGGTTTATCCTTGGAGCGTGGCCGCCAGGTGCGCCTCTCGGAGACCTCGGCCATTACCTCGTCGGATCTGATCCTTTTTTCCTTGTTCCCTCCGGAGGGCTTCTTCTTGCGCTTAGACTTGCACGGATCACTCCTCGACTGGAGGGGAGAGCTGGTCGACTCACCTCGCTGTTGTTTGATATAGCGCAGGGTTTCCTCCGCACAAGCGGCCTTCTCGGCCAGATCTATGAGCTGCCTGGTGGTTTTGGCGGCCGCATGATCAGGTCATGTGTGCACATCTCGTTTCTGCTGCCTCGAGTGAAGGCGCGGATGACGTCCGAGTCCGTTATCTCTGGGATAGTGTTGCGAACAGCACTAAACCTTTTGGTGAACTCTCGGAAGGTCTCATCTGGTCGTTGGACGACAAGGAATAGGTCGTCGACCCGACCAGGTCTTGGGAAAGTACCTTGGAAGTTCCCGAGTAGCATGTCGCATAGCTGTCCCCAAGAACAGATCGTTCCTAGGGGTAGATTCGTCAACCATGTCCTTGCGGCTCCTCTGAGAGCAGTAGGAAGATAGTTGGCCATAACCTTCTCGTCCCCGCCGGCTGCTTCGATCGTGGTGGTGTAGATCTGAAGGAACTCTACGGGGTTCGTAGTTCCGTCGTATGATTCCAGCGAGCCGGGCTTGAAACGAGAAGGCCATCGTACCTGACGGAGTTCCTGGGATAGCGCCTGGCATCCGCTGAAGGAGCCCCGATAAGGTGCAGTCTCACCGGTATTCGTGGTCGAAGATCGGCGCCGAGCATTGGCGTTTTGTGCGTGGTCTCTCCGAGAAGGTTGATGCTCTTGCTGGCGCCTCTGGCGGCGGCGCTTTTCGAGCTGTTCTCGGAGGTCGACAGGTGGCTCCTCCTGAGGAGGCCTGTTCCTGGGGTGTCGTCCCTCCTGATCGTGCTCTTCTGGCGGAGGAGGGGTGTCCACCCGAGTAGAGCTACGGGCCACCGATTGGGCTCGGGATGATTCGGCCTGGTTCTGAGCCTCTTGGAGGTCAGCCCCCAGCCGTTGTAGCCACTGCACACCTGCGGGTGTCGATAAGTCCGCCACGGGAGGCTCTGACAGCAGATGGCGCACTTCCGCAAGTCTTCGAGCGGTTCGGGACACGTACTCCCTTGTTCCCGGGGGAGATCTCTCCCCAGCGGCAGGCAGGTCTCCGTTCCGGCGAGGAGTTCTCTCCTCGGCGGCGGGTAAGCCCCCGTTCATGTGGGAGGGATCTATGTGTGAGCCCCCGGGCAGATTGTGATCTTCGAGGTCATCTCGACCATCGTTGATCGCGAGTACCATCCGAGGCCCTTGGCTGGACGATGTGTACTCGTATTCCATCACACTGTCCTCATCGGACGCGACGTGGGTAAGATCTTGATCGTTCTCACGATCAGAGTTTGCAGGAGAGACTCCAACCATGGGGCTGGTCGTTCCTGCCGGGAAGTCGTCGTTCAAGATCAGCTTCTCGCTGAAGGCCCTGGCGCACTCGGTTCTGAAGTGATCTGCTTCGCCGTCCGAGTCCTCTCCAGGGGCGTATTCTCCGAAATCCACTCGATCCGTAACCGGGTAAGGGTCCATAGGGCCAAAGTTGTCGTAGAAACCCTGGTCCGAGTACCCGGTACGGGGCGAGATCGCGATCGGTTTTCCTGCCGAGTTTGCTTCCTCCTCCTCGGTCAGAACCGGTGAGGGCTGTGCAAACGGCGCTGGGATCTGATCGCGCTTAGTTGCGCGTCCTGCCAATTCTGATCTTTGCTGGACGGCTTGGTCCGGACAGGTCCCCACGGTCGGCGCCATCTGTCGACGATCGGTGAATCGGCGATCTTACGGTATTCGTGGAGTGATGATTACTGGGGGGTAGGGACCTCTAGGGCCCAAGTGCCAGGAGATCTGACAGCAGGGGACAGCCGTTTTTATACAGGTTCGGGCCTCCCTCAGGATAATAACCCTACGTCCTGTTGCTATATATTGATGGAGAACACGCTTTACAATGGAGGGTGTATGTTAGTGGCTACCCTAGACCTAATCGTAGACTAATTCTAAGCTAACTGCCGGCCTCGACTCCTTCGAGGCAGCGGGTCTTCTAGGGCTTCGCCTCCTGGTGCTGCGACTAGATGTCTTGACCTAATTTGACCTGTCCTCCCCTATGGGATTGCTCATCCTTATATAGGGGGTTCCCAGGGTCGTACTGGACGTGGACTTATGCCCGAGTAGGACTCTGGCTTCCTTAAACGTCGGGATCGACTTCCTAATTTAAGGGGAGTCTTCCTTCCTCTAGAGGGGTTACCTTATCTTCCGAGGATCCTTTATCGGATACGCTGTACCTTCCTAAAGTCCCGGGGAACTGCATACGGATACCCCTAACACGCGGGATACCGCACTATACGTCATCAGTAATTATCAGAGGTGGGAGCTGGAATAAGCTCGGGAAGCCTCAAAACGAGGCTTCCTCCCACCAACAAGAATAAGGAGTGCTTAAAATTTAAGCTCAAGCTAAGCTTTGCCTTCTAGACAGCTTATGGCTTCCTGGGGCCATAAGCCACCCCATAAGCTGTCTAGAAGGGGGCCTATGTTCTATAGGTGATGCATGAAGGATAATGGATGGATTTGGGGGATGAATGCCATCAAATCAAAGATATGCATCAAGATCAAGGAATTGAAGAGGTTAATGTCATGTGATCAAGATGGAGATAAAGAATTGAGCTTCTGGGGATCCAGAATTGGTTTAAAGTGAAACTCTGTGTGATCATGGTGAACTTCAAGAGAAGATCAATACATGACCAAGACGAAGATCATGGAGTAACCAAAGAAGGACATGGTTGAGATCATGAGTTGAGCCATAGGTGATCAAGATCTTGAAGCAAGGAATTTGAGAGAAGAATTCAACTAGTAGCTTCAAGGGATCAAGATAAAGGTTGAAGGAGTGAACTTCAAATGAAACTCAAGAAAAGATAAAGATTGACCAAGATGAATTCCAATTGGATTCAAATGGTTAACATACGAGCTTGAAAGATGTACCACATAGGATCCAGTGATCTAGTGATATGGTAAGAAATTGCCATATTGTGCTTTGTGGACTAACTAATTCTCCATGTATGTGAGGAGAGTGTGTGAGGGTTAGATATCACTCAGTGAGATGACATCAAGAAGATGATCTCATAAGGCTCAAGTGTGGATGATATCAAATGGTGAGTCACCAAGTTGAAAGGAGCAAGCTCAAGATAATCATTATGTGCGGAAATATGTGTAAATCTTGTGATTCATCAAGCATCGATGAACAAGTGAAGAAGGGTTCAAGAGACAGCTTCCCATAAGGAATTATGGGGGAGCTATTTGAAAGACTTAACCAAAAGACTGTGATCAAGTCAATTCCAACTTGGAGCAAGCATGATCGCCGTCATCGAGCTCAAGTGGAATACGCGAGGCAAAGGTATACCCTAGACTAGGTTTTCCTATTTGACTAGTCTCAAGGAGTTTGGAGAGAGACCAGATTTTTGGATAGAAGCCATTCTATCAAGAGGGATTATGGGCAAGTAGCTTGAATGTTTCGCATGTCGAGTGCTCAAATAAATTCATAGGTTGCATCATTTATATCCATTTGATCATCGAGCTCGAAATGTTGTGGGATTTTAGGTTTTCCCTTGTGAGGCATTCTGACCAGCCTTATCTAGCGATCTGACCAGCCTTAGTGGTGGTTTGAGTTTCTGTCTTTTCTACAATAGAGGTCTGACTGACTTTGTGGAGGAAGGTAAGACCTGCCTCATGCCAAAGGCTTTGATATATCTGTTAGAGACTCCATGGTCAAGACAGAGAGTTTCCCAGAGTTTCCAGGTTCATTTAGAGTGTTCGGGGACTTTTTATCCGAAGTATCCGTGTTTTGGAGTTCTTGCATGGTTGAGAGTGCTCAACGGCTAGTTTTATAGCCACTGGAGGTTAGGACGGTCAGACTGGTCTTTGTACACTGGTAAGGCCGGCCCTCTTGAAAAACTTCCCAATGGCTAGTTTTTGGGATTGGAGTACAAGTACTCACCCTACTCAGCTTGGGATGTTTGCTGCTGCCACTAGTCTCATTTGTTAACCTTCTCCACTTGCTTCCTCCCTCTCTAAACCCCTCTAGTGCATGTCTTGCTCTTTGTGAGGTGTGAGGGAATGTTAGTACATTGGTTGCGCTTCGCCATTGCATTTATCGCATCAGTTTGAGCTCTTGGTATCCATCAGTTTGAGTAACAGTTTGACAGTGATGAGGACATGGCCTCTATGGATTCAACCACTACCTCTACTTCTACCACTACCAATACCTCTATTTCCACCATATTTGTTTAAGACATGTTGATCAAACAATGGGACAATGGAGGAGGGAATGAAGTTTATGTGACGATGACCATGTCAATATAAATTGGTGTTGTACAAAAAATTTCCCATGTCACCTTTGTTCCAAATTAAAACAAGATTACAAGCAAAAGTTTTTGTAACCCTAATTATTAGGTTACTGGAAAACAGGTGCGACAGCTATGAAGAAGGTTATGGGAGCAATATTTCTACCTCCATACTATACTAGTGAATTACTTAAAAAATTACAACATTTAGAACAAAGTAGAGACATCATGCAAATTTATTGTAATAAATTTTGAACTTGTTTGATACATTGTCATATCCCTAAAAATGAGGACTTTGCCATGGATAAATTTATGAAATGTTTGAACCGTGACATCCGGGATAGATTTTGATATATTCCTTGTAGCATTACTGGTTTGTTTTGTCATTCTTGTGTTTTTGAGAGAGAAATATAGGACAAAGCACATAATCAAACTTCAATACAATATCTCATGTCACGTTCACCACCGGATGCTTCTTCTATTACTGTCCACACTGCCATACTTACTACACATGAGTCGAGACTAAACATTATTAATAAAGGTATCAAATCCCACACTCCTCATGCCATTGATATTTTCCCTGATGAATTAAATGCATCATGTGTTGATTTGAATGAATTGCCCGCTATTGTGATTTCCCCCGTTATAGAAAATAGTGTTCCTAATTTTAGTCTTCCATGTGATCAAACCAATGACTTGTTGGTCTGAGTGCACTCGTAACTCTACTTGTTGCTAATATTAATAAGTCATCTGAGGTTATACCTACTGTTTTGAAATAACCATGCATGTGACATGATACTACAATTTGAGTGGGATCATGTACAATTGAATAGATAGAAAAGTGCTAGCTAGAATTTCTTCTGCTAATTCTTTGTGCTATATTATTTTGGATCCACACATGCTGTTGTCACATGCTAGAAATAAAATGTGCAACAAATAGAGAGGAATAAAGCCAAACATATACATATACCATGCATTTTCCTTGTTAGCTATTTTTCAGGTCATGCAAATCTGGAGATGGTTTATTTTCAAGAAAGGGAGAATGATGAGGACATGGCCTCAATGGATGCAACCACTATTACTACTACTTATACTTCCACCACATTTGTTCAAGACATGTTCATCAAACAATGGCACAATGGAGGAGGGAATAAAGTTCATGTGACCATGACCATGTCCAAAATGAATTGGTTTTGTACAAGAAGGTTTCTCACGTCACCTGTGGTCTAAGAAGAGCTAGAGATCAAGGTCCAAAAGATCTAGACTCTAGTCCGGATTGCTAAGATAGCCCTAACTTCAAACGTTTATATCTTGGGCATACGAACTCCGATTTAGGTGACCTTGAACTCTATGGAAATCTTATCTCATACACTTTCCAACAGATTTGACCCTATCGCCAAATTTCTTATGAGCATAAAAAAAGTGCCAAAAGAGTCCAGGGTTGTTTCTGAAACAAAGTCTAAAGGTGCTACACCACCTCCACTTAGGCCCATGAGTCTTGTACGACCTAGACGCGCACCCCCTAGCCACCACCTCCTCTCTTTATATACCCCAAAAGTGCTCTCTTTAGTTTTGAGTTTTGTTTAGTTAAGAGTTTGCTACATTATAACTTTGTGTTCTTTGATTGTGTCCAACGACCAGTTGTCAAGACTGCTTTGAAATCTCAATTTATCTAGTTTTTCATCTATATTCGTAATATTTGGATTGCTATTATTATAATTCCTGCTTGTTCTACGATTGCTCATAGGAATTAGAATCTCGTGTTCACTTTGACCGTGCTTCCAACGTCGTCAATTACCTACAGGAGTTTGTTTAGCGATTGCTAAGGCGCATCATCGTCGTACGTTGTAGTCAAATTATCAAAGTCATCTCCACCAAATCGATTGTGTGTTTCTCATCGAAAGATTGGGACACCCATAGTGCTATCAGATAGTTTGTTACTCTTGAGGCCACCACCTCCAAGACGTCTTGGCGGTGTTGGCTCAGTGATATCTACGAAAAGCTTGTGAAGATGACTGAGTGATTTGTGAAGTGGTTGTGGAGCTTGCCATCTCCGAAGTGGAGGAAGGAGCTAGCCATAGTGAAGGTGGTTTGCTCGGTGCACCCTCAAGGAGGAAAGTGCATGATTTAGTACCGGCTTGGGTCTAGGTGACTCGGTTTCCTCAATGGAGACGTAGGATATCGGTGGATATTTGGACTTCGAGATCAAAAAACATTTATGTCTCTTATCTCCTTTACATTCTTTCAATTCATATGTATACTAGAAAGTTGTATTTCTTCTGTAGAAATTGAATTTCTTGTTTGTCGCCCTAGGATTGCAAACGTTGACATAAACATAGGGTGTTGGTGCACTTATTTGAGCCTAGTATATTTAAGATTTGTGCTTGTGAAAATCTGACAAGTTTGATTTCACATCAGGATTAAGCCAAACCCATCAATGTTTTTAATACGTCTATTCACCTCACACTCTAGGCGTCATCTTTGTCCTTTCAAAAATTTTCCCTTTGATGAGATTGACAATACCAAGATTGCATTTGGTCCATATGGTTATCTTCACATGCCGAAGTATTTGGTCCATCAGAAATGGCAAAAAATTTAGACAACATCCTTCTTTTCGAGCTCAGAACCAAGTATTAAAGCATGAACATGCCATGGTATAGGGAACCACTACAAATCGGCATACCTATTTTAGGATCTGTAGGCATAGCACGTAGGCATTGATTTGCTCCATGGATGGTTGGATCAGCATCTAATCTCTGGAACCAGGTATTCAGAAAGAATGCAAATTTTTTCCATGAAACAAAGAGCTAAAAATCCGGGACTGATTAAATGCATGTAAGGAAATAGCAGAAATTACTACTTCGTTGATTTGTTTTGCTATGTCAATGTCAGTGATCTGGTTCTTCATTCTTCTTTCTATAGAGCTCGCTGACAAATCCCTGTGCCAAGTTGTTGCTTGAAAATACATAAAATGGCGCATTTGATTCATGACATAGAGTTTCCTCAAATAATGATAATTTCCAGTCTACACAGCGAGTTGTTGGACCCAATTTGGTGGGCGACTTAACCAAAGAGGGATGTATTGGCAAGCAGATGAACTTCCTTAATCCCTCTGTTGCATTCGGGGATGATAGGTAGGCCAGTTCCATTCCAATTGATTTGGTAAGATTCAAAACCCATCTAGCATGTAAGGTCCATGGATATTTGATCCTACTCCCTATCAAGCTGTATTTCCTAGTCCTAGGATGGAAAACATGATTATTGCATCTAGTAGGTGGTAGAGATGCACAGTGATATGCACGCAACAAATATACATGGGGTGAGAAACAACTTGTGGTATTAGAGGAAACATCAATATTTTGTATGGAGGGTGATGAACATTATGGTGCAATTTGATTGTACAAACAAATACAGTGATGTATTGAAACATGTCGTGACTTAAGTTGAACCATTGAGAATGTGAACATGTATAGTGACTGACGATATATAGTACAGTATCCTGTATATGAGGAGGTTTCTGTATACAATTCCCTGAATTATCGTGGTACGATGCGTATCCGGTAAGGATCCCAGGAGATAAGGTAGCCCTCCGTAAGGAGGGAGGATACCCTTAAAACTAGGAAGTCAATCCCAATGTTTAAAGAAGCCAGAGTCCTACTCGGGCCTAAGTCCATGTCCGGTACGACTTGAGGAGCCCCCTATAAAAGGATTAGCAATCCTATAGGGGAGGACATGTCAAGTTAGATCCAAGTAGCCCTAGGAGAAGCTTGAAGCCATCCAGAAGCCCCAGCGATTCTCACGAGAAGACCTGCTGCCTCGAAGGAGTAGAGCCCAGCGGAACTAGTCGCCGTAGCCTCTGATTAGGTCTAGGGTAGCCACTAACATACACATCCTTTGTAAAGACACTCTTTGATCAATATATACGAACAGGACGTAGGGTTATTATCCTGAGGGAGGCCCGAACCTATATAAAAAGGGTGTTTCCTTGCCGTCAGACCTCTTGGCCTTGTGCCCTAGAGGTCCCTACACTACTATAGAATGGCTCATCCTGGACGGCACATCGCAGACGGGTTCATGCGCCCATCTAGGAAAGAAGCCATTCCAGACGGGCCCACGAACTACCATGTCTGTGATGACTTTTGCCCGGGACCTAGTGTCTTGGATGATATGTCATCCAAGACGGGTCGCAGCCGACCGTCTGGAAAGAGACATCGCAGACGGTTCATCCTGCAACCCGTCTGTGAAGGAACACGTTATCACAGACGGCTCGAGGTTGAACCGTCTGCGATGACACATCAGAGACGCACATGTTATGAACCGTCTGCTATGTGTCAACACATCGCAGACGGCCTTGTGTTCACGTGTCTGTGATATGTCATTAAAGGCGGTTCAAGTGGATAAACCGTCTGGAATGATTTCTCCACCTTTATAACAGAACCAGTGCTCCCATTCTATTAGGGTTTCCTAGGTCTGTCGAGCTGGTGGCGGCGGCTGAGGCGATTTTGAGGCAATTTTGGGGGAGGAGAAGAAGATTGGAAGGAGATAATTGATTTGGTGTGCCAATAGGTTAGTACATTTGGTTACTTAGTTAGTTTAATTGCTATCTAACCCTAGATGTAGTGCAATTAGTTCTATTAGAAGGTAATTTTGGTTTAATAGATTTGTAGGCATTGATGAATGGTTTATTAATTGTGGTTTAGATGTAATATATACGCATGCTTGAACCCGATAGGTCTAGGTTGGATGGTTTTGCGCATAATTGGAGAAGTGAGAGAGAGCGATGAGTTTAATATTTATTTTGACTCAAATAGATAATTAATAAATCAACATATGTTTATATGTATGTCATAGTGCCGATGGATCGAAGATGGATGTATGATGCGAACCGTGTTAGCCCTGAGTATATCAGTGGCGTGAACGAATTTTTAAGAGCGGCTGAGGATGATATGTCGAGTAGGAAGTCTGGTCATATGTGTTGTCCATGCTATGACTGCAAGAACGAGAAGATGTTCAAGAACACGGCTCAGTTACAAGATCATTTGATCCGTAGGGGATTCGTAGCTGGCTATACAAATTGGATCCATCACGGCGAACACACGGAGGGGAGCGATGAAGGAATGAGTGGCGAAGAGTTGAATCCGGAGGCTGATGATGATTCTGAGTCTGATGAAGAGGATGCCGAGATGCGTACCAATGACAATGATCTCGAGCAAATGCTGCGCGATGCTGAAGGTAATGACCTTGGTGGCAGGCAATATGACAAATTTCTGGGTCTAATGGATGACTCGGAGAGACAATTGTACCATGGTTGCAAGGAGAAATATACCCGGCTGTCAGCTGTTCTGGAACTGCTCAAATTGAAGGCAAGCGGAGGTTGGTCTGACAAAAGCTTTAGTGCACTTTTACAACTCTTGGCAGACATGCTTCCCGACGGGAACGAGTTGCCAAAAAGCACATACAAAGCTAAGAAGATTCTCTGTCCGCTAGGAATGGGATGTACGAAGAATACATGCTTGCAAAAACGACTGCATCCTCTTCCGTAAAGAGTACGAGAATCTACATGTATGTCCGGTTTGTAAGACTTCCCGATACAAGAAGCAGAACAATGCTACGGATGATAACATCGAGGGCAATGAGGAGACGAACGGCATTCCGGCCAAGGTTGTATGGTATCTTCCTATCATTCCTCGACTGAAGCGTCTGTTTGCAAATGCTGAACATGCAAAGAAAATGCGGTGGCACGCGGAGGGGCGGAAAGTTGATGATTTGATTAGACACCCAGCGGACTCCATCCAGTGGAGAAACATCGACAGGAAATTCCCAAATTTTGGTGCGGATTCTAGAAATGTACGGTTCGGGATGAGTACGGATGGAATAAATCCCTTTGGTAACATGAGCAGTCGTCACAGCACTTGGCCTGTGGCTCTTTGTATGTACAACCTCCCACCTTGGTTGTGCATGAAGAGGAAGTACATCATGTTGGCCATGCTCATCGAAGGCCCGAAGCAACCCGGAAATGACATAGATACGTACCTGTCTTTGCTGAAGGAGGATCTGGAAACATTGTGGCACGAGGGCGTGGAGACGTGGGATGCAGACAAGAGAGAGAACTTCACCCTACGAGGATTGCTATTTTGCACCATCAATGACTATCCTGCGTACGGTAACCTATCCGGCCAGAGTACTAAAGGAGCAACAGCATGTGTTCAATGCATGGAAGATACGGCCAGTTTGTACCTCGAGAAATCGCGCAAAACTGTATACATGCGGCACCGTAGGTTTTTGCGTCGAAATCATCCTTACCGCAAGTTGGCTGCTGAGTTCGACGGAACCATCGAAGAGGGATCGGCTCCACCTCCTTTAACCGGGAGACAGGTATACGGAATGGTTAAAGATGCTGATGTTCTTCTTGGAAAGGGGCGTAAATTAATGAAAGGTTTGTGGAAAAAGAAATCACTATTTTGGGGTTTGCCTTACTGGAAAGAGCTAGATGTTCGCCACTGTATCGACGTCATGCACGTAGAGAAGAACGTCTTTGACAGCCTAATTGGCCTCTTGCTGAATATCCCTGATAAAACAAAGGACGGCGTGAAGGCACGTCAAGACTACGTGAAACTAGGCATCAGGCCTGAGTTAGCTCCGATAGAAACCGACAAAGGCAGAACCTTCCTCCCACCTGCATGTTACACTCTCTCTAAAGCCGAGAAAATTGAGCTATGCCAGTGCTTGCACGATGTGAAAGTTCCAAGCGGGTACTGCACCAATATCAAGAAGCTAGTTTCAATGCAGGAATTGAAATTATTTGGCATGAAGTCTCATGATTGTCACGTTTTAATGACGCAGATACTTCCTGTTGCTATTAGAGGGATTTTGCCTGGTGATGTCAGAGATACAATCATAATGCTATGTCAATTCTTCGATAAAATGACATAGAAGACGATAAGTATACCTGAACTGGATGCTCTAGAGGCAAGGCTCATGGTTGTCCTATGTCGCCTTGAGATGTACTTCCCCCATCATTTTTTGATATCATGCCGCACCTCGTGAGTCACCTAGTTAGAGAGATCAAAATGGGCGATCCTGTGTTCCAACGAAGCATGTACCCGTTCGAGAGATATATGGGAATTCTGAAGGGCTATGTACGAAATCGCTTGCGGCCTGAGGGAAGCATTGTGGAAGGTTATGCCACCGAAGAGGTCATTGAGTTCTGTTTGGACTACATGCCGCATGTCAACCCGATAGGTCTACCTGAATCATCGGTAACCGCTGTGAAATATATACGGATCATAAGAGTTTAAAGTATATTTTCACTCAATCCAATCTAAACATGAGACAACGAAGATGGATGGAGCTAATAAAGGACTATGACCTGGGCATCCACTACCACCCCGGAAAAGCAAACGTGGTAGCTGATGCGCTTAGCAGGAAAGTCCCGAAAAAGAATAAGAAGGCCCAACCTCTCAAAGAAGAGAAAAACCCTGATACAAGTTCCGTCGAACATGCAACCCTCGCAAATTTGGAAGTAACACCTTCCTTGCTAGATCAGATTAAAGAAGCCCAGAAGGGGCATGACAGTATGAAGAGCATCCGGGAAAAGGTAGAACTCGGAAAGTCATCCAAGTTCACGGAAGATAGTGAGGGTACCCTATGGTTCGAAGAACGTTTGTGTGTACCCGACTGCGATAAGCTAAAGGAAACAATCTTGAAAGAGGCACATAACTCACGGTATTCTATCCACCCAGGAGGTACAAAGATGTACCAAGACTTAAAGGATAAGTTTTGGTGGCAAAAAATGAAAAAGGAAATAACCGACTACGTTGCCAAATGTGATATGTGCCAACGTGTCAAAGTTGAACATCAGAAACCCACAGGATTGCTACAGCCCCTCAAGGTACCCGGATGGAAATGGGATGAGGTCGGTATGGACTTCATTACCGGACTGCCGAGAACAAGAAAAGGGAACGACTCCATATGGGTCATTGTCGATCGATTGACCAAGGTCGCCCACTTCCTACCAGTTAAGACTACCTATCGTGGAGACCAGTTAGCCAAACTCTACCTCAATCGGACAGTCAGTTTACACGGTGTCCCAAAGAGGATAATCTTGGATAGAGGCACCCAATTTACCTCCCGATTTTGGGGAAGTCTGCATGAAGCCTTGGGAACCCGTCTAGCATTCAGCACTGCATACCATCCGCAGACAGATGGGCAGACAGAACGGGTAAATCAAATTTTGGAAGATATGTTGAGAGCCTGCGTTCTAACCTATGGAGAAAGTTGGGAAGAATGTTTGCCGTATGCCGAATTTTCCTATAACAATAGTTATCAAGCAAGTCTTCAGATGTCCCCATTCGAAGCTCTTTATGGAAGAAAATGTCAGACGCCCCTCAATTGGACAGAAACCAACCAAGGACAGACCCTCGGCCCTGATATTCTTCGAGAGGCTGAAGAACAAGTTAAGTTTATTCAAGACCGGTTGAAGACTGCTCAATCAAGGCAAAAGAGTTACACCGATTCTAAGCGACGTAACATCGCCTTCAAACCGGGAGATTTTGTCTACCTCCGAGTGACCCCTCTCAAAGGTACTCAACAGTTCAACATCAAAGGAAAGCTAGCACCACGATTGTTGGACCATTCAAGATTCTAGAAAGAAGAGGAGAAGTCGCTTATCAGCTAGAGCTACCTCAAGAGTTATCAGAAGTGCACAACGTATTTCACGTGTCTCAGTTAAGGAAATGTCTGGAACCACCTATCCAGCAAGTGCCATACCAAGAACTTAACGTTGATAAGGATCTTACCTATGTGGAGCAACCCACACGTGTTCTTAAAAGTCAAGAACGACGCACCCGGAGCAAAGTTGTCAAGTTTTACAAGGTTCAGTGGAGCAACCATACAGAAGAAGAAGCAACTTGGGAGCGAGAAGATTTTCTGTTGGAAAAGTTCCCTCACCTCCTCCCATCTGTAGAATCTCGGGGACGAGATTCGATTTAAGGGGGATAGGTTTGTCACATCCTGTTTTCTTCGTCAAAGTCTTCCCGAAGATCAAAACCCTAAAAGACGCGTATATGCGTATATGTGCCATTCTTGCCATGCGCTTTTGAACTTTAATTTCTTGAGCATGTCATCGCATGGGGAGCTCTCGAGTTACGTTGCACCATCACGCAATGAAACCGGGTTGCCATCCGTCATCGCATGTGCATTCAGAAAACCCTAACCCTAACCGGACACACGCACTTTTTGCTCACGACACCCCTAAACCCTAGCGCTATGCGGCAACCTACCCAAACCTGCTCCCAACCACCCAAACATGTTATCCAACCTTCCCCGTACCCTACCGCGGTCTTGCCATCGTCCGAAGCCCTAAAATCCAACTTGTCGTCCTAAACCCTAATTAGGTTTTCTAGTAGCCAAAAAATCAAAAAGTGTTATCGCATGTATTTTAATTTCTCCAAAATGTTTAGAAAAACTCCAGGAGCTTCCTGAGTTTATTCTTCACCAAGTTATAAAATAAAACTTGAAGGTCCAGCTCAAAAATTTTGAAGTACATTCAAAATTCAAATTCGTTCAAATCTTCCCTTTTAACTACAACCCCTCCATCCCTTGCTCAGAAAATTCCACAAAAAGTACACGATGCTCCACTCAGTACCCTGGTTCCAATTATGTAAAACCATTTATGCCTTCAGTTCAAAAATCTGCCAGGACAGCCATCGAGCACTTTGTGCATTTCTCTTCTCCCCATGAATTCTAGCTCAGCTCCCAACCACTCTCCTCCCAACTACCTACCAGGGCTTTTGCCATCACCAGACCCTTGTTCCATCAGCTGAACCTCTCGGAATACACTAGCTCCACAGCAGTCCACGCTTGTGTCAATCCACGCCGGCAATGGCAAGGCTTAACCCACCTTTTCTCTATTTGATTCTGAGCCAATACCTCACCTCACCATCCTATCCAATCGCATGTACATCGTTGACATTGCCAGGCGCCCTCCCAGACACGCTCAGGCACATGTGTGCAAGCCCATGCCGGTTGGGACAGGCACTGGCATGGCCTGGGCGCGCCCACGGGCATTACCATGCCGCTCGGCAGTGGAAGCCCCTGTCGCCCTCGGTCTCCATCGTCGGTCAGCTCCACCAGCGCGCCGCAGTCTCTCCCTGACCACCCTCTAGCTCTGCGCAGCACTGACTCGGCCCCCACCTTCTCTCAACGCCGGGAACAACTAGGCCCCGCGGCCATTGCTCACCTGCTCCGACGACCGCCTACTTAAAGGCCGTGCGAGGGTCCCCAAGCTCAACACCCACCACCATCTTCCTCCTCTGGAGCTTCCCCATTCCACCAATTTCCCTGAGCAGCCACCAATTCTTCTCCTACCTCACTCGACCACCCGTAGTCGCTGCTGTTCCCGAGTGAAATTGAACCGCCCCAGTGAAGGATCCTCCCTTTCTCTCTTTCCTTAAGCTTCCTGGAACCTCCTCTAACCCTCTCAAAGTTTCCTCTGTAGCTGAAGCTCGCCGGAGACCTCCAGCCACCGTCGCCTCTGCCTTCCTTGTTCTGAGCACCGACGAGCCTCGTCTCCAGCAAGCGCGCGAACCCATTAACCACAAAAACGAGCTCGCCATCTCCTCTGGAATCCATAGGTGCCAGCCGCTCCCTTTCTCTCCCACTGAATCACGTGTAATTGCTCGCCGATGGTTCACCGGAGCTTCGCCGGAATCAGGAAATCCCTCGCCAGAACCCTCGCCTCCACGCACCTTATCTCCTCTGCAACTGACGCGCGGGCCCGGGTTATGTTTAAAACCTGCGCGTACCGCTTCGCTCACGCTCTCTGCCACGCGGGTCCACCTGTCGGATTAAGTGATCCGGCTCAGTCCAGTAAACCGGCTGGTTTTCCCCTCCGGACCAGTACGCTGCCATCCTTTGGTTCGGCCGGTTCACCCAGATCCGAGCTGATTCTCTGAAAACCTCCAAAAGCAAAGTTGCTCCAAATTCAATTTCCCACATTTTTAATATAGACCACTTTTCAAAAATCCAAATATTTCTCTCTGTACAGTCCATAGTTCAGTATCCAATTCAAATTTAAATAGTTTTTAAATTTCCTTTTGAAATGTGTTCAGCTTTTGAGCATTCCAGCATATAAACTCTAGCATTTTAGAACCTTGCACAAAGTCTCATGCCTATACCCACGATGCATCCTCCGAAAGACTTGTGCACGTTGAATCTTAGAAACCCTAATACCGACTTCGTACATGTGCACATATATTCCCCTTAATAGCATTCCTATCGTGTTGAAACCCTAGAAAACCCAATGTTAATTTCATGCATATATATTCTCTTAACAACACTCCATCAGGTTAAACCCTTTGGAAACATGTTAGGATCCAGAGCTCATGCATGTTTATGTACCCATCCACACATTGCATAGTTCAAAGATGTAAGGGCATCGTAAAACCTAAAAACCCTAACACTAGGAGTTCATGCACATTCCTACGCACTCAATCAACACCCGAGCAAGTTCAACCTTTTTGAGAACATCATGAAACCTTTGATGCATGCATGCTGATCGTTGTGAAATTCCTTCATCGATTTCTGTCATAATGATTCTTATTCGAAGTTTTTCCGATCGTGTAGTTGACGGTGTGAGGTACGTCCGCCAGGAAGAACCTGAAGCATCCCCGCGTCCGGAACCGAGCCAAGAACTGCCAGGCAAGCTCTCCGCCCTTGATCATGTTGTAACCCAAGTTTACGAATTGTTATTTTAATTTCGAAACATGCATGCTATTCCGATGAGTAGAAAACCCTAGTCCGACCCTGAATCCCTTGTAGCCCTAAGAACTATGTATTCCGGAAGTCTTATCGGAAAACTTAGGGTAGTGTATATACATATGCTCATGCTTAGCCCTGCCGTAGTGAAATTAGGGTTTTAGCAAAAGAGAAATAGCAACATCCCATATTTTATGTGGTGAACTTCTGAGAAACGGACCGTCGTGTCCAAAGGTGTATGAAGGTAGCATAGCCATGGGTTGGTATGTTTTACCGGAAATAGTTTTGTGAAACCGAGCTGAAAAGGGAGAAGTTTTTGATCCGGGTCGGTAATGAAGGGTGAAAGTAGGGAGTTTTTTAAAGAGCAAGGTAAGGCCCGTCGTGGTTCTCGCTGCCCGTTTACGGGAGTGGTGCGGAGTCCTTCTCGCATCATCTAAGGACCGATCTTAAGTGCCGTTTGGCCAAGTCTTACCGTGCGGCCACATGTCCTTTGTGGGAAGGACTTGACATAGTAACCGGCCTGAACTAGCATGAACCTGTGGGCAGTTAGTAGAGTGCAGATGGAGTGGTGTAACCCCGAAGAGAACAAATACAGCAGTTTAGCGAGGCATTGTTCGCCACAAAGTTGGAACACCAACCTCCTTGTAGCGATGAGACTGACTCAAGGTAGGGTTGGGACATGTCCTTCGGACGGGTTCATGGCTGGGTTCACACCGGCGAAGAGTCTCGTTGTACTAGCTCTGGTAGTATGCAGTGCACGGTATGCCCAGGGTGGCCTACATCGTGTGGGTAAAGCCGTACCACCTTTGCAGAGGGTTAAAACTATTCGAATAGCCGTGTCCACGGTCATGGACGAACTTGGTTAGGCCACACTAAAGTAGACTGGCTTTCAAAGTCCAAAAAGGTTTCCGGGTTATGGGTTTAAGGACGCGATCTGTCGTGATCGCAGGGCAGCTTGCCAAGTTCCCGTTGTAGCGGGAAGAGTGAAGAAGGGTTCCCCGTGGACTCGGGCAAACCCTAGAATCCCCGTAAGTACGAGGTGAGCTTGTGTCTCCCTGAGGAACCGGGTGATTGTCGTTGGTACGCCGTAAGTACGAGGTGAGCTTGTGTCTCCCTGAGGAACCGGGCGAGTACCATGCTTTGCCGCGGTGGCGGAAAGCACTGAGATGAATTCCCCGCTGTGTCAGGTTGAGTGAATCAAGCAGTTACTGATCTTGCTACGTCGAGATGTTTTGTTAAAATCGCTTTTACATCTATTTAATTATTGTAAATGCAAACTTACTTTCTCGCACAACATGAAACCTAGGACAGAGCCAAGTTCTTGTTAAATTCCGGGCATGCTCATATCCGTAACAATCTCCCTGGCGGAGTGCTTGCGAGTACATTCAATGTACTCACCTGGCTGTTTAATTCGGCCAATAGGGCCCGGCTTGTATAATCTAAAGACCAAGTATGGCTGATTATTGTAATGAACGATGTGTGGCATGGTTATGTTATCAAGCACTTGTGTGTATCGACTATTGATCCAGGGATCGATACAGTGAACACAAGGGTTTATCCGGCCTTAAAACCGGGTACGCCACAAACTTGGTATCAGAGCCCTCAATACCATGCCCTCTCAAACAGTAAGATTTCTAACAGCTCCTCCGCAGGTCCTAGAAGGGACTCTGAGAACCGGAACTGCTTCAAACTACGGAGAACCCGGGCATTTCGCCAACAAATGCCCGAAGAAGCGTCAGAACACTTCTTCCCAAGGTATAGCTGCCACCGGACGCCCGCAGGAGCGTCACATGACCACCAGGAGCTACAGCTCCCGAAACCAGGGCGCGAACAGGGGGCATGCCAACCACATCGACGCCGAAGAAGCCCAGGAAGCTCCCAACGTAGCCATGGGTATGTTTTCCGTTAACTCAGTTATGGCTATTGTTCTATTTGATTCCGGGGCATCGCATTCATTTGTGTCTCGCAAATTTGCCGAGAACAATAAACTTGCATCTTGTCGCATGAACAAACCCATGATTGTTCAAACACCTGGGGCGGAAATCGAAACTAAACACCATTGCAAGGATGTTAGCATACACATAAGGGGGATAGATTTCTGGGCAGATTTGATAATTTTGGGATTGCAAGGTATTGACGTAATCCTAGGCACCAATTGGTTGATTGCAAATAAAGGTGCCATAGACTTTGATAGCAAAACTATCACCCTGACCAATACCGAGGGCACAACGGTAAATTTTGTGGCTAACCTCCCACAGCGGCAGGACAACACCCTAAATCATCTAGAGGAGCTAAGCTTAGAACAAGTACCAGTAGTCCAGGAATACCCTGATGTGTTCCCTGAAGAATTACCTGGTATGCCACCAGACCGTGATCTGGAGTTTGCAATAGAGCTAGCACCAGGAACTGCTCCAATAGCGAAGAGACCTTACCGAATGTCGGTTAACTACCTGGATGAATTAAAGAAACAATTGGAAGAGCTAGAGGAAAAAGGTTTTATTCGGCCCAGCACATCACCATGGGGATCTCCAGTGTTATTCGTGGAAAAGAAAGATAAAACCCTGCGAATGTGCGTAGACTATCGGGCATTAAACGATGTCACCATCAAGAACAAATACCCATTGCCGAGGATTGATGACTTATTTGATCAAATGAATGGAGCATGAGTTTTCTCCAAAATAGACCTGCGATCGTGTCACGGACCCGGGAATCACATATGATTAAGGGAACGAGTGATCGCCAAGGGCCGAAGGACCAGTCGACCTGGTGGCACGGTACCTGCGCCGTACTCACCGAGGCGGAGTGATCTGACACCTGCCCAATGCAAGCCGGTCGGAAGCGACTAGACTTCCCAGAACCACATACAATTCCCTGATCCGGTGAAGGTTTAGAGTCGTTCCCGAATGCTACCAGACAAAACAAGGTCGGAGGAGCCCGGCGATTCTACCCACACCCTAACCTAGCTCGGAAGCTAGTGGGTCGCTCGAAAGCCCGGTAGAACCCGCCCACACCTTGCCTGGCCGGCACAGCATCTCAGCCAGCGGGTCACTCAACCGATTCCTGCTCGGCCTAGTAATAAGGGGAACGGCCGTAACCCTTCACGACATACCCATACACTTCATATCATACACGCACTGTATATGGGCAGCCCGAATAACAACTCGGATATCACAACAAAGCACTAAATTACGGTAATAAATTAGTTGTCCACGTCGGACTTTAAGATTACATCAGTCGGTCATAACCGGAAACGTATCCGAGTACGGAGTAAGTAAACGACAGCGGAAGAAAGTAAATGAGTCCCACAGCGGCGTGTTGACCATTGACCAAAAACCACAAAAATCCCTGAGTCGATAGCCAACCAAGGAAACCAGGAAGCTAGGCATCATCGAAGTATTCCTCGACCACTGGCTCACCTGCAATGATCTAGGAATATCCTAGGTGAGTACGAAAGTACTCGCAAGACTTATTCGTGCTTGATTAAATGTCCTACACATACTAGTATAGCAGCAATTAAATATGATGCATTCCGGATTAACAAGGTACAAACATAATAAAAGGGAATAGTCTCATTTCCAAAACCATTCGGGGGCAGCCCACGCCCCAATTAAATCTCAAGTTCATCGATCTCGCGGATCGCTACCGGCAATACGACCACAGCGAGTATAGCGAGTGCATTTCCCTTGGAGGTTGCAAGGCTCCAACGGGACTCTGAGACTTACCTCCACCATACCCCTGCGTCGATTCCGAAGACGTCTCATGGATTCACCACAATAACATTTTCCAACCATTACTCTCTCGGATCGTTACCGGCCATACGACCACAGCGAGTATAGCGAGTGCATTTCCCTTGGAGGTTGCAAGGCTCCAACGGGACTCTGAGACTTACCTCCACCATACCCCTGGGTCGATTCCGCTAACGTCCACGCGTGACAAGGGGAGTTATCCCGATGGAGTCACCTCAGGTTGGTATCGCGACAACTTCTTACACCTGGTCGCGACAGACGTTCCAAATGATACCAACTTTATCCATCGGACACTTTCCCTTCGGCTCTCACATCTCACCTTAGTGGGTTCAAGTACTTAGTGCATCGGGTTAAATTCAACCATAGCTAGACCTAACTGGCAACATACCCTAACCATGCTAGTTGAGCCGAACCTAATCATAATGTATGAATGACGAGGCAAACATCCACATATTGATAGATAAAAACAGGTACTAAACAATTAAAAGATGCAACAAGCTCTGCTTGCCTTGATCACCGGGTTCCTGATCTTGCTCCGAGGTGTAAGCCGGGTGGTCTCCTTCTTCGGGCTCTGAAGCAAGCGATACCAGAAAATAACAGTAAAGAAACACTTAACAACCAGCATGTATGCATGAATGTCTGATGAAGGATGCAGGTGTCTAGGGTGACTAGTGGGTGCCGAGGAGTTATTATTACATGCATGACCCTAGATTAGCTCATCGGAGGCTCGTGTGGTAGTTAGAATGCATGCATGACTCGTTAAGGTGCTCCGATGAGTTAGGGTTGACGCCGTAAGTGGCGGCGCGTGGTACTAATGCTAATGGGGTTGGTAGGGTGAAGGTAAGCTGAAGCATGAGTTCAACACAATGGGAATCGTCTGATTCAGAGTTACGATCATCGGATTAGGGTTTGTATCGATCTGCGACCAAAAAGGGCTAACGAGTGTGGTATGGGGTGATACATGTTGAACCTAGGTACTGGTTCTCCCCAAGGGGTGTGTTATAGTTCATGTGAGGACGGGTTAGAGATATGATGTTGACCTAACGTGTGTGTGTGCGTTAAAATTGTTTCAGTCCTAAGTTAGGAGTAAGGTGGTAGTTTTTAGTTGACGACTATACTCCACGGGTATGCATTTTGAAAACACGATGGGACACGGATCTAACGCAACTAGAATCGAGGTAAACGGGGTGATGGTCGTCACACTAGGGTTTGAATGTTACTATTCACCAAGGATGGTCATGACCTACAATATTTATCATATGAAAGTGCACTGGAATACGAGGCTAACGTAGTTGGAATTGTTCAATTCAGGGCTACAATCATCGAGTTAGGGTTTAACGACATACACGATAAAAGGACTAACAACTCGCACCCTCCAAGGTCACACCATGCCTATGTTACTACTGGAAATCTAGTTGCTCCAAGTCATAGGAAATCCCGTAAGGTTTGCAGAACTGTAAAGCTTGTCGAGATTGGAGTTGGGATCACGAAGTTAGGGTTTACGGATCCGCGACGGAAGCTAGATAACAACCCTACATATCATACCGTGCATGTGCTAAAAATTAATTTTTGATTCAGCCAAATTGTAGAGGATCTCATGAGCTTTCCAAATATATAAAATTTGTCAAATTTGGACTCACGGTTTGAAAGATATGAGCATTTGAAATTTGGATCAATTCTAACCTAAACAGTTCATAATTCTAAATGCTACGTGCACCCAAACCTTCCCTCCCTCTCTCTCTGCCGCGCAAACAAATCTGCTAAACCCACCCAAAGCTATACCCCATAATCTCAACACGTAACACCCTCAGCTGTCACTCGGGTCCCACCTGTCATTCAGTCATGAGCTCGGAATCCAACTAGACAGCGCCACGTGCTCTACCCTTTTCCCTCTCTCTCTCTCTCCTGTGTCTCGCATGGGTCCGGCCGGAAAGGGGGCTCAGGCGGCAGAGAGCTCGTCGGAGACCCACCGGAGCGAGCTACAGAACCCGGACGAGCTCAGGGAAGGGGGTGCCAAGCACCGGGAGCTCACCGAGAAGATGATGCAGTTGCCCGGGGAGGCTAGGGTGGACGGGGGCAAGCTGGCGACGGCGAGGAACACGGGTGAGCTCGGGTTGCCGGCGATGGATGGCTTCGGAGCTCGGATCTGCAGAGAAAAGGGGATGGGGCGGTTAGGGAAGACGAGAGGAAGCTCGGGGAAGGAGAGATCGAGCTCGGGAGGCACTAAGGCAGTGGCGATGCCTCGCCGGAGTTGGACGCCGGAGCCGGAGACGAAGGCGGCAAGGCGACGCTGGAGCTCGGGGAGGAGTAGATCTAGGGTTAGGGTTTTTTGGGGGAGAAGCGGGGGAGAGGAGGGCTGTCGGGATGGGGGCTTTATGGGGCGGCACGGTGTTCGGACAGCCCTGGTCGGGATGGGCACCGCCCACGCCGGCGAATCCCGCGGGGGAGACGTGGCGGGGACACCCTGACACGCGGGCCCGGCGACTGACGGGGGAGCGGGGCAAAGCGCGCGGCGCTTGGGGGGTGTTTCCATGCGGAGAAGGCGGAAAGGGGGAGGGAGAAGGCGGCTTTCTGGCGGCGGGGTCTGACGGCTGAGGAACTGGGCCGGCCGAGGGGGCTTTCGGCCCAGAACCCCCTAGGGTTCTTCTTTTTTTTTAAAATTTCTTTAACAGCAGGACTATTCCCTTTGTTATTTCATGTTCCAAAACACCTCCAAAAATTCTGAAATTTTTACAGAACCTTCCAAACATTATGTGGGACCTACTGTAGGAATTTGAAGTAATTTGGAGTGGGTTTGCCCTAGTTTCCAGTTCAATCCCATTTCTTAACCTAATTCGGAGTTTGAGTTGCGACTAAGTCTTGTGGTCCTTCAAAAATTTCTAAATTTCACCAGGATGTTCGAAATGGGTTATGGGGCCCAATGAAAAATTTTCAGGTCTTTTGGAGTAGGGTTGACCCCATTTCAAATCAAGCTTCAAGTAGGACTTCGAAGTAGATCTGAAATGCAATTGAGTCCTAAACCCTTCCGAAACCTCTAATACCTAAGTGGAACTAGGGTTTGCATAATCAAGGCTAAACAATATTGTTTTGCAACTCTTCATCCATAGGGGCTTGACCTAGTCGATTCATTACGATTTGGGCCTCCTTCTCCCAAATGTTTTCTAACCCTAAGTTTAAATGACGATGCAAGAGGGCTCGGGATAAGGAATCCGGGAAGAAGAGAGGAAAGGTTCGTGTGAGGTGATTCATCGACGGAGTCACTGATCACTCCACATGCTAATGTTAGAGTTGCTATCTGATACTTCAAATAAGTTGATTGGTGTTTGTGAGGTTATCCGTCGAGGATGAGATATGTACATATTCTATAAAGTTTCCTATTATTGTATTTTAGTTTAAATAAGGTGTGTGTGTGGGTGTTTACACGCATGAATATGATGACGTGTATGCATGAATGCGAGGCAAACCCTAATTGTCGAATCTGGGTATTACAGATCAGGATACCACCAACTAAAGATTCGATCGCAAGACATCCCAAAGACCGCCTTTACAACGCAGTATGGACTCTACGAGTTTACAGTGATGCCATTTGGTTTGACAAAGGCACCCGCCTACTTCATGAACCTCTTGAACAGCGTGTTCATGGAATATCTAGACAAGTTTGTCGTGGTATTCATAGATGATATCCTCATCTACTCCAAGTCGGGCGCAGAGCATGAGAAACATTTGCACCTGATCTTGAAGAAGCTCCGGAAGCACCAACTTTACGCTAAGTTTAGCAAATGTGCTTTCTGGCTAAAGGAAGTAGGGTTCCTCAGACATATAGTATCCGCTGGAGGCATTGCAGTTGACCCAGCAAAGTTCAAGGCGTGCTCGATTGGAAACCACCCGCGACCGTGACAGAAGTTCCTAGCTTTTTGGGATTAGCTGGGTACTATCGCCGATTCATTGAAGGATTCTCTAAGACCGCTCGACCGATGACCCATCTGCTCAAGAAGGATAAAAAGTTTGAATGAACGGAAAAGTGCGAGGAAAGTTTTCAAGAACTAAAGAAAAGGTTAACTACAGCGCCAGTGTTAACACTGCCAGATCTGCACAAGAACTTTGATATATACTGTGATGCGTCCCGACACGGCCTCGGGAGCGTACTCATGCAAGAAGGAAGAGTAGTCGCGTACGCATCCCGATAGCTCCATCCACACGAGGCAAATTATCCAACCCACAATTTAGAATTAGCTGCAGTAGTGCATGCTCTCAGGATTTGGCAGCATTACCTCATCGGTAACCGCTGTGAAATATATACGGATCATAAGAGTTTAAAGTATATTTTCATTCAATCCGATCTAAACATGAGACAATGAAGATGGATGGAGCTAATAAAGGACTATGACCTGGGCATCCACTACCACCCCGGAAAAGCAAACGTGGTAGTTGATGCGCTTAGCAGGAAAGTCCCGAAAAAGAATAAGAAGGCCCAACCTCTCAAAGAAGAGAAAAACCCTGATACAAGTTCCGTCGAACATGCAACCCTCGCAAATTTGGAAGTAACACCTTCCTTGCTAGATCAGATTAAAGAAGCCCAGAAGGGGCATGACAGTATGAAGAGCATCCGGGAAAAGGTAGAACTCGGAAAGTCATCCAAGTTCACGGAAGATAGTGAGGGTACCCTATGGTTCGAAGAACGTTTGTGTGTACCCGACTGCGATAAGCTAAAGGAAACAATCTTAAAAGAGGCACATAACTCACGGTATTCTATCCACCCAGGAGGTACAAAGATGTACCAAGACTTAAAGGATAAGTTTTGGTGGCAAAAAATGAAAAAGGAAATAACCGACTACGTTGCCAAATGTGATATGTGCCAACGTGTCAAAGCTGAACATCAGAAACCCACAGGATTGCTACAGCCCCTCAAGGTACCCGGATGGAAATGGGATGAGGTCGGTATGGGCTTCATTACCGGACTGCCGAGAACAAGAAAAGGGAACGACTACATATGGGTCATTGTCGATCGATTGACCAAGGTTGCCCACTTCCTACCATTAAGACTACCTATCGTGGAGACCAGTTAGCCAAACTCTACCTCAATCGGATAGTCAGTTTTACACGGTGTCCCAAAGAGGATAATCTCGGATAGAGGCACCCAATTTACCTCCCGATTTTGGGGAAGTCTGCATGAAGCCTTGGGAACCCGTCTAGCATTCAGCACTGCATACCATCCGCAGACAGATGGGCAGACAGAACCGGTAAATCAAATTTTGGAAGATATGTTGAGAGCCTGCGTTCTGACCTATGGAGAATGTTGGGAAGAATGTTTGCCGTATGCCGAATTTTCCTATAACAATAGTTATCAAGCAAGTCTTCAGATGTCCCCATTCGAAGCTCTTTATGGAAGAAAATGTCGGACGCCCCTCAATTGGACAGAAACCAACCAAGGACAGACCCTCGGCCCTAATATTCTTCGAGAGGCTGAAGAACAAGTTAAGTTTATTCAAGACCGGTTGAAGACTGCTCAATCAAGGCAAAAGAGTTACACCGATTCTAAGCGACGTAACATCGCCTTCAAACTGGGAGATTTTGTCTACCTCCGAGTGACCCCTCTCAAAGGTACTCAACAGTTCAACATCAAAGGAAAGCTAGCACCATGATTGTTGGACCATTCAAGATTCTAGAAAGAAGAGGAGAAGTCGCTTATCAGCTAGAGCTACCTCAAGAGTTATCAGAAGTGCACAACGTATTCCATGTGTCTCAGTTAAGGAAATGTCTGGAACCACCTATCCAGCAAGTGCCATACCAAGAACTTAACGTTGATAAGGATCTTACCTATGTGGAACAACCCACACGTGTTCTTAAAAGTCAAGAACGACGCACCCGGAGCAAAGTTGTCAAGTTTTACAAGGTTCAGTGGAGCAACCATACAGAAGAAGAAGCAACTTGGGAGCGAGAAGATTTTCTGTTGGAAAAGTTCCCTCACCTCCTCCCATCTGTACAATCTCGGGGACGAGATTCGATTTAAGGGGGATAGGTTTGTCACATCCTGTTTTCTTCGTCAAAGTCTTCCCAAAGATCAAAACCCTAAAAGACGCGTATATGCGTATATGTGCCATTCTTGCCATGCGCTTTTGAACTTTAATTTCTTGAGCATGTCATCGCATGGGGAGCTCTCGAGTTATGTTGCACCATCACGCAATGAAACCGGGTTGCCATCCGTCATCGCATCTGCATTCAGAAAACCCTAACCCTAACTGGACACACGCACTTTTTGCTCACGACACCCCTAAACCCTAGCGCTATGCGGCAAACTACCCAAACCTGCTCCCAACCACCCAAACATGTTATCCAACCTTCCCCGTACCCTACCGCGGTCTTGCCATCGTCCGAAGCCCTAAAATCCAACCTGTCGTCCTAAACCCTAATTAGGTTTTCTAGTAGCCAAAAAATCAAAAAGTGTTATCGCATGTATTTTAATTTCTCCAAAATGTTTAGGAAAACTCCAGGAGCTTCCTGAGTTTATTCTTCACCAAGTTATAAAATAAAACTTGAAGGTCCAGCTCAAAAATTTTGAAGTATATTCAAAATTCAAATTCGTTCAAATCTTCCCTTTTAACTACAACCCCTCCATCCCTTGCTCAGAAAATTCCACAAAAAGTACACGATGCTCCACTCAGTACCCTGGTTCCAATTATGTAAAAACATTTATGCCTTCAGTTCAAAAATCTGCCAGGACAGCCATCGAGCACTTTGTGCATTTCTCTTCTCCCCATGAATTCTAGCTCAGCTCCCAACCACTCTCCTCCCAACTACCTACCAGGGCTTTTGCCATCACCAGACCCTTGTTCCATCAGCTGAACCTCTCAGAATACACTAGCTCCACAGCAGTCCACGCTTGTGTCAATCCATGCCGGCAATGGCAAGGCTTAACCCACCTTTTCTCTATTTGATTCTGAGCCAATACCTTACCTCACCATCCTATCCAATCGCATGTACATCGTTGACATTGCCAGGTGCCCTCCCAGACACGCTCAGGCACATGTGTGCAAGCCCATGCCGGTTGGGACAGGCACTGGCATGGCCTGGGCGTGCCCACGGGCATTACCATGCCGCTCGGCAGTGGCAGCCCCCATCGCCCTCGGTCTCCATCGCCGGTCAGCTCCACCAGCGCGCCGCAGTCTCTCCCTGACCACCCTCTAGCTCTGCGCAGCACTGACTCGGCCCCCACCTTCTCTCAACGCCGGGAACAACTAGGCCCCGCGGCCATTGCTCACCTGCTCCGACGACCGCCTACTTAAAGGCCGTGCGAGGGTCCCCAAGCTCAACACCCACCACCATCTTCCTCCTCTGGAGCTTCCCCATTCCACCAATTTCCCTGAGCAGCCACCAATTCTTCTCCTACCTCACTCGACCACCCGTAGTCGCTGCTGTTCCCGAGTGAAATTGAACCGCCCCAGTGAAGGATCCTCCCTTTCTCTCTTTCCTTAAGCTTCCTGGAACCTCCTCTAACCCTCTCAAAGTTTCCTCTGTAGCTGAAGCTCGCCGGAGACCTCCAGCCACCGTCGCCTCTGCCTTCCTTGTTCTGAGCACCGACGAGCCTCGTCTCCAGCAAGCGCGCGAACCCATTAACCACAAAAACGAGCTCGCCATCTCCTCTGGAATCCATAGGTGCCAGCCGCTCCCTTTCTCTCCCACTGAATCACGTGTAATTGCTCGCCGATGGTTCACCGGAGCTTCGCCGGAATCAGGAAATCCCTCGCCAGAACCCTCGCCTCCACGCACCTTATCTCCTCTGCAACTGACGCGCGGGCCCGGGTTATGTTTAAAACCTGCGCGTACCGCTTCGCTCACGCTCTCTGCCACGCGGGTCCACCTGTCGGATTAAGTGATCCGGCTCAGTCCAGTAAACCGGCTGGTTTTCCCCTCCGGACCAGTACGCTGCCATCCTTTGGTTCGGCCGGTTCACCCAGATCCGAGCTGATTCTCTGAAAACCTCCAAAAGCAAAGTTGCTCCAATTCAATTTCCCACATTTTTAATATAGACCACTTTTCAAAAATCCAAATATTTCTCTCTGTACAGTCCATAGTTCAGTATCCAATTCAAATTTAAATAGTTTTTAAATTTCCTTTTGAAATGTGTTCAGCTTTTGAGCATTCCAGCATATAAACTCTAGCATTTTAGAACCTTGCACAAAGTCTCATGCCTATACCCACGATGCATCCTCCGAAAGACTTGTGCACGTTGAATCTTAGAAACCCTAATACCGACTTCGTACATGTGCACATATATTCCCCTTAATAGCATTCCTATCGTGTTGAAACCCTAGAAAACCCAATGTTAATTTCATGCATATATATTCTCTTAACAACACTCCATCAGGTTAAACCCTTTGGAAACATGTTAGGATCCAGAGCTCATGCATGTTTATGTACCCATCCACACATTGCATAGTTCAAAGATGTAAGGGCATCGTAAAACCTAAAAACCCTAACACTAGGAGTTCATGCACATTCCTACGCACTCAATCAACACCCGAGCAAGTTCAACCTTTTTGAGAACATCATGAAACCTTTGATGCATGCATGCTGATCGTTGTGAAATTCCTTCATCGATTTCTGTCATAATGATTCTTATTCGAAGTTTTTCCGATCGTGTAGTTGACGGTGTGAGGTACGTCCGCCAGGAAGAACCTGAAGCATCCCCGCGTCCGGAACCGAGCCAAGAACTGCCAGGCAAGCTCTCCGCCCTTGATCATGTTGTAACCCAAGTTTACGAATTGTTATTTTAATTTCGAAACATGCATGCTATTCCGATGAGTAGAAAACCCTAGTCCGACCCTGAATCCCTTGTAGCCCTAAGAACTATGTATTCCGGAAGTCTTATCGGAAAACTTAGGGTAGTGTATATACATATGCTCATGCTTAGCCCTGCCGTAGTGAAATTAGGGTTTTAGCAAAAGAGAAATAGCAACATCCCATATTTTATGTGGTGAACTTCTGAGAAACGGACCGTCGTGTCCAAAGGTGTATGAAGGTAGCATAGCCATGGGTTGGTATGTTTTACTGGAAATAGTTTTGTGAAACCGAGCTGAAAAGGGAGAAGTTTTTGATCCGGGTCGGTAATGAAGGGTGAAAGTAGGGAGTTTTTTAAAGAGCAAGGTAAGGCCCGTCGTGGTTCTCGCTGCCCGTTTACGGGAGTGGTGCGGAGTCCTTCTCGCATCATCTAAGGACCGATCTTAAGTGCCGTTTGGCCAAGTCTTACCGTGCGGCCACATGTCCTTTGTGGGAAGGACTTGACATAGTAACCGGCCTGAACTAGCATGAACCCGTGGGCAGTTAGTAGAGTGCAGATGGAGTGGTGTAACCCCGAAGAGAACAAATACAGCAGTTTAGCGAGGCATTGTTCGCCACAAAGTTGGAACACCAACCTCCTTGTAGCGATGAGACTGACTCAAGGTAGGGTTGGGACATGTCCTTCGGACGGGTTCATGGCTGGGTTCACACCGGCGAAGAGTCTCGTTGTACTAGCTCTGGTAGTATGCAGTGCACGGTATGCCCAGGGTGGCCTACATCGTGTGGGTAAAGCCGTACCACCTTTGCAGAGGGTTAAAACTATTCGAATAGCCGTGTCCACGGTCATGGACGAACTTGGTTAGGCCACACTAAAGTAGACTGGCTTTCAAAGTCCAAAAAGGTTTCCGGGTTATGGGTTTAAGGACGCGATCTGTCGTGATCGCAGGGCAGCTTGCCAAGTTCCCGTTGTAGCGGGAAGAGTGAAGAAGGGTTCCCCGTGGACTCGGGCAAACCCTAGAATCCCCGTAAGTACGAGGTGAGCTTGTGTCTCCCTGAGGAACCGGGTGATTGTCGTTGGTACGCCGTAAGTACGAGGTGAGCTTGTGTCTCCCTGAGGAACCGGGCGAGTACCATGCTTTGCCGCGGTGGCGGAAAGCACTGAGATGAACTCCCCGCTGTGTCAGGTTGAGTGAATCAAGCAGTCACCTCATCTTGCTGCGTCGAGATGTTTTGTTAAAATCACTTTTACATCTATTTAATTATTGTAAATGCAAACTTACTTTCTCGCACAACATGAAACCTAGGATAGAGTCAAGTTCTTGTTAAATTCCGAGCATGCTCATATCCGTAACAATCTCCCTGGCGGAGTGCTTGCGAGTACATTCAATGTACTCACCTGGCTTGTTATGTGGCCAGACGAAGAGGAGGATTACCAGTCTGGCGATAGCGACAGCGATTTCGAGGCGTAGGGTTTCTCCCCAGTCTGTTGCCTGTGGTTCGGCATACTGATGGGCTAGCTACCGTGTTTTATTCCACTGCTGTTTAATTCGGCCAATAGGCCCGGCTTGTATAATCTAAAGACCAAGTATGGTTGATTATTGTAATGAACGATGTGTGGCATGGTTATGTTATCAAGCACTTGTGTGTATCGACTATTGATCCAGGGATCGATACAGTGAACACAAGGGTTTATCCGGCCTTAAAACCGGGTACGCCACAGTTGTCTCAGCACGCCCGGAGTATCTGGACTAGTTTGCCCGAACATTCCGGATGTGCTGAAACAACAACCCTAATTCTATTCTCCCGACAAGTTTATTCAATCCATCCTGTCTCTGTGCCCAAATGTTCTCATCTATTCCTCTTACCCTATTTCCCTCACAGGTGTCATGTCTTCTAGAGATGAGATTGAGTCAGAATCCGAGAGGGAAGAGTATGGAGCAGATTCCACTGACACTGAGGAAAGGAACTTTAGGGCTGCAGTAGCTGAGCGGAAGAAGAAGAGAATGACTGAGGAGGAAGAGGACGCTCCCTACGTCCCGAGTGACAATGATCTTATCCGTCCTCGTCCTAGGATGGCCGTGGGGAAGAGGCCTCTCTCCAAATCAAGAGGGAAACAAATTGATCAATCGAGCAGGCCAGTCGTGACTGCACACTATGAGAGACGTTCTCACATGGATACGCCTACTTCCTCCACCTCCTCGCCAAGGTGCTTTTAGACCTCTCAGAATTCACCAACCCATAAGAGGAAACTTTGAGAGAGCAGCAATCAACTATAAAATTGAGAAGAAGACGAGGATTCAGCATTTGAGATGGAATGTGAATCCATATGAGCAGGAAAGGGATGCCACGGATCTGAGGTTCTTCACATTGGTGCAACAAGATTACTATGAGACCATGCTTCTCACACTTGGAAAGCTGGTCATCCAACAAAAGGTTATTGATTGGGCATACATTGAAGCAAATGAGGATGCCTTTCCAAGAATCCGTGAAACTTGTGAGTGGAAAGATGTCAAGGATATCATGGGATTTCAAAACAATTGGTGCGATGAGCTTATCATGCAATTCTATGCCACCGTTTTCTTTGAGAAGGACAAACGTAGGACCATCCATTGGATGACAAATGGAGTGAAGTACCAAACTACCTTTCACAGAATTTGCACACACTTTGGGACTTTCTAGATTTGATGATTGAACCAGTGACAGGCTGCATACTCCAGAATCACTCAATGCCAACAATATCATGCACTTCTATGACCATAGCAAGCGTTTTGTGTTGGGAAACATTGCGGGTTTGCTGCCCTTCTATGACACAATGAACAAGCGCGCCACACCCTAGCTCCTAAAGAAGGGGATGCATCTCAGATCCGGAGTTACACTCTCAACCTCCTCAACGCTATGGGTGACAGACACACAAGCTTCCATGTGTTTGATTTCATCTTCAATGAGATGAGACTTGCCATGGCGGAACAAAAGAGATCACTACCTTATGCGCCTTACATCTAGAAGCTCATTGATGATGCAACCGGTATTGTATTTCACAAAGTCAAACATGTCTTGTATCAACCTAGGGTTACCAAGCAAAAGAAATCAGCTAAAATTCCAAGAGCTTACGGACAGTCACCTCCTCGTGGTATGCTCCGCTCGACCTCGGATGTTATAAAAGCGATCTTCAACATGTGCAAGTCCATCGTAGTGCAGAATGCCAGAAATATGAAAACTTTGAAGAAGAATGCTATCCACCAGAAGCAAATCATGACTCAGCTGAACATGAATCCATCTCCTGAGGGCTCAGAATCTCAGTGCAGAGGAAGTCTTCCCTGACCCCTTCTACTCTCCTCCGTTGTCGCCTTCACCACCGCCGGGAGAAGCAGCCGAGTTCGATGCTGGAGGAGCCTCATCGTCACGAGCTCATTAGCCCAGGCATTTCTTCCTTTTTGGTGTCTTGATGCCAAAGGGGGAGAGAAGCTTCTAGGATTGGGGTTGGAGGATTCCTTTTGTTATGCCTGTTATTATGCCATGTGTTATGTGTTTGAACCTTCGGTGCTTTAAGTTTGAACCTTCGGTGCTCTATGTTTTTTTTTGAGTTGATGTTATTTGAACCTCGTCCTTAGCTGTTGGAGACTATATGACATAATATGTGCTATTCAAGTCTATCGTCATTCATGTCAAATCAATCTTGTGCATAGTCTTTTTAAACTCTCAAATATGCTATATTGTCACTATGCACAATCCTCGGATTCAAAGATATAGGGGGAGCTCTCACAACCCCAAATAGAATATGTGCATTTGTATTCCAAGCAAATCTATCATGCACACATTTAGGGGGAGCTCTTTATATATTCAAGAATCCAAAAATAAATTCATTATATCTCTTTATCGAAGTTTTAATCGTGCTGTCATCAAACACCAAAAAGGGGGAGATTGAAAGTGCATCTAGGCCCCTAATTTGGTTTTGGTGTTAAATGACGAACGATTAAGGGACTAACATTTTCAATGAGTACACATTGAGGTTTTAGTCCCCTTGTGAAGAACAGTCGGCACTGACGACCCCCCAAAAAGTGAAAAAAAGAAGACGGTGTATGTTTTGTTGAAGATCTTTATAGATTTTACTCTCTATGAGGTTTCGACCTATTTCTTTTGAGTATAGGAACACCATACTATAAAGAGGGGTGTGTCGACAAGCTGGTGAGAAAGCTCAGTACTAAATTGCTCAACAATATTCTATGTTGGAGACACAAATTTATCACGTACACTTAGCCAAAACCTAATTTCCCTTGAGTATCCGGAGTGTCCGGCCCCAGGCCGGAATGTCCGAGTGTTTTGGTGCTAAGTAGTATGCTCTCAGGTAGGTTCCCGGAGTATCCGACCTAGCCCAGAATGTCCAGGTGTCCAAATCCCACATGTACCGCTCTCCGGTAGGTGCCCGGAGTATCTGGCCTAGCCCGGAATGTCTGGGTGTCCTAATCCCGGATGCTCTGCTCTCGGATAGGTGTCCGGAATGTCCGAACCTACCCGGAATGTCTGGATGTGTTATGAGATTCTGATCGTTCGGATTTTTGTATATCCGGAGTGTTCGGACTAAGTTTCCCGGAATGTCCGGATGTGTTATTTCAAATCCAACGGCTAGTTTCTGTGGGAGGGCTATTTATACCCCTCCTCCCCCATTCACTCCCAACTCTTTGCCAAATCGTTTCCTGCACTCAAGAGAGGCATTTCTCCTCCTCCAAAGCTAAAAGCCCTTGTTCTTGAGAGAGAGATCCAAAAGAGTGAGGATTTCCAAAGTGTTGAGCACTAGAGCAATTGAGTTCATCTCCAAGCAAATCAACGCGCTTGTTACTCTTGGAGGTTGGGGTCTCCTAGACGGCTAGGAGTCCTTGAGAGCTCCCATCCTTGTGGTGAGCCTCAAGAAGTTTGTGAAGGCCGGGATTCGCCTCCGAGAGGAAAAAATCACCAAGAAGAAGTCGAGGAGACGCAAGAGCGTCCTCGAGGGATAAAGGCTTGAGAGGGAGCTGGCTCTTGATCATGTGTGATCGAGCTACCCAAACGGAGATGTAGGATTCCCCCAAGGATCCGATCTCCGGCAACAAATCTTTGTCTCCCTTGCTCATTTAATTATGCACTTACTTTGCAAGTACTTTGATATTGTTCATACTCATCTTGCTTAGTATCATATTGAATATTGCCAACTTTGCTAATCAATCAAGTTTAATTTCGCAAAAGTGAATGATTTGATTAACATTGTAGTAAAATTATTTAGTCACCTATTCACCCCTCCCCTTTAGGCCGACATCTTGATCCTTTAGGACTAACTAGATCAACTTTCTCAAGCTTTAATTCTTCATAAGCTTGCAGGAATTCTGCCTTGCATGTGTTCGGATCAAATTTTGAATCATCCACTCTGAGTTTGACTACAAACAACGATGTAATTGCAACAATGAATTATTTTTGTGCAAATTAGTTAACATCAACATGACTGTAATAGCTTGGGAAAAGGCAAATTTCGTGCACATCGGCTGGTTTGATATTGTTTTGTTTGATACAAGGTTGAAGTGCCAAATGTAAAGCTCCATGACCTCACTGGTGTTTTTCGAATGAGGCTTTACTGAGTTTTGGAGGTTTTCATATGATATATGGTAATCCTTAAAGACAATGAAATGTGGCCTGTAAAGCAAACATGGAACATGAAACATTCAAGATCAGTGCAATGTTGAATGAAACAAAAAGAAGATAATCAATGTTCTGGATATAAATACAATATGTGGTTCATCGAGTATGAAACAATTATGGTGAAGGAAAATGTTCACTGTTCTTCACCCTTCGTGGGTGGGTTGACGCATTTCTTCAGTATGTACATCTTATAGATGTCCTTAACATTTTTATTAATCTTAACCTTCTTTGTCATGACATCATCATCAGTACTAATGGACCCCTTCTTTTTCCTTTCCTTTTGTTAAGTGAGAGTGATCAGATGCTTGTGTCCAGTTCAGTCATGGCATGTCCTAAACATGAATGGAGTAAAACATGTTAGGGAAATAGTAGAACATCAAAACAACATTTGGGTTGTATAAGATACTTAATTCAGCAGGCTCCAGAATAGTGTAGCTTCATGTTGCCTTGGTTGGAACATCAGGCAGAGGGGGCTATGTTGGCTCTTGAGCAGACTTGTTTTTGCTGATAGGTGTATTTTCATCTTGTTTGGCACATGCTAGTTCTATTGCTTCGGCTGCCTTGGAAACACTATCCCAGAAATGATCCTCAGTTTTACCGTTGGAGCCACCATCCTCAACATCCTAGGGTTCACTATTCCCAACCATAGCCACTTTTGGAGAGGGGCTAGCGACTGCTGTTTCACATGGTACAACGATGTTGTGAGGTGCTTCCCCTCAGACCTCATGAAGATTAGAAGCAGCGATAACCTCCATAGCAAACTCTTCCATGCATTTTGCATGCATGGTTCTCATTAATTCATGGTTCCTTTCTAAGTCTACATTCGAAAGGGCATTGTGCTTTTCTATAAGATGCAGCAAGTAACCTGGAATCTGTTGAAAAAGACAAGGGCATGAATGTAACATTCAAATGTTACAATGAAAACAACTGATATCTGTGCATGAAACAAAACTTCCACGAGTAAATGGCTTGCAATATTGGATTGGTGGAAACATATATAGGGTTGGTTCTATGGAAACAATAGAACTGCAAAGAATGAAACTTTTTAAAAACAACATAAAGACATGCACCACAGAAAGGGAAAGATGCAATCTTGGAGTGGTGGTAACATACTAAGATAGGTATGGAAACATCAAAACCGTAAGCATGAAACATTTCTTATACCATTTAGTGAACTCATGTCTATAGCAGATAGTAATAGGAACAAAGCTAATCTGTTATGGAAACATACTAATGTACCAATGGAAACATTCATGATAAGGGAACATACAAATTTGTCCATGAAAACTGAAACCCTTAATGAATGAAACAAAATAGTTTACCACTGAAGCTTGCGAGCTGGAAGGACGACTAGGCTGGTCAACCATTGCTGGTTGTTTGTCTCTGATGTCATTGGTAGAAGAACAATCAAAGTATGGAGTCATGTGAAATGGTCGGAACTACAAAAAATAAGAAAATTTTATTGTCATGTAACATTGGGGGCCATCAATTGGAACGGATGGACAGAATTGGGATATGCGTGAACCTACGGGGTGGGCACCATAAGAATGTGGCTTTCGAGATAGTTTGTTCCTATCTTGTTTCATGACGACATCAAAATATGCGTCTTTCATGTGAGATGCCCTTGCCAAGGAGTAATCAAAATGATGATTGGACAAGATTGATGGAGAGAAATCCAAGTGATCCATATATATAATCTACAATTAAAACAAGTGTTCCAACCCATCGTGAGCTTCAGAGAAATACAGAAACAAAAGTGGAAAAAATGAAATTTGTAAGTAAAGTAGGCATACAACAAGTAGATAATTGAATCCACCAATGTTTACTTTTGCCAACCCAGTTATTTGCTTCTTCTGGAACTTAGCGACCTCTTCCATAACAAATTTCAGAATGTGTGTACTCTAATTGTAGCGACCCTATTCTTAGATCCGATGTCAGTGTAAATTATTGCGAACAAAAACGATTTCTTCCATTGACATGCATGCATTTAGGCCATTAAGGCATGACCTTGATCGAAAACCCTAACGAATGTTCTTAAGTTTTATATACAATTAAGAAACCCCACCCAAGTGTTTCAAGCCAACTGAAGAGAAGGATGCACAATTGAACGAGTATTGGACTAATAATTCTTTTTCTTGAAAAGAAATCGAAGTGGGTCAATCATAGCTTTGCAAAATTTCATGTTTAAAGTTGTATCTATGTTGTCAACCAAAAATATGAACTTTTGAAAAGCATAAAAAATAAATTGGAATACTTGTAGTACCAAATCTATTTTTGGATTAAAATTGCAAATAGGTTAAAATGATAGGCCAACCTAGGTAGTTTAATCCGCTGAGAATTTGGAGAACACCGGCATGTCATGAGGAACCCTTTTGATTGCTTGTATAACCTCATTTATCCCAAACCCTAGCTCTAAAACCAGAAGGGAACCAAAATGAACCAAATTAAAAATTTGTTGTATTCTTTTTCTGGCCGTGGGTCCCACCTAGCAGACTTTTTTTTCTTTCCTCACCCGCTGGCAGGTCATCTCCTCCACCTGGCAACCTCCTCTCCCCACGTAGCAACCCCCACCGGCGCCATCTCCTTCTTCTTCTCCCTCTCCCCATTTTCTTTCGGTGCCGTGCGCTGGACCTCCCCCAAATCCCGCTGCTGGCCTTCTTCCCTCTCTCCCAAATCCCACCGCGCAGCCCCTCTTCTCCTTTCCCACGGCCGCACCACCCTCGGCGAGGTCACCACGCAGCCCCGCCCTGCTCCCCGCGCCATTTCCCCGGTGCGCCTCCTGGCCACGCCCTCGCCACCTCTGCTCAGCGCCCCCCTTGCTCGCCCCGTGCCGCGCTGCTCCCAGGGACGCCGCCGGTCAGATCCGCGTCGCACTCGTCGTCTTCGCCACGGGGCAGCCCGCCGCCGGCCTCCCATCTTCCTCCCACCAGTGCCGCCGCTCCCTGGTGCGCCGCCAGCAACCGCCCCTTTGCCCCGGTCGTCGCTCCCCCACCGCTCCCCGCAGCCGGGCTGTGGCCCTTCCCCGTCGCGCGCCACCGCAGCTCGCGGCAGTGGCCGGTGAGCCACTGCCTCGACTGCCCCATGGCCCAAGCGCCGCCGCCTCTTTGGGACTCGCCACCGCCCTGCCACTGGACCTACCGCGGCAGCAAGACGCCTCGGCTGGCTGCCACTATCGCCGCCACGCCGGTCTTCGCCGTCATACCCCGTCGCTGGCGTCCTCGGCATCCGCACGTCTGGAGCCTCCTGAGCTCGCCTCTGCTGGCTGTGCTACGTCCTCCGCCGCCACGTTTCTTTCCTTTTCTTCTCCTCTAGGTGAGCCTCCTTTCTCCTACTCCTTTCGACAGCATAGCCCTGGCTGATTAACGGTGAGTAGTTAGCGGTCGGAAGTTAAATTAATTTTAGCGGTTAAGGTATTGATTACAGTAAAGTGTACATCAGCTGCTAAATACAAGAGGAGCTAATTGATGTGTTGCTTCGTTTACCGGCTGATAAATTCAAATGGCTTCTTACTATCGGAATCAGTTAATTGTGATCCAGGACTAATGTAAGGTGGCTGAACTAGTTAGTGTCAGAGTGTAGATTTTACTATTAATCACTTCATGTAGTTGCATACTTCGGTTGAAAACAACTAAGTCACTGATGATTGGTTACTGGCAGATTTAGTAGTTTGGTTGCTGTGTAAAAATCGGTTTGTTGCAATTGATATACATTGCCTAAACCAATGCCCGCATGATTAGCTTGAGTACAGGTATTCTGGATTGAGGTGTTCGTACACATCTGGTAACCCCAACGGTTAGTAGCTACTGGACCAATAGCTAGTTAACTAATGTTATTTATCAACCACCAAACGAACTATCCAGTACCCGAATGATTAGCTAAGTAGTATCATTCATACACTATCGATAACTAAAAATAAAGGATGGCAGTGCTGACCATGTAAACCTGGACGAATCTCTTTAACTATAGCAACCAACTAGATGAAGACGTGATTAACCATCTACTTAACTATTACCTGCCATGCCGACTCATGCAATGAGCAAAATGTTGAACTCTGACCTGGTGTATACACAATGCCCCTGGATCCAGTTAAGTAAGTTGCAATGGGTTAAGAACTAGCAGAATCACTACAACTATACTTCAGATAAAACCTGTTTGACCACCACTTAGCACCGTTCATATATGGTTTTAGTGTCTACAGTTAGTTCTCCCTAAAACAAGCTAATATCCAGTAATTAATTTTTGACTACTTTAGTGACCAGTTACTAACTAATGTTAGTAGGGATACTTCTGAGTGAACGGAATTAGTACACTATTGTAATCAGTTTTCCCTTAATGGCAGATTGAACCCACTTTACAATAGTAATAAGAAAGAGGAAAAAATATGTCGAGCAGGAATCGGTTGAGTGACCCGCTGGCTGAGATGCTGTGCCGGCCAGGCAGGGTGTGGGTGTATTCTACCGAGCTTTCGAGCGACCCACTAGCTTCCGAGCTAGGTTAGGGTGTGGGTAGAATTGCCGGGCTCCTCCGACCGTGCTTTGTGTGGTAGAATCCGGGAACGACTCTAAACCTTCACCGGATCAGGGAATCGTATGTGGTTCTGGGAAGTTTAGTCGCTTCCGGCCGGCTTGCGTTGGTCAGGTGTCGGATCACTCCGCCTCGATGAGTACGGCGCAGGTACCGTGCCACCAGGTCGACTGGTCCTTCGGCCCTTGGCGACCATCCGTTCCCTTAATTATATGTAATTCCCGGGTCCGTGACACTAATCATATTGACAAATATTGTCAACATCATTGAGGCTACCGAGATAACCCAGTCGCAGCATGTTATTAGCTCCATGACAAAGTGAAAGTGCATCCACTCCCATGGAGCTTGGAAGGATGGCTATCTTGCCCCAGAGTTTGGTTTTGATGGTTATTGGCAATCCTCACCTGTGTCTAATGTTTTGCAATGAGTGTGAACAGGGATTAGATGGACAGGTGAAAGCTGAAGTGAGACAACTGTTGATGATGAGCCCTAAAAAGAGCAAGGAACTAGGAAGGTCAGAAGGACCAGCTGAGCTAGGTTCCTGAGGCACAGTTGCGAGGAAGCCGAGGCTGTGCTCGAGGGCAAGCGAGGTGATGGTTGCTTGATGGAGTTCAAGGGCCGTGAATGCAAGCTTGATAAGTCCTGGAGGAGCTAGGAAGCTAGTGGATCAGGACCAAGGGTTCGCTGTGCGTCTACAAGGGCAGTCGTCTTCGGTGAAGAAGCTTGGAACCAGTGCCAAGGGTCTGAGCGAGCTGGACAGGGACTGTGGCGAGGCCATTGCTCTCTGATCAGTTTTAGGCTTGTAGTGAGCCGGCCAGAGTTGTGCTCAGGTGCTGCCTGAGGCAACCGAGTCCACCTGAGTTTGGCATCTGAGACTCAGGTGGGTAGCTCAGCTGCGGCTAGTAGGTTACCAGAGGTGCATGTTAGCTGAGTCTCAGATAGGTTAGGTCTGGTGGCTCTTTGTCTGACGTGGCATGAGGGTAACGGCTAGCTGCCAGGGACCCTATAAATAGGGAACCTGGGGAGGTTTTCAACCTCGAACCTTTACCCAACCTTTGCCTCTAACCCAAAAGCAACCTGTTGAGAAAGAAAGAGCTCTAGGTCTCCAAGTAAGTGTTGCCTGCGTGCATCCATCGTGAGAGTGAGTTACTTAGTCCTTCAGGTGCAGCATTCGAGGTACTGGTTCCTCCAAGAGTGGGAGTGCTCTTGGAGTTGGTGAGCAAGCCAAGTCTTGTGTGGCTGCCACCAAGAGTCTGTGAGGGCGATTCGGGTCTGCCTGTCTTGCAGCAGCAAGATAAAAGGATTCCACACAAGAAAGGTACTCGAGGAAAGAGCACGATTTGGTGCCGGCTGTGAAAACAGCTTCCTCAACGGAGACGTACTGCTTCGCAAGAAGTAGGAACTTCGGTAAAACAAATCATTGTGTGCTTTACCTTCTGTCTTGTGATCTGCTCTTACTTATTCTGTTATCTATGCATGCTTAGATCACTAGAGCACCTTTATTTGTTGCACACTAACGGAGTTTCCTCACCTGAGACTCAGTTAGCTCCTGCTAAAGCTAGTACATTTCGTGTTCACGTCATCTGATGCACTCACCTGACTCTCACACCTGAGACTCAGTTAGCTCTGAATATAACTTGCTCTACATCAGCTGAGTTTGTTGTCTGAGTGTCTGGTGTTTATCTGATAGATCTTGTTGAGTCTCAGTTACCTGCATCAGTTGCATATATTTTCTCTAGGATTGACCTATCTCCAGAAGAGAAACCCATTAGGCATTTTAATTTCTAGAGCCGACCTATTCACCCCCCCTCTAGTCGACTCCTGAGATCCCTTTCAAGTGGTATTAGAGCCTCGTTGCTCATAATTGGCCTAACAGCCAGAGTCTAAAGGATGTCGAACTATGAGGGTAGAGTTCCTATGTTTGATGGTACTAATTATGCCTTTTAGAAGCGGAAGATGCAAATGCATCTTACTGCACTTGACCCAGATGTATGGAAGATTATCACAACAGGTCTTGATGTGGTTGATGAGAGCAATCCCACTGATCAAGAGAAGATCAGCATCAAGAACATGCTAGAGCTGCCAATGCTATCTATATGGGACTGCAAGAGCATGACTTCAGCCGTGTCTGCACCTTTGAGGAAGCCAGAGATATATGGTTCACACTTCAGGCTATCTATGAAGGTAGTGACACGTTGAAGAGGTCCAAGAAAGATGTGCTGGAGCATGAACTTGACAACTTCCATTACCAACCTGGAGAGGACATCAATTCCATCTTCACAAGACTTACCATGATCACTAACCAGCTGAAAGCCCTTGGGTCCAACAGAGTGGAAGATGGAGATGTGATCAAGAAGTTCCTCTTTGTGCTTCCCAAGCCCTATCACACCCTGCGTCTGATGATGAAAGAAAAGGATGGCTTTGACAGATTAAAGCCCACAGATGTCCTTGGTAGGATGCTCACTCATGAGATGGAGCTAAACCACTCCAAGAAGCATGCTATCACCTCTGGGAAGAACAAGGACATAGCTCTCAAGGCAGTGGCCACTCACAGGGACTCAAGTGATGAAGAAGAAGATCCAGATGAAGAGATGTCCACTGATGAGGAGAATGAGCTTGCCATGCTTACTCGGAACTTCAGAAAGTTTTATCGAAGGAAGAAGTTCTCAGGCTCAGCTGATAGATTCAAAGGGAAGAGCAACTCAGTGACAAGAAGTGTTTTGAGTGTGGTGACTCAGGACATTTCATTGCTGATTGTCCCAAAAAGAGCAAGAGACAAGAGGATGGCAAGTACAAGAAGAAGGAGATCATTGTCAAGAAGAAGTACAAAGAAGGGAAGCCTCCCACTTCAGAAAGAAGAAGACCTCTGCTGCCAGAGCTTATGTGGGACAAGCCTGGGTCTCAGATGACTCAGAGTCAGAGGAGGAGTCAGAGGAAGAAACTGAACTTGCTGGGTTAGCCATCTGTGTCTCAGGTGGATCACTCAGCAGTCCAACTGAGCCAGGAGAAGACTCAGTTGGGTCACTCAGCTGCGCACCCGAGTCAGTCTCACTCTTCGACAAGGATGCAGATCCTACATATGCTGAGACTCCAGCCCTATGCCTTATGGCTAAAGGCAGCAAGGTAATGACTGAGGATGACTTCCCTGATTATGCTCAACTAATGGACATTCTTGACAGGACAGAGAAGCTCCTTAGGAAAGAGAGAAAAGAAAACATCTCTCTCAGGGACAAACTAACTGACATGCAGGTGTCCCTTGATAATGCACAAGATGCTAAGGCAGATCTTGATGAGGAGGTTTACTTATTGCAGGAAGCTCAAAACACTGTCACATGAGCTCCTAATCTCTGAGCATGATAAACTCAAAGAAACTCACTCATCTTGCACTGCTGTTACACCTGATGCAAATTCTCCTACTGTTATAGAAACCTGTTTAAACTGTGCATCTCGCATCAATGCTATTACTTCTAGTACAATGTTTGTTGTAGATTCACCCAGTGAATCAAGCACTTCAACTGCTACTAACTCTGTTGATGCAGCAAAGTACAATGAGCTCAAGGAGGAGCATGAAGAGCTAAAAAGGTTCATGAGAATAGGCCTATGCAGTGCTAACATAGGCATGCAGAACTTTGCTAGGCTCCAGTCCACCTTAGTACTAAAGAATAATGGTACAAGGGGACTTGGTTTCACTCCTGCACTTAAAAGAACAAGTCATCATATATTTCCTCTGCTACTAACAAGAAATACTTGCAGAATCACTTGTTCCTCAGAAAGGGAAATATGATACTACTCTCTTGCAGGAAACCATCGAAAGACAGGTGGTTATGTGAAAATTCCCTCTAATCCAAGCTATGTGCTTAAGACAGGGAAAAAGGGCAAACTGAGGCAATATATGTTGGACCCTGGAGTAGGTACAAGAAGGTACCAAGCATTTGGGTACCAAAGTCAGTAGTCACCTGTGTCTCAGGTGACTCACTCGATTGGGTACCGAAGTCAGGGAAAGCCACCTGTAACTCAGGTAGCTCACTCAGGTGCAATGCAAATTTGCTAACCCTTCCATCTGAGTTTGCAGGAGATAAGAATCTGAGAAAGATTCAGAGGTTCTCTAAGCTTTCTAAAGCCATAGCTGCTAAGAACCCTAATGTTAATCTTATTCCTGCTATTGATGCTTACAGTAAGAGACCTGCTAACTTGGGAACCAAAGCTATTTGGGTTCCTAAGTCTCGAAACTAATCGTGCAGGGCTCTGCCTCCAGTGGAACAAAATGGGTCATGGATAGTGGCTGCACACAGCACATGACTGGAGGCAAAGAGCAGTTCTCTGAGAGAAGAAAAGATAACCTTCCTTGCAAGTATGTCAACTATGCTGATGATTCAAGAGGCAAGGTATTGGGTTGTGGTAAAATTGCTATATCTCAGGAACATTCTCTTACTGAAGTAATGCTTGTTGAGTCTATTTCATATGATCTCTTATCTGTTTCTCAATTATGTGATGCTGGAATGAAAGTCACATTTTATCCTAAAGAGGTCTATGTCCAGAAACTAACAGATGACTCACAAGTTTTCAAAGGCTATCGAGTAGATAAGCTATATCTTGTAGATTTTCAGGATCAAGAAGCAGCTGTGCCATGTTGCCTTATAGTCAAAGCTCAGTTAGGCTGGCTGTGGCACAGGAGGCTAGGTCATGTGGGGATGAGGCTGCTGAACAAACTCAGTAAAGAAGAACATGTCCTAGGCCTGAAGCAGATCCAATTCAACAAAGACAGGCCATGCTGTGCTTGTCAGGCTGGAAAGCAAGTTGGGAGCCCTCATCCACCAAGAACATCATAACCACTACTTCTCCATTCGATCTCATACACATTGATCTGTTCGGTCCAACTACATATGAGAGCATTGGAGGTAACAAGTATGGTTTTGTTGTTGTAGATGACTTGTCACGTTTCACTTGGGTATTTTTCTTGAAGGACAAGTCACAGGTGTACAAAAGATTCAAGCACCTCATTGTCGGAGTTCAAAATGAATGGAACATCAACTTGAAGGCAGTGAGAAGTGACAATGGGACAGAATTCAAGAACTCAAGAGTTGAAGCCTTCATGGACAAGCATGGGATTAAGCATGAGTTTTTCTGGTCCCTATGCACCTCAGCAGAATGGAGTGGTGGAGAGGAAAAACAGGACCCTGATAGAGATGGCGAGGACACTGCTGAGTGAGTACAAAACACCAGCAAGGTTTTGGGCTGAAGCTGTGAATACTGCCTGCCACAACATCAATAGACTATATCTTCACCCACTCCTAAAGAAGACACCTTATGAGCTGCTGACCAACAAGAAGCCAAACGTCTCCTACTTCAGAGTATTTGGTTGTAAGTGCTATATTTTGAAGAAAGGCAAACGTCTCTCTAAATTTGAATCCAAATCTGATGAAGGAATATTTGTTGGATATAGCTCAGAATCTCACACCTACAGAGTCTTTAACACCAACACCAAGGCTGTTGAAGAAGCTGTAGATGTGACATTCGATGAATCTAACGGCTCACAAGATGGGCAAGTTGCTAATGATATTTCAGGGAAGGTAGATATACTTCACAAGTCAACAGGTGAAGTCAGGCCCCAAGTTGAGGAGCAAGCTTCATCTGGAGTTACAAATCTACCTGACCCAGCTGATGAGCAGGATGAAGTCAATGGCATTGAGTTCGAGTACAACCCAGCTAATGATCTATTGGACTCAGAAGCCTCCATGCACCCAGCTGAGTCTCAGGAAGAGCCAACTGAGTCACAGATACACCCAGCTGACCCACTTCCAGCTGTGACTCAGGCGGCTGACTCAGAACCCCCTGTGATCAGCAGGCTGCAGAAGGATCACCCTGTAGACCAAATCATTGGTACCATTAATAGGGGAGTGACTACTCGTTCTCGTATTGCTAACTTTTGTGCTCACTACTCTTTTGTTTCCACCATTGAGCCTAAAAATGTAGGTGAAGCTCTGTCTGACTCAGATTGGATCAATGCCATGCATGAAGAGCTGAACCAGTTCGAGAGAAATGAAGTCTGGTCTCTTGTTGAAAGACCCAAGGATCACAATGTTATAGGAACAAAGTGGGTCTTTCGCAACAAGCAAGATTCTACAGGCCAAGTGGTGAGGAACAAGGCAAGGTTGGTTGCTCAAGGCTACACTCAAATAGAAGGCTTGGATTTTGGTGAGACCTTTGCACCTGTAGCTCGACTTGAAGCTATCAGGATACTTTTAGCTTATGCAAATCATCACAACATCAAGCTTTATCAAATGGATGTCAAGAGTGCCTTCCTCCAAGGTAAGCTTGCTGAATTTGTGTATGTAGAACAGCCCCCTGGTTTTGAAGATCCAAAAAAGACCCCATCATGTATATGTTCTCCACAAAGCTTTATATGGTCTCAAACAAGCCCCTCGTGCTTGGTATGATACCCTAAAGGAGTTTCTTATACATAATGGTTTCAAAATTGGGCTTGTTGATACTACACTCTTTACTAAAGTTAAAGGCAAGGACTTATTTGTATGCCAAATATATGTCGATGACATAATATTTGGAAGTACTAACCGTGTGCTAAGTGATGAGTTCAGCAAGATGATGATAAAAAGGTTTGAGATGTCCATAGTAGGAGAGCTGAAGTTTTCCTAGGGCTGCAAATCAGACAACTCAAGCAGGAACTTTCATCTCTCAAGAGAAGTTTGCCAAGGACATCCTCAAGAAGTTTGACATGGACAAAGCTAAGTCAATATCTACTCCCATGCAAACAAATGCTCATCTTGATCTGAACCAATAAGGTAAGTCCACTGACCAGAAGGAGTATAGGTCTATGATAGGTTCCTTGTTGTATTTGTGTGCATCTAGACCTGATATAATGTTGAGTGTTTGCATGTGTGCACGTTTTCAAGCTGATCCTAAGGACATTCATCGCACTGCTGTTCGTAGAATACTGAGATATTTGATTCATACCTCTGGGTTTGGTCTATGGTATCCTAAGGGTGCACCATTTGAGCTTATAGGCTACTCAGATAGTGATTATGCCGGGTGCAAGGTTGACAGAAAAGCACCTCAGGTACCTGCCAATTTCTAGGGCGTTCCCTTGTATCCTGGAGTTCCAAGAAACAAAATTCAGTAGCCCTATCCACAGCAGAAGCCGAATACATTGCAGCTGGTGGGTGTTGTGCTCAATTGTTATGGATGAGGCAGACCTTGAAGGATTTTAACATATCTATGTCTCAAGTACCCCTCTTCTGTGACAATGAAAGTGCAATCAAGTTAGCCAACAACCCAGTCCAACACCAAAGATCCAAACACATAGAAGTGAGACACCACTTTCTAAGAGACCATGTAGAAAAGAAAGATATCCAACTGTGCCATGTTAGAACCGAAGCTCAGCTAGCTGATATTTTCACCAAGCCTTTAGATGAGAATAGGTTCTGCACCCTCAGGCATGAGCTAAATATCATGGATATCTCGAATGTGCAGTGAGGAAATGATGATACACGTGTACACATGATTGCATTTCTGGTTTTTCATTCTCTGCATTCCACATGAGTCAGCCACCTGAGTCTCGGTTGTACCTCAGGTGGGCTAAGGTCTTATAGATTACCATGCTGATTTTGCATCTTATTGAACTCATGGATTCACCATTGGGTTAGATAAGTTGGATCTCATCATCTATTTCATTCAACACAGCTTTAGCTTTGTATTGATTGATTGTTTGGCAAGCTGTGTTTGAAAAGAAATTCTCTCTATTGCTTTCATCTCTTATCCTTAAGCTCTCTCTGGTAATCCTATTGAAAAACCTTGTCAGCTGAGTCTTCCACATGAGTCTCAGCTGAACACATTCAAAAATTCTGGAGAAAATCCTAAGTCTGGAGCTCAGCTCATTTTTTCTTTCCTACCTGAGTCTCAGGTAGCAATCTAGCTGACCCTCAGGTGCCACAGGGCCACTCGGGATATAAAAACCCACCTCTGTAACGGTTCGCGCTAAACCCTCTTCAGAGTCTCAGTGCCCTTGCGCCCGTCGCCGCCATCTGATTCTCAACGATCGTGCGCTTCTCCGACGATCTTCGCTCTTTCCGAAGCTTCCCAAAGCTTTTCTGATTGTTTTGGCGCCTTCATTCTCCAATCAAAATTCCAAATGTAAGTCTCCTCGAGCTGTTCTTCATGAAAACTAGGGTGGTTTCCGCCTTAATGCGAATCCCAAGCTCTCGAGTAGCTTTTAGTTGTGGAATTAGGTAGAGATGATGTACCTTTAACCTCTAGAACGATTTCTTGCAACTCATTGTCCAGAATTCTCAATTTCAGCAAGATTCGATAAACCTAGGTTGCTCTGCTACTCCATCTGAGTTACACAATTTATCTCACCTGAGTGTCAGTAGCTAAGTCAGGTAGCATGAGATGACTTGTGAAACTCTCCTAAAAACATCCAAAAATGGCCAATATTCCTGTTTTCTCTGCAATAGGATTATCTCTTATCTATTCTTTATCCTATCTCACCTATGCAGATGTCTGGTTCAAGGAATGTGCCTGAGGATATAACTGATGATCTGCCCATTGGTCTGAGAACCCAGCTCCTGAGTCAGAAGCAGCAGTTAGAGTGGGAGGCAGAGCAGGCTAAAAGTCTTGCAAAGAAATTGGATGCAGAAGAAGCTGCACAAAAATCAGTCAAAGCGCCTATGTCACCCTCTGAGCTAGCCAAAAGAGAAGCTAGGCTTAAAGAGCTACAAGAAGAGAAACGACAGATGGACATAGCTACAGCTCAGTCAGCTAAAAGAATGAAAGAATTAGAAGCTCAGAAAGCTAGCAAGGAAGAACAATTGAAGCAAGAGAGGAAAGCAAAAGCAGCTGAGAAGAAAGCCAAGCTGAAGAAGCAAAGAAGAAAAGAGCTGAAGAAAAAGGTAAGAAGGCTGCTGAGAAAGAGGCAGCTATCAAAGCAAGAAGGCTCCAGTAGTTGATACACTCAAAAGGACAAGGGCTGCAGGCAAGCCAACAGATTTATCCCTGAGCAAAGTGCCAAAGAAGCCAAGATCAGAGGCTGTGGTAGTCAAGAAGAAAACAAAGAAGCAACTCCAAGAAGAGGAAGAAGCTGAATGGAGAGTAGAAGCTCTTAAAAGACAGGAACACAGCAAACTTATAAAAAAATGGCAAGACCTAACTGATAAGTTGCCTAATGCCACAGATGAGGAAAGGCCTCAAATGAAGGAAAGAATAGATGCCCTGCAAAGCAAATCTTTGAATCACCAGATGTTCCAAAGAGTGTGAAACTCCAAAGAGAAACTCAGCTGAAGGACAAGGCAATCCATGAAGAACTCAAAAAGCTGCTGAAGCAAGAAGGAAAAGCCTCTGGACAAGAGAAAGCCGACCTGATCAAACAAATTGATCGTCTATTCCCTCAACTCTCAGAAGACTATAAGCCTCTCTGGACAAGGTTCTCAGATATCATTCTACAAAGGAGAATAGAGAATCTCATGTTGGAGTTAAACTCTTGTGCTGATGAAGCTCGTAAGAAGCATCTACAAAATGAGATTGCTGAAACAAACTCAAGGATATTTTATACCTCCAGTTCTCAAGCACTTGATGCAGTGCCCCTTCAACAGGTCAGTGGTTCAGTGCCACAACTGAGTAAGCCAGCCGAGTCTCAGGCGGCTGCATCAGCTGGACTAGAATTAGTCCCCACGGAAGTGGAAACTCAACAGAAAGCTGCCATAGAATCAATTGAAGACATTTTGGCTGAGCTTGACTCAAGAGAAAAAGAACTTGGGCAGACTATGGAGGAATCTATGGATAAGCTAAGATCATCTTTTGAAGAGAAGTCAACTAAAGCACATGAAAATCCAACTGAGCCACAAGGAGATCCATCAGTTGGAGTATCAGTGAGCATGGGTTCTGTATTTCAGTCTCTATCAGACTTAGAACCAGCTCAAGAAGAAACAAGACTTGAAGAGCAAGAAAAAGCAGTATCCTCTCCAGCACCTGAGTCAGTTCATAGGATGCCAACTGGGTCTCAGGCACAGTCAACTGAGGCTCAGTCAGAAGACTCAGATGACTCCTATTCAAGTCCAAGTGATCCTCATCCTCCATCTCCTCGCAAGAAGAAGCAAAAGCTGTCTGAATCAGATGAAGAATACCAAGAAGAAGAAGAGAGCAGTGGAAGGAAAGAGTCCGCAGAAGAATCAGACTCATCCCCCTCTGCATCTGACTCAGAAGATGTCCCAGCTGAGACTCAGTTAGAAGAGTCAGATGAGTCATTGGAAGACAAATACACAGCTATATTCTCAAAAGTTGCACGATCTGACACATCAATGATGAAATTCATATCTGCAACTGCTTTCAAGAAGCTACCAAAGGCAGATGCCAGTCTAGCCTCCATGAACCTGGACTCAAGAAGCACATCAAACTACACTGCCATGAGAACCACAAATCCATATGTTGACAGTGAAGAAAATCTGAAAAGAAGACATTGCACTGATCCAAGGTTTTGGAATGATCAGCAGCAATCAAGCTATCATCTCCTGCTGCAGAAGAAAGGTTTTGTTGACAGCATGCCAATTGATTGGGAAAACCTTGCCAAGAATGGCTTAGGAAATCTGAAGCAGATTCTAGCTGCTGTTCAACTTGATAAGATATGCAGTTTAAACCAAGACTATGATTCTGAAGCTATCAAGGAATTCTATGCAACAGTCTTTGTAGAGCAGAACAATCAAGATTATATGCTCTGGATGACAAGAGGCCAACTGCTGTGCATCACAGCTTCAGAGTTTGCAGAAATTTTCAATCTACCATCAGGCTCAAAGCTACAGAAGATCAGCATATCCAAAGGCTCAGAAGAAGATAAGAGTCTCCTGCCAGATTGGGTTCCAAATGAGAAAAGGAAGAAGTTCTTCCCTACAGGCTTTGTGCCTCCTCCTGTTAAGGGTGCAGTCCCTAAGCATATCTCCAATTTCAAAGGATTGATGAAGTCACCCAAGCACATAGTGAAGATCTTGAACATATCCATCTGTGCCAAAGGTGGAGGAACTGATGCCATATACAATCCAGTATGGAGAATTCTTGAGCTCATAGCCAAGAAAGAGAAGTTTGATGTGGCCAGATACATATTCTCAGAAATAAATGAGTGCCAGAAGAACAGATCTGACAAGATGAGATATGGCTCATATCTAATGCATATGATTCTCCAAAGAACATCTTTAGCATCTTCAGTCTTCTCTTTTGACAAGAAGACATATCTCAGCAAATTCAGACCTCAGAAGGATGACCATGAAGATGAAGTTCCTTTCTATACAACATCCTCAACTCATCTCAGTCAGGCTTTTCAGAGCCTCCAGAGCAAGCCACCAGAGTCTCAGTCAGACCACCTCAGCCAGCAGCTGATCTCCCAGCAGTCCTACCTGAGCCTCAGGTGTCTCCCACCCGAGACTCAGCTAGAGAATTATCTCCTCCTGCTGAGCGCCAAGCATCGGTCTCTGTGAACCTTTCATCAGACAGTCTTCCTTTGGTACAACGTCTAGACAATCCCGCAGCTGTGGATGCTTTCATTAAACGGGTTGTGCCAGTACAGATCTCTGTTATCAAGAGAAGACAAGATGAACTGCAACAAGAAATGGCTCAGCTGAAATCTGATCTCAAGAGTGAGATGGCAGATCTCAAGGCCTCGGTCAACAGCAAATTTGATCAGATCCTATCCCTTCTGCAACCAAAGCCTGCTCCCTGAGGATCTCTTTCTTTCTTCTTCCTATCTCTTTTTAGTGCTTAGTGGCAAAGGGGGAGAGAGTAGGGAGAGAATAGCTTGAATAGCTTAAAGGGGCGAGATATTCGATATATACATGACGCTCTGATATTTGATATTTGTACTCAAGCATGCAATTCTTTTTGTTATCTTATTTGCTGAGTACTCCTCCAACATACCTGCTATTTCGCTGTGCTTATATTCTCAGTTATGTTGTGAGAACCTGTGTTTGCATCAACTCTCCAATGTTAAGTCTGATCTGTACACTTGTATTCAAAAGCAAAATCTCACTTGTGCACATCTTAAGGGGGAGTTGATGTCAAACAAGGTTAAATGCAATACTCTTTTTTATCTAAATGAATGTTTTTAAGGGGTTGCCACTAACCACCAAAAAGGGGGAGATTGAAAGTGCATCCACTCCCATGGAGCTTGGAAGGATGGCTATCTTGCCCCAGAGTTTGGTTTTGATGGTTATTGGCAATCCTCACCTGTGTCTAATGTTTTGCAATGAGTGTGAACAGGGATTAGATGGACAGGTGAAAGCTGAAGTGAGACAACTGTTGATGATGAGCCCTAAAAAGAGCAAGGAACTAGGAAGGTCAGAAGGACCAGCTGAGCTAGGTTCCTGAGGCACAGTTGCGAGGAAGCCGAGGCTGTGCTCGAGGGCAAGCGAGGTGATGGTTGCTTGATGGAGTTCAAGGGCCGTGAATGCAAGCTTGATAAGTCCTGGAGGAGCTAGGAAGCCGGTGGATCAGGACCAAGGGTTCGCTGTGCGTCTACAAGGGCAGTCGTCTTCGGTGAAGAAGCTTGGAACCAGTGCCAAGGGTCTGAGCGAGCTGGACAGGGACTGTGGCGAGGCCATTGCTCTCTGATCAGTTTTAGGCTTGTAGTGAGCCGGCCAGAGTTGTGCTCAGGTGCTGCCTGAGGCAACCGAGTCCACCTGAGTTTGGCATCTGAGACTCAGGTGGGTAGCTCAGCTGCGGCTAGTAGGTTACCAGAGGTGCATGTTAGCTGAGTCTCAGATAGGTTAGGTCTGGTGGCTCTTTGTCTGACGTGGCATGAGGGTAACGGCTAGCTGCCAGGGACCCTATAAATAGGGAACCTGGGGAGGTTTTCAACCTCGAACCTTTACCCAACCTTTGCCTCTAACCCGAAAGCAACCTGTTGAGAAAGAAAGAGCTCTAGGTCTCCAAGTGAGTGTTGCCTGCGTGCATCCATCGTGAGAGTGAGTTACTTAGTCCTTCAGGTGCAGCATTCGAGGTACTGGTTCCTCCAAGAGTGGGAGTGCTCTTGGAGTTGGTGAGCAAGCCAAGTCTTGTGTGGCTGCCACCAAGAGTCTGTGAGGGCGATTCGGGTCTGCCTGTCTTGCAGCAGCAAGATAAAAGGATTCCACACAAGAAAGTTACTCGAGGAAAGAGCACGATTTGGTGCCGGCTGTGAAAACAGCTTCCTCAACGGAGACGTACTGCTTCGCAAGAAGTAGGAACTTCGGTAAAACAAATCATTGTGTGCTTTACCTTCTGTCTTGTGATCTGCTCTTACTTATTCTGTTATCTATGCATGCTTAGATCACTAGAGCACCTTTATTTGTTGCACACTAACGGAGTTTCCTCACCTGAGACTCAGTTAGCTCCTGCTAAAGCTAGTACCTTTCGTGTTCACGTCATCTGATGCACTCACCTGACTCTCACACCTGAGACTCAGTTAGCTCTGAATATAACTTGCTCTACATCAGCTGAGTTTGCTGTCTGAGTGTTTGGTGTTTATCTGATAGATCTTGCTGAGTCTCAGTTACCTGCATCAGTTGCATATATTTTCTCTAGGATTGACCTATCTCCAGAAGAGAAACCCATTAGGCATTTTAATTTCTAGAGCCGACCTATTCACCCCCCCTCTAGTCGACTCCTGAGATCCCTTTCACAAAGATATGTTGATAATGCTATGAGAAATAAGGTCCTCAAGAATGTCTCCTTATCCATATCTATTTTCAACATCTCAATAGCATCAGCAGGTGGTTAATAGAACTTTGGGTGTCCCGATCTTTCGATGAGAAACACACATCGGTTTGGTGGAGGTGACTTTGATGATCCGGCTACACTTGTACGACAACGGAGCGTCTAGGCAATTGCTAAACTAACTCCTGGAGGTTATTGACCTTGCCGTGGGCATGATCAACCTGAACACGAGGTTCTTTTATCCCTGCAAGCAAACGAAGAACGAGCAAGAATAATTGAAGGCAATCTGAAATTGCAAATATAGATGAAGTACGATATATTGATGAGGTGGAGTTTTGCAAAGTAGTCGAACTAGGTGGTCACAAGACACAACTAGAGACAATATTGTTTGGCCCTAGGCAACAAAACAATGCTCAACAAAACCCAAAGCTAAAGAGAGAACCCTAGGGGGTACTTAAAGAGAAGAGGTGATCTGTTTACAGAGACTGTCCCGGACTGTTTTGGCAACTGCAGCCTGCTCGTAAGGAATTTGGAGGTGGGGTTGGACAGATTGGAAAGAGCATGAGATAACCTTTCCAAAAAGTCTAAGATCATCCAAATCAGAGTCCGTATGCTCGAGATATAGAAATTTGAAGTCAGGGCCATCTCAGGAATCTGAATCAGAGTCCAGAACTTGTGAGACTTGATCTCTAACTCTTCTTGGACCAAAAGTGACGTGGGAGATCTCCTTGTACAACACAAATCTATGTGAGACATCTTTATGGTCACATGAACTTCATTTGCTCCTCCTCCCGAAACCTTGAACTTGACTCCTCGCTTATTCTTGACGATCTTCACGGATCTTCTTTTATCCTTTATAGCTTGACCAGCGGACGTAGTTGAAGTAGTGGAAGTAGAGGTGGCAGTGGGTACATCCATGGGGATCATGTCCTCATCATCCTCCCTTCCCTAAAAACAAAGCCGTCCTCAGCTTTACGTAAGCTGAAAACATCAAAGAGCAAAGAAAGCGTGTATACAGCATATATGTATCGATCAATCATGGTTAGCTCTTCGTGGTTAGCAATTACATCCAAACCAGAATTGAAAATGTGATGCGTCATGGTAGATTTGACAAGCATGTTTAGTGCCATCTCCTTCTTAGATTTCCAGCAAGCATTGCAACTCAATTTACAAATATAATTGAATAACTTGTCTTTGTGATGAGCATTAGCAAAAGGGATGAGCTTATCAAAACTATCCATACAACAAGTATTGCGACTAGTTTTGCAAGCATACCTGAAGCATTCATCATAATATTGCTCAAATATGTGCCAACGAAAATGATGCGAATTCACATTCAAAGAGATGAAAGGATTATCACTAGCGTGCTGAATTTTAAGATGTGGAGGAACACAAAAATGTGTGGCAGCATGCAACATAAGCCTTTGAATGAAATTCTCACATTGCAAAGTCGACGAGATAAACATATGCAAATGATCATCATCGGAACGAGTAAGTTTATCAAAAATTTCAGCATGGGTGTGCAAAAGCTATGCATTAAAATACCACTATCTACACTATATTCTCCAATCACATTAACTTGATAGCACGGAGTACAGATGGAATTCCATGAAGGCAAATTTACAAGTTCAGAAACTTTCATTAGAGCATGTGACAATTGCATAGGCGTGTCAAGCTTAACATAGCACAATAAATTGGAGAATATGGCATCAAGTTCCTTTTCAGGTGCTACTAACTTATCACAACCTATCTCAGAATCATTCAATTCACAAGGCTCAACTTTTGATGCTGTTAGACTATCATAGCAACCGTTCTCATCATGTGAAGTAACCAAAGTAGTAGATTCAATATTAGCATTTCGGAGGTTAAAACAGTATGGTTATCATCTAGAGGAACATTAGACACACCCAAATCTGAAATTTCAGAATTCATATCATCCATGGCAATGTTTTATGCACCCAAATCAGTATGTAAAACATGAGTTTCAGATGGTGCACATATATCAGTAGATATTTCAGTTATTTGATCACATGGCAAGCTCAAATCAGCAAAACTATCCTCTATAATAGGTGGTGTGATCAAAACAGCGGGCAATTCATTTAACTCAACACATGAAGTATTTAATTCATCGGGGCTTACACCAATCTCATGTGGAGCGATGGAAGTAGTACCGTTATCTTGCAGGCTCGACTCAGATGATGTAGGTACTATCACGGGTGATGGGTCACAAGGGCGAGACGGTGTGACTATCACATTAGCGGGTGTAGCAACAAAGATTGGTGCAACACTAGAAGGGTCAACTGAAGCAACTCGTGATGTGGGGACTTGTACCGGGTGCTTGCTTGTCTCATGTAGTTCTCTTTATTTCCTATTCAACTTTGCAAGCAAGACGAAACAAATGATTCATAGAATAGTATTCTTTATGCACAAGTATATTCTAAATAGCACGGTTCAAGCCTCTCATCAATCTATTCATGGTAGCTTCTTCACATTCTTCTATATTGCAGTGAAACAAAGTAGTTTGAAAATTTTTATGATATTCATCCACAGTGTCACTACCTTGTTGTAAATTTTGCAACTTTCGTAGCATGTTACGTGTATAATGTGAAGGTACAAATCTATATCTCATAGCACGTTTTAAATCATCCCAAGTAGAAGGTATGTAATCAGGGTATAATCGACAATATTCATCCCACCAAATGGAAGCAAATTCACAACATGGACTAACAGCAGTCCATACTTGCTTATGCTTAGGAAAAACATGTCTAGCAAATATTTCATTGAGCTCTATTTCCCAATCGAGATAAAAATCAGGCCTATTACAACCCTCAAATATTAGCATTGAAACAACATGATCATGTATCTTTTCACGTTGTGGTACCTTCCGTGGAGATAGTCATACTTGCTGCGGTGGTGATGAAGAAACGCTCGCCTTAGGGTGTGGCACATCTCCCACTATAGATCTAGCCTAAGAACTAATTACTCCAAAACCTGTCATTATTAGTAGAAGACAAGAAAACAAATCACAAGTATATGTCCCTATCAACTACTAGGATGTGGCTACAAGGCACTCAACTCTCAAGCCAAATCAAGACTCTTACAAGTTCTTACCATGCAAAACAAGGGGTGTCGGCCGTTGGTGGTGTCAAAGTCTTCCCGAAGATTGGATGAAGCGATTGCCGGGCGACCGAACAGCCTGTACGAGGTAGGAATTGCAGCTTGGGAGGCTTATGTGAGTAGCAAGGATGGCAAATAATCAAGTAGCTATACAAAGTTGAAAAGATGCTCAAAAATACTAGCCCTATTTGCTGGACTTAGACTAGAACGAGCAAAATTTAACTAAACCTAGATACCAAAGTGATACAACCAAAGAAGCAAAGAGAAAGCAAGAGGGAAGTTTCTGAGGTTTTTTTTTGCATTGGCCTTCTATGTGGCTTCTTACTCTTTTTCTATTTTTTGAATTTTTTTACACCTCAGAAAAATCCCAAACAGAGCAAAAGATATGTGCAACACAAGAAAACAGGATTCTGCTGTAGGGCTGCCGCGGCAGCAGAAATCTCTAGAAACATTGCCATGGTAGGAAATCGGCAGGAGGCTGAAACTTAAATTTGCTTTTTCTCCCAAACTACTTGTCAGATTGCACTAAAAATTTAACAGTAAACTCCTGGATTTATGCCTGATTGTACATAATTTTTTCAGAATTTTCTGAGCAATTTGAATTTTCAGTCCGAATTTGACTTGGAGTTTGAATCCAAATCCAAAACGTGTTGCAACTTGAATTCCAGTCCAAATCTTCGTGGGAGATCTGTCCAGGGGCCTTCTTAAGGATGTGGGGGAGCCCTTTGGGTCAGCCAAATCCTTTCTGAATGGTTAGAGATAGAAGACCAAGCCTCACAAGATAATTTCTTTGCCTAGTTCAACTTGAACTCAACTTCAAAATCTTTCCTGTTGTGTTGGACTTTCCAAAACCTTGTAGATCTGTTTCAATCTGTAATTTAGTGTGGTCAAGCGAAGATGCAAGTGACCTTGGCATCATCTCCCTGTTCTTCTCCAACCCAAGACCGCAAGGGAAGCGACGGTGGCATCAATGCACGTCATGGCAACAAACTTGATACCACGGCAGGGGCTGCAAGTGTGGCGGCACAAGATGATGCATGAGCAGCCACGGTGGAGGGTGGCAGGGGCTGTCGTGGAAGAAAAGTGGCAGCAAAAACCTTGCCACGGCAGCGGCTCTTCTCTCCTTTTCTTTTTCTGATTTTTTGCAAGGACTAGAAGTGACAAAAGGAGGTTTGATCTAGTAGAAAATTTTCAACTACGAACCAATCTAAACGAGCAATTTGACATGATTAATGCAGCAAAAATTCAAGAATGCAAGAACTACGACGAAAATTGCAAGGCTCAGATTGGTTTGGACAAAGGGTAAACTAGACTAATTTTTTTTTGGATTTTCGGCTGAGGTAGACAATAGGTAAAAAAGATGCAACTAATCTAGTAAAAATACTCAACTTTCTCAACGAGCAACCTGGTTTGCTCTGATACAACTTGATAGCACTTTGGGTGTCCCGATCTTTCGATGAGAAACACACATCAGTTTGGTGGAGGTGACTTTGATGATCCGGCTACACTCGTACAACAACGGAGCGCCTGGGCAATCGCTAAACCAACTCCTGGAGGTTATTGACCTTGCCATGGGCACGATCAACCTGAACACAAGGTTCTTTTATCTCTGCAAGCAAACGAAGAACGAGCATGAATAATTGAAGGCAATATGAAATTGCAAATATAGATGAAGTACGATATATTGATGAGGTGGAGTTCTGCAAAGTAGTCGAACTAGGTGGTCGCAAGACACAACTAGAGATAATGTTGTTTGGCCCTAGGCAACAAAACAATGCTCAACAAAACCCAAAGCTAAAGAGAGAACCCTAGGGGGTATTTAAAGAGAAGAGGTGATCTGTTACAGAGACTGTCCTAGACTGTTTTGGCAATTGCGGCCTACTCGTAAGGAATTTGGAGGTGGGGTTGGACAGGTTGGAAAGAGCACGAGATAAGCTTTTCAAAAAGTCTAAGATCATCCAGATTGGCGTCCATATCCTCGAGATATAGAAGTTTAAAGTCAGGATCGTCTTAGAAATCTGAATCAGAGTCCAAAACTTGTTGGACTTGATCTCTAAGTCTTCTTGGACCAAAAGTGACGTGGGAGATCTCCTTGTACAGCACAAATCCATGTAAGGCATCTTCATGGTCACATGAACTTCATTTGCTCCTCCTCCCGAAAGCTTAAACCTGACTCCTCGCTTATTCTTGACGATCTTCACGGATCTTCTTTTATCCTTTATAGCTTGACCAGCGGACGTAGTTGAAGTAGTGGAAGTAGAGGTGACAATGGGTGCATCCATGGGGGTCATGTCCTCATTAGTGGTGCCCATATTTTGGTTGTGTAATCTTTTTTGTAGACATCACAAAACTCCGATTCATCATGACTTCCAAGAACAATGACCGGCCGAGTGCCGGATGGAAGACCTATAACTTTCTACACCATTTCTTTTGTGAACAAAATACTTGTCCTGTTGCGGTTGTTCGTAAATTCACTGAGTTCTGGATTAATCCTCTCAATAATCCACTGAGGCAACCTGTCAGGCACAGAATAAGAGGAAACATCCAATAGATTTCCAAGGCCACTCTCCCGAACAAGAGCTTTTTTGTGCCTTGGTTAGTCCATCAACGACTTTCTTTAAGTCTTTAGTGGAGAAGCGATTCGATAACTCAACATCTACTTTCTTCATATTGGCAAACGGGAGTTCTGATATAAAAAAATTCAAAGTGTACATTGCTGCACGTAATTAGTTCTGAATAAAATGGTCATAGACATGCGACAAAAAATTGTACTAGTACAACATAATTATTATAATAGTGAAACATATGCTTTCACAACAAATTTATTCTACGGTAGCAAAGGTTTGACATGGAAACAATGACCTATTTGAATTTGTAGGATCACACATCCCACCTTAAATTTTGATGAAACATTACCAAAGATCAATTCATGAAATTGAGATGGAAATAATCTGATACAACATTAGCCTAAGTGAACTCGAGTAGATTACACTAGAGAATATGAGAAATAATCCGGTGGAAGGGTGAAAGATCATCTAGGCCCCTAGTTAGTTTTGATGGTTAATGGCAACTCAAACTGGAATCTAATATTTACAATGAGTGCAAGCAGGAAGAAGTGTCATCAAGGAAAGGATGACCACCCAAAAAGTACAAATGTGATTTCCAGGACAAGGGGATGGCTATGCTAGGCAGCTGTACCACAGCTGTGAAGAAGCCGGTGCTGTGCAAGGTGTTGCAAGCAAGGTAATGGTGGCTTGATGCGTCAAGGGCCGTGACTGCAGCTGGTGGCAGGTAAAGCCTAGTTTGCCAGTTTCCTTGAGTCCATAGGAAACACCCGTACTATCAAGAGGGATGAAGCAGTAATGATCTATGGAGGTTCTTTTGCTCAATGCTCAGAGTGTTGGACAGTGGCACTGATGCTTTGAGGTCAGTGGCCCTGTATCAATAGTTTTGCACAAGTGAGAAACTGGTTTGTGCTAGCACTTTGCAGTGCTAGCGGTAGAAAAACCCTAGAGCCTCGAATCACCTGTGTGACACAGCTGTGTCTCTACCGCTCTATGACTCAGGTACATCTCTGTACCAGGGGAGAGCTTGTAAATGCTAAGGGACCTGTAGTACAATAGTTTGTCTGCCGAGTCAGAAGATTGTTGGAGGTTCTCTCCTTATTAGGGATCAAAGTTAGTTGTGCGCTGAGGGCATGTAATGTGTCAAGATCGGGCTGAGTAGTTAGGCTACGTCAGTTAAGGGTTCACCTGTGTGTGCCTCTGATGACACAGGTGTCGATCTGCCTAAGCCGGTTACTGTTGTGCATTGTGATTGGCTATGTCACTGGTGTCTGTCACTGGTGACCCACTTAATCCTATGTGGCATGAGTGTAACGGTCAGGTACCTGTGAACCCTATAAATAGGGGACCAGAGGAGGTCTTCGACCTCAACCTTGCTCAACCCAGTGAATCATATTCGACCATTGCAGGCCTCTCACCCTCTGAACAAAAGCCAAACTTCCTAAGAGTTAGTTCAAGAGAGTTAGAGCCTCTGAGCAAAGAGCATTGGTTCCTCCAAGAGTTGTTGCTGCTGAATCTGTTACTCTTGGAGAGTCTACTCCTAGACAGGCGTAGGAGTTGCTGGTATCACCCAAGCTTGTGTGGGCTGAACCAGTAGTCTTTGAAGGTGATCTGAAGTCTACCTGCTGCAAAGTTAAAGGACTTCCACAAGCAAAGCAAGAGGCCTGATTACTCAGGTACTCGGAGAACAAGCACGATTCAGTGCTGGTGATCTCTTCGGAGTAGCCTCTCCAACGGAGATGTACCTCTCTGAAAAGAGTAGGGAACCTCGGTGAAAACACCTTGTCTCTCTGAGTACTTCTTATATTGCCTTTTAGTTACTCACTAGATCTGCATGCTTGTGTGTTCTTGAATATACATTGTTTATCTGTGATAGATCACTTTTCACCTGTGTTAGTGTAGCTGTGCCTCAATTGCTGTATATTATATCTCTTACCTGTGTCAGCTACCTGTTACACAGCTATCTGTCTTGCTTATCTGTTTTTGAGTCATTAGCTCACCTGTGTTACATACCTGTGTGACAGCTACGTGTTAATTTACATAACATATATTGCCTGTGCCATTCACCTGTCACACAGCTAGCTTAACCTTGCAATCTGCTAAGACTTAATTAGATAACCTAAGCTTCAAGAAGTGAATTTAGTTAGCCTCCTATTCACCCCCCTCTAGTCGGCTCCTTCGGTCCTTTCAATTGGTATCAGAGTAGGTTGCTCTTTGAATTGGCCTAACAGCCAGAGTTTAAAGGATGTTGGGCTATGAGGGTAAAATACCTATCTTTAATGGAACTAACTATGTATTTTGGAAAAGAAAGATGCAAATGCATCTTATCGCCATTGATCCAGATGTGTGGGAAGTTGTGTGTACAGGCTACAGGTTGGAAGACACCATCATCCCTAGCATAAATGACAAGAGAAATATTCAGAACAATGCTAGGGCTGCCATAGCTATATTCATGGGTCTACAAGAGCATGACCTCAACAGAGTCACTACCATCACTAATACAAACAACGTCATCCAGGATCGGTATCACTGACGGGTAAACTGTGCCTATCAGTGGTGACACCACTTCACTGACGGGTAGGTAAACAACCCGTTAGTGATGAATATGCGAAGAGCCTCAGGGCTATTATCAAAGATATCATCATTGACGGGTAGGTTTTGCACGTCAGTGATTATTTTCAGTGACGGGTATATTTCGTGCCCGTCAGTGATGATTTAATTTATCACAGACGGGTAAGAGAAGTGAACCATTAGTGCTGATACTACAGGTCAGCATGGACGGGTAGAAAACTGACCCGTCAACGATGACCAAAGTAGCACTGGCGGGCATAATTTTGGCCCGTCCGTGATGGCTTCTTCTATCTATAAATGGATGGCCTAGTCATTTTCGCGGTGTTGAAACCCTAGCTTTCTTTCACACCGTGCTGTGGCCGCCGCCTCCTCCCTGAGCACCCCGAGCCCGGATGCGGTCGCCGCCTCCTCCTCGAGCCAGGATCCGACCGCTGCCTCCTCCCCGAGCCCCTCCGAGCCCAGATCCGGTCGCTGCCTCTTCCTGGATGTGGTTGCCGCCTCTTCCTCGAGCCCGGATCCGACCGCTGCCTCCTCCCCGAGTCCCCCCGAGCCCTCCTCTGCCTTGCAGCGGTGCCGGTGCCGACGGAGGCCGCTGTTCTCCCCTCTCCGTCACGTTTGTGACACTGCGCTGCACTGCACAAGACACTTTTCTTGAAAAGAGTGTCTTGTGCAGTGTAACTGCAATGTCACAATGGTGATGACACTCTCTATTGTGGTTACACTGCACAAGAAAACTACATGCCGATGTCACATTCTAATGCGTCTATCGCATTCTAGGGAGTCCATTTCTGTACTCAGTGTGTAAACACTCTAGCTAGCACTCTAGATATTTTATTTCCATATGAAAGTGAGATGTGCAAAATTCTTTAGCAACTTGTGCGATGTCGAATGTATTGTACATATATATATATTTGAGATGTGGACTTGTCAAATTTGCGATGTCGAATTGAGATGCAGAAAATAGATTAATTTGTATATACTGTCCTGCGCATGCTGGGCCTGTGCAGAGGCTGCACATACATGTAGCTGGGATGTTTTTTAGAGGTGGCAAGCAAAATGAAGCGAAATCTCAGGGCGAAAATGAGGACCTGTCTGTGATGACTGTAATCACTGATGGGTTATTTTCAGGTCCGTCAGTGATGACCTTCTCATCACAGGCGGGTCAATATTCGGCCCGTCAATGATGACTTCTAGATCACAGACGGGTCATTTCTCTACCTGTCAGTGATGGTCCTGTTCTAGGACTAAGACTGTCATCACAGACGGGTCTTACTTCTATCCGTCAGTGATAAAAAGTGTGATGGGCAATTCGAACGAAGAACTCACGACTTCCAGGACAACTACAATAGAACATAATAGCATACAGAACATCGGAAACGATTAAGATATATACAGACCATTGGTTCTAAACATAATAGCATACAGAACATCGGAAACGATTAAGATATATACAGACCATTGGTTCCGACTAAGATATAATAACTAAAAGTTCTCGAGCGGTAGATCTTCATCGACGGGTTCCGGCATCAGAGTGAGCACTTATGGATAAGGAAGAAGCTCACTCGGTCGACACCCACTTGATGTACTTCGCGTGGAGGCGGCGGCCGATGGTGCTGCGACTGGTGCGCTCCGACCCACTGGAAGTACAGTAGATGAGGAATCGGCCTGGCTCGTGGGGTCCTTCGACGATGAACTTTGCTCTTGGGTACTTCTTGGCCAACACACTCCGGATGACGAAGGCGTCGGAGTAGCATACTCCTTCAATGTACGCACAGAGGAGGGTGCCCTGTGTGCTTCCATAGCCGCACCCGATGGCTTGAACCGTCTCGCGGGAGAGGTGCATCGTGAGCTCGGTGCTGCTCTCGTTGATCGGGGATGGAGGAGGGGATGGAGGAGGGGACGGAGGCTGGGATGGAGAATGGGACACCTTCTTGCGCTTCCCGGCCATGTGGGAGGAGGTACCCGCAGACTCCATTGCAAAGCAGGCGGTGACGAATATTTGGGGGGCAGGAATTCGAAGAGAGGAAGAACAGGAAGACCGTGCGTGCTTTGAACGACGAAGAAGATCGAGGGAGACGTTATCTAGAGGTCCTCGTCTCCCGTCGTACAGGCTCGACCCCTCGTCTCCCGTCGCAGTATTGGCACGAAACAGAGAACTACTTTGGGCGCGAGCACGGATCAGCACTGACGGGTTACTTTCCGGTCCGTCAGTGATGATATACCTTCCACGGGTGAAAATACAACCATGTGGTGATGAGTTATCACAGACGGGTTAAAGGACGACCCGTCTGTGATGATTGCTGTCAGCACTGACGGCTCCCCGTAAGCGACCCGTCAGTGATGAGGTCCTTCAAATGGCGCGAAAATCTTCACTGACGGGTTTTGATTTGGCCCGTCCGCGATGAGTTGCCCTATATAGGTTTCTAACCATGCGACTTGTCATTTTCGCCGCGCGTCGAACCCGAGTTTTTGCTCCTTAGTTCTGACCAGCGGCGGCGCCTCCTCGCGTCCTCTGCTACGTCGCGGCCGCCCAGACACATGATTTGGGTCGCATTTGGAAGGGGATCGACAGTGGTACATATATTTTGAGTTGGAGACCAGAGGTTAGTAACCGTGCTATCTGTATATCATTTATTAAGTGCGTACATCCCCTAAAGGACATAGATTAAAGCCTTCGTGCTATCATTTAATACTCTAGGATCGATGGATCGAAGTTGGATGTACAGGGAACGTGCTACCAGAGGGTACATAGATGCTTTATCTGGGTTTCTTAGAGCTGCCCGAGAAGATATGTTGAGGAAGAGAATGAATGAAATGTGTTATCCATGTCGTAATTGCAATAACATGCAGATGGTGCAGATGACAAAGGACTTGCAATTACACTTGCTTATAAAGGGTTTCATGGATGGTTATACCCGTTGGACAAGTCATGGCAAGGAGGAAGAAATTGGCACTGGTGAGGAGGCAGAAGCCGTCCCAAGTGGCGAAGAGGTAGGACTTGGGGTTGGCGAAGGGGTCGAAGTCGAGGCTGTACATGTTGCGTCGCTCGACAAATCGGTGGAAGAAGCCAATTTGGAATCCTCAAATGAGGATATGGTTGCTGTACACAATGATTTGGACCAAATGTTGCGTGACGCGGAAGGGACAAACCTTGGTGGAAGAGAGTACGATCAGTTCTTAGGCTTGTTGGGAGACTCGGAAGTACCCTTGTTTCCGGGATGCAAAGCGAAGCACACGCGATTGGCTGTCGCGCTAGAACTGTTGAAGATCAAGGCAAGCAATAACTGGTCGGACATAAGTTTTACAAAGCTGTTGGTGCTCCTGGAGGACATTCTTCCGGAAGGGAACGTGTTGCCAACAACAACTTACAGGGTGAAGAAGGTTATATGCCCTCTTGGATTACAAGTAAAAAAAATGCATGCATGTCCGAAGGACTGTATTCTATACTGCAAAGAGTACGCCAACCTGCATAGATGTCCGTCGTGCAAGACATCCCGCTACAAGCGTGTTACAAATGAAGACAATAGTCATGATGACGAGAATGAAGGTGAGGGTGTGGTGAAGGGGCCTCCAGCAAAGGTGGTTTTGTATCTTCCGATCATTCCCGTTTGAAATGTTTGTTCACTAATAAGAAGAAGGCAAAGATGATACGTTGGCACTCAGAGGCGTAAGGAAGATGGAATAATGAGACACCCTGCAGACGCATGCTAGTGGAGGACTATCGATAGGGTATTTCCGGAATTCGGTAAGGAGCCAAGGAACATAAGGTTTGGGATGAGTACAGACGGAATCAATCCATTCGGTAACATGAGCAGCCGACACAGCACATGGCCCGTCCTCCTCATTATTTACAACCTTCCTCCATGGCTGTGCATGAAGCGTAAGTACATACATCTCTCTGTACTTATTCAAGGGCCTAAGCAACCTGGAAATGATATTGATGTGTACGTACAACTACTAAAGGAAGATTTAGCAGCACTTTGGCACGACGAGGTGGAAGTCTGGGACGTAGATAAACAAGAGAACTTGAACCTACGTGCCTTGTTGTTCACAACCATGAATGATTATCTTGCTTATGGAAACTCGTCCGGCCAGACTGTGAAAGGACATGAAGCATGTGTTGTGTGCCAAGAACAAACAGTGAGTCAGTACTTGACACACTCGCGTAAAATCGTATATATGGGTCACCGTCGGTTCCTTCTGAACGATCATATTTGGAGGAAGTGGAAGAAACAGTTCAACGGAGAAGTCGGGATACGGGAGCGCCCCGCACAAAAAAAGGTGAAGAAATCTATGAAATTGTGAAAGATATCGATATTTTGTTTGGAAAGGAACAGAAGCTGAGGCCGGGCATCTGGAAAAAGAAATCCGTATTTTGAGACTTGCCGTACTGGAAGGTGCTAAATATCCGTCACAGCATTGATGTCATGCACGTCGAAAAAAATGTGTGCGACAGCTTGATTGGTCTCTTGCTCAACATTCCTGAGAAGACAAAAGATGGTGTGAAGGCATGCCTTGACATGCAAGAAATGGGTATCAGACCAGAGCTGGGACCACAATTGACGAAGAAAGGCAAAACATACATCCCCCCTGCTTGCTACACTCTTAGCAAGGCTGAGAGATGGGAATTGTGCCAGTGCCTCTTTGGGGTGAACGTTCCATCTGGTTACTCCACGAACATAAAGAAACTTGTTTCAATGAAAGACTTGAGATTAATAGGCATGAAGTCTCATGACTATCATATGATGATGATGTAGATCTTACCTGTTGCAATAAGAGGTATCTTGGAGCCCGGAGTCCGCGAGACAGTCACAAACCTATGTAGCTTTCTCAACACGATCTCTCAGAAGTCAATCAATCCGCAGCGACTATCTAAACTGCAGAACAAAATAACTGTTATAATATGCCAACTAGAGATGTACTTCCCTCCATCATTTTTTGATATCATGGTCCATCTGATGATCCATGTTGTGCACGAGATACAGATGTTGGGACCCGTGTTCCTACATAGCATGTACCCATTCGAGAGGTACATGGGTATTCTGAAGCAATATGTTCGCAACAGATACAGGCTGGAAGGGAGCATCATTGATGGCTATGCTACCGAAGAGGTCGTCGAGTTTTGCACGGATTACATGGCTGAACACCGTCCCATAGGTGTGCCCCGTTCTCGGCACGAGGGTAGGCTCGCTGGCGTCGGGACAATCAGCAGGAAAGATTATCAGCCTTCAGATACAATAGAGTTCGACAGAGCTCATTTCACGGTCTTGCAACACATGTCAGTGGTGGATCCGTATATCGAAATTCACAAGCAAGTGTTACGCCAAGAAAATCCAAAAAGTCCGAATTTTGGATCACGAAAACACACAACATCGGGTCCAACCAGTGGTTAAAGAACTATTTTTACGATAAAAACCCTTCAACTGAAGAAGAAGATGTAGTCGGATGGTTGGCAAGAGGACCCGTCATGAACGTCGTGACATGGCAAGGGTACGAGATCAACGGATATACATTTTACACGGATCCAAGACCGAAAAAGCACATACCAGAACAGTGGGGTCCGGGTAGAAGCCCGTAGTCCCCGAGGGATTATGTGCAACTACTATGGCATAATCAAAGAGATTTGGGAACTTGATTACATAGTCACCAAGATCCCCTTGTTTCGATGCCGATGGGTGAATCTCAAAGATGTGACTGTCGAAGATCAGAACTTCACTACCGTGGATCTAGAGAGTTCTGGATCAGTAGAAGAGCCTTTTATCTTCGCTAAATAGGTTTCCCAAGTCTTCTACATAGTTGTCCCATCAAATAAGAAGCACCACGTTGTGAGGAATGGAAAAAGGAGTATCATTGGAGTTGATGGTGTAGTTGATGAAGAAGACTACAACTAATTCGACGATCCGGAGCCCGATTGTGAAGACAAAGAACCAAGTGAAGACGAAGAACCCAGTGATGATGTGCCAATGTACGTACATCGAGATCATAATGAAGGACTAACATATAATGGAAAAAACCTAGTCGACAACGACGACGACGAATAAATTGTCAAATTGGGAACCTTGATGTGCATATTGTCAATACCTAGTTGTATTATGTATTGTTGGACATTTACCTCAATTAAATCATCAAGTACTCTACTTTGTTGTATTAACAGTCCTATATTACTCTAAACATACTGAATCTAGGGTCTGAAATACAGATTCAGTAAGTTCACTAAGTTCAAACTGCCCTTACTGAGTCTATGGTCTGAAATGCAAATTCAGTATGCAGTTCGATTCAGTGTGATGAAATTGTTATCACAAACGGGCGAAAAAACTGGAACGTCCGTGATCGATGTCATCACTGACGGGCCTTGGTTCGGCCCGTTGTCGGAGTATTATTCCGGCAATACTTAATATGGGATGGTGTGAGCACAGCAAATCAGGATGGGTGCACACGGGAGACAGGGTTTAGACAGGTTCGGGCCCTCACGGAGAGGTAATACCCTACGTCCTGTGTTTGGCGGCTAGTATTGCTGGTATCCCGAGTGTCGCAAGCCCTAGAGAATGGATCTCGAGGAGGCTTGAGCTATGAAACAATGGAGACTGAGTTAGTTGTCTATCGGAGGTCCCCTACCGGGCCTTATATAGGCGGCCGGGATAGGGTTACAAGAGTTCGGATCGGTTAACAGATTGATTTTCTATTTGGTTAGAACAAATTCCGGGTAAGCCGGACAGGTATTAGTCCATGTCTTGTACTCCACGTTGATGAGGCATCCCCGTGTAGGAGTCGGACTCCGAGTAGTCGGCCCGGCCTGCCCTGTAGCCAGAGGGCCAGATTCGTCCTCCTTGATGATCCCCGGGTGCCATGTCATCATCAGTAGCCCCCGAGTCCTTCACGATCTTGCTGCTGTCGGTCGGCGCTCCTAATCAAAACTTCCCGAGTGACTTCTGCTGGCAAAGAGATTGCGAAGGACTGATTGAACTCCTGTGGAAAAGACAATAAGAGCCGAGTAATATTCACCCGTAAGGCAGGAATATTATGGCAGGCGAGTTAATAGCGGGTAAACCCTGGTGGCACCCGATCTATCTCTTTGAACAGAGACCGGCTGATAGCCCAGCGTGGAGCGTGCCATGAATCCCGACTAGATTTCCGAGTAGCACCTGGCCTTCCCGAGCGGATTAGAGCCAGCTAGTGTCCCCTGAGGGAATGCCTCTGAAACCTTCGTCCGGACCAGAGAAAACAAGCCATGGCATATAGGTTCCCGAGTGACGAAGCCTTACGCCGAGTCATTCCACTGAACCCAAAAAATCCGGGCCCCAGGGCCTCCTGAATAGTGTTCACGGATGGTCTGGGTGGAGAATTCGTCAGCTCCGAGATGCTCGGCGTCCGACATGTGGCCTGTGGAAGGCACGCCATTACTGCCCCTCACTCGGGTGTACTCAGGCAACTGCGTTCCTGCTTGAGGCCAGCCGCTGAGACCCTTCATAACCGTAGCGCCCGGTCCCAATCATACCGGTATCCGGCTAGTGGGTTGCGGAAAACATGCTCCGGTTGCTTGTTTGAAGGAGGAATATTCCGATCGGCCAGTAATCCTGGAAGGCCAGCCGTCGGATCCTCTCTTCATTTAGACCGCATGAATCGCGGCGCAGTCAGGTCATGGGCGCGGGAGAAGCGCGACGTGGCCCGCCCAAATCGCGCGGCGGTGAATCCTGGAACGTGCGGACGTGGGGAATCCGAACCGCCCGATCCATCCCTTCATATTCTGGGGAGTCTGCGGGAGTGGGCCCACGCCTTCAAACATTCCCAAATTCACCTCGCGCCCATCGCTTCATCTCCCTTCCGCCCCCAAATCGCTCCGCACGCTCCGCCCCACCAAAAACCCTAATCCCCGCTCCGTCCATCTCGGATGCAAGCCCCGGTCTGGGAAGCCGATCTAACCGAAGCCGAGGAGGATGCTTTGGTGTGGAAGTTGCTGAGCGAGGAAGAGTCGCCCGCCGAGCCGATGGCCCCTTGGATGAAGTCGACGGCGTCGGAGGCGAAGCTGGCGATCCTTGCGCGGATGGGGTTGCTGCCGCCGAAGGAACTGATTGAGTGGCGCGCCGCCGCGGGAGAGACCATCCCCACCCCGAATATCGGCGAGCTGGTCGTCCACAGCTCATTCTTTGAGCGGGGGTTCTCGGTGCCGGTCCACCCATTCTTGCGAGGGCTACTGTACTACTACGGGTTGGAACTCCACAACCTCAACCCCAACAGCGTGCTCCACGTCGCGAGCTTCATCACCCTCTGTGAGTGCTATCTCGACATCCGGCCGCACTTCGCATTGTGGAAGCATCTTTTCATGGTGAAGCCACAGCCGAGCAAGGACAACCCGACTGTGGTAGGAGGCGCCGGGTTCCAGCTGAGGTCGGGAGCGGCGAAGAGTTACCCGGCTCCTCCGATGCAATTGTCGAACAAGGGGTGGCATGCCCAGTGGTTCTACTGTGCCAACCCCGACCCGGCGCTGCCGGCCTTCTCGGGCCAGCCGCCGGCAGTCAGGCTGAGTTGGTCGGACCCACCCCTCGACCGGGAGCAGGACAGCGTCGCCGTCCTGATGGGACAGCTCGACGAGGCGATAAAGTCTGGGGTCACCGGAGCGGTCGTACTCGTGACCTTCGTCCGGTGGTGGGTGCAGCCGGCCATGCTTCGAGCGCATCCCATGTACCAGTACTCCGGCGAGGAGGACGCGACCCGGGAGGCCGCCGATGAGCTGTCGGAGGGTGAAGTACAAAGCCGGCTCGAGAAGCTCCTGGCTCAGGGGACGAGCCTGGACTTCTCCGGGCGGCCGCCTCCCTTCAGCCGGACGAACCCACCGAGTGACGTGAGTGTCTGATATCTTGTCTTTTTCTCTAGCGTTTGGCCGAGTCTTACTCGGATTTTGTCTTCGTGCCTTTGCAGATTCTTTTCGGCTTCTGTTCCAGCGCTCCCCTCCCGGAGGACGAGATCTGGAATCAGCCGCGATATGCTGACGTCCCGAAAGGCGGGCCGTCACCGCAAGGGGTGGCCAGGGCGTCTTCTTCCGGCGCCGGCTCTTCAAAGGGCGTCGGGTCTTCAAAAGGTGCCGGGCCCTCTAAGGCACCGGCGGCCATACCGCCCTGTCCTCCCCCGCCGAGCACGCCCGCTCAGGAGGAGGAGGAGGACTCGGACGACACTAGCGCCTTCCGAGTGAAGAGACGGAGGCGACCGGCGGGCACCACCCAGAGGGGACGGGGCGGCTCCGTCGCCGGCTCGACCTTCGTTGTGAGAGGCGCCGCCTCGTCGGGGCGGGGCGGCTCTGCCCCCCATGCCGGCTCGGCGGCTCCGGCTGCCGCGGGGACTGCGCCGACGGGACAGGAGGGCACCGCCGCTGGTGCTGACCCGGTAGCGCCAGCCACTACTGGGACTGTCCCGGCGGAGCAGGAGGGCTCTGCTGCTGGCGCTAGTCCGGCGGCGCCAGCCGCTGCAGGAGCCGCACCGGCGGAGCAGGAGGGCTCCGCCGCTGGCACTGATCCCGTAGAGCCAGCCGCCACGGGGACTGCATCGGCGGAGCAGGAGGGCTCCGCCGCTGGCGCTGATTCGGTAGCGCCAGCCGCCACGGGGACCACACCGACGGAGTAGGAGGGCTCTGCCGCTGGCGCTGATCCGGTAGCGCCAGCCGCCGCTTCGAGTGAAGCTTCTCGGGCGGCCGAAGACGACGCTCCCCCCGGCCGGGGGGAGAAGAGGGATGCCAGCGCCGCTTTTGGGGCACCCAGCGGGTCAGGGACCTCGCCGGCCCCGGCTGTTGCTGCGCCTGGACGGCGAGCCGTGGGAGCCAGGAGGCGCATCGCCGTCCCTTGGTCCTCGAAGTAAGTGTCTGACCGACTACCTACCTGACTTCGTTTCTTTAAATGCTGACATGGTCGGTCTTGCCTCTGCAGGACACGGAGGGCGGGGGACATCCCGAACGCGCCCTCGAGTGGCCCGGGGTCCAGCCAAGGCGGAGATCCCCCAGCGTCGGACACCCGGGCCTCGTCACCTCCGCCTGCGGCAGCTTCTTCGTCTCTCCGGCCATCGTCGCCTCAACCGGCACTCCCCGGCCATCCTCCGAGCAGCCCGGCGGGCCGCCTGCCTCGCCAACGGCTCCTCAGGAGGAATCCTCCCCTGTAGCTTTGGTGCCGGTGGGGTCTGCGGGACGTGGGGGCAAGCCCGGCTTGCCCTCGCCAATGCAGGAGTTCAGCGCGGCTCCGCCTTCGAGGCCGTGTTCTAAGCTGGTGCTCTGACCTCTCCGAGTCCGGGAAACGGACCCGGGGCAGCCGACTACGACGGTGCGGGAGGTCGATGACGTCGAGGAGGAGAAGGAGTGGCAGGCGGCTGCGGACGTCGCTGCTCAAATTGGAGAAATCCTCCCCGCCTTGCTGAAGGCAGCGAAGGAGGGAGCCAACCTGCTGAATGGCAGGCTGCGTCCTTTGATGGAGGTAAGTTGTTTGTACCCTTGTAGGAGTATGTCTGTAGGAAGTAGCCCCCGGGCCTCTGCCCGACTAAGTTAGTCGGGCGGAGGGTGTATGTTGCATATTTTGTAGATCTGGTTCCGGGTGCATGAACAGTGCACCCGGAGGGTGTAGCCCCCGAGCCTCCGCTGGGTCCTTGGGACCGAGTGGAGGGTTTTGATGCCTTTGCCGGGTGGCCTAACATGTGTGTGTTCTTTTGCAGGCTCTGAACCAGCGGTCGCAGAACAAGACCGCCTTCCTCCAAGACTGGCTACCCGTCATCGAACGCCTGGAACTGTGGAAGTCCGAGTGGGACAAGATGTCCGCGAGTCGGCAAGCGGCGAAGGATGTGGCCCGCAAGCGCGGGGCGGAAGTTATCTCTCTGAAGGCGGGCATTTCACAGGAGATCGCCAAGACCCGAGGTGAGTGAACCGAGTGATTTGTTGCCTCCCCTTGTCGCATTCTGTCTTGCTGATGCTTTGGTTCTTGCAGCCGCCGAAGAAGAAGTTGCGAGGCTAAGGGCGGAGCTCGAGGCGATGAAGACCCGCGCCCGGGACCTGGACGCCGCCAAAGAGCAGGCTGGGAAGCTCGAGGAGGCGCTCTTGGCGGAGAAGGCCCGTGCGGAGCAGCTCGGGCGCGAGGCTGAGTCGGCGGCCAAGAAGGCCGCTGACTCAGAGGCGGCCGTCGGGGCCGTGAAGAAAGCTGCCGCGGACGCGGAGGCGGCCGCTGGGGCCGCGAAGAAAGCTGCCGCGGACGCGGAGTCCGGTTAGTGCTGTTTCTGACTTCGGTTTTGTCCCGGCCTGCTGGTCGTATTGCTCATGCTTGCTTTTTGTTGTTGCAGAGTTGAAGGCGCGTCTCGAGAAGTCCCGTGGGATGATTGAGTCGCTGCTGAAGGCGGGGCAGGTAGCGTGTGGCGCCGTCTGGCCGGACGAAACGGCCCCGGACTCCGTCGCGGTGGTCACCGAGCGTCTGAACCAAGTGCCCGACGAAGTGGCGAACATCGAGGCGGCGGGCGCGCGGACGGGGGCCAACATAGTCATAGACCCATCTACACGAGTCGGGATGGGCTTCATCAACAGCAACAACGTCTTCGTCCCGGGAAGCATCATGAGATTCGCTTTCGTGAACGCTGTCCCGGACCCCGGCCAACTTTTTCAATTCGGAAAGTTGAACTTCATCGCCGACAAGATCGGCCAGCTCCACCTCTGCTACTCGGCGACGTCCCGATCGGCAGAGGCTCCATGAGCTTTTCAGCACGGGCCTCCCCCGGAGCCCGTGCCTTCGGTCCCTCTCCCCAGGGAAGAGGCTACGCCGAAACCGGATCCGTTTGCTGCGCACGAGTTCGTACTCGGATCCCGACTGGTGGGGGCTATTGACTCTCTCCTCCCCGTCCTCGAGTATGACTCAGACGATTATGAGAGCTCTGGTAGCCACCATCCGTCCCGGGAAATCTTCATGGCCAACGCCGACTCGCCAGACGACGGCGATGGCCGAGCGGTCCCCATCGTGGAACAAACGCCGGCTGAGCTCGAAGCCACCCGACTCCGACTCCTTGCCAAGGAGGAAGAGTTGGTTGAGCAACAGACTCGGCTCGCTCGCCAGCGTGATGAACAATGGCGCAATGACGACATGAGGGCTCGTGGACGCCAAGTCCATAACGAGCTCTGCATGCGTGAAAGGGACGGGATCCCAATATTCCCGCTCCCGAGTCACAACATCGTTGCGGCCACAATGGCGGCACGAGCCATCGAGATCCTCGAAGGCAACCCGGGACACGACGAACTTCGGCGACTCCTCGTTCTGCTGGAGGAGACCGCCCTCCATGTTCTACGCCGAGACAACGAGGTTGCGGACGCACTCGCCAAGCTGGGATCCAGTCGGGACGTCGTTCCGACTGGAGTTTTTCTTCACGAGTTGCATACCCCCTCTATCAAAGCCGAAACAACACCCAAGACCAAAGAACAGCAGGTCCCGGAAGGCGACGCTATTCAACAGCCCTCTCCAGAGGTCCTGGCCGTCACTCCCGACTGGACAGCGCCCTTCCTAGATCATCTGCTACGGGACGTCCTCCCACCAGACAAAACTGAGGCGTGCCGCATTGCGCGACGCGCCAAGTCCTTCATTGTCATCAATGACGAGCTGTACAAGAAGAGTACCTCCGGGGTCCTCCAGCGGTGCATACCTCAAGAGCAAGGACAACAGCTGTTGTCCGATATCCACTCGGGCGTATGCGGCCACCATGCGGCGCCCAAGTCGCTAGTCGGGAAAGCCTTCCGACAAGGTTTCTACTGGCCGACTGCCGTATCGGATGCCGATCACATCGTCCAAACATGCGAGGGATGCCAATACTTCGCCCGGCAGACACATTTGCCGGCTCAGGCGCTCCAAACCATCCCGATCACCTGGCCCTTTGCGGTCTGGGGTTTGGACATTGTGGGTCCCCTCAAGAAGGCTCTCGGGGGCTACACACACCTTTTCGTTGCAGTCGACAAATTCACCAAATGGATCGAGGACAAGCCGGTGGCCACGATAACTGCAGAGAAGGCGGTTGAATTTTTTCGGGACATCATCTTCCGTTTCGGCGTGCCCAACAGCATCATCACAGACAATGGCATCTAGTTCACTGGGAGTGCGTTTCTTCAATTCTGCGACGACTTCAACATCAGTCTCCACTTCGCCGCCGTGGCACACCCACGCTCCAATGGGCAAGTCGAGCGGTCCAACGGTTTGATCATGCAAGGCCTCAAGCCTCGGATTTTCCAGCGATTAAACAAATTCGCAGGCAAGTGGGCAGCCGAGTTACCATCAGTGCTATGGGGCCTACGCACCACACCCAACCGATCAACCGGCTACACACCTTTTTTCATGGTCTATGGAGCTGAGGCCGTGCTCCCGACTGACTTGGAATACGGTTCCCCGCGAACCTGTACCTTCAACGAGGCCGAGTTAGAAGAGGCACGGCAAGACGCTCTCGACCAACTCAAAGAAGCACGTGAGGTTACGCTCCTCCGGTCAGCTAAGTACCAGCAGGGCCTGCGGCGTTATCACAGCCGACATGTACGGGGCCGCTCATTCAACGTCGGCGATTTGGTTCTACGTCGAGTGCAGACCAACAAAGAGCAGCACAAACTTTCCCCGCCATGGGAGGGTCCGTACATCATCGCCGACAGTTGGCGCCCGGGGGCTTACCGGCTGAGGGACAGCGACGGCAATGTCTTCACCAACGCATGGAACATAGAACAGCTACGTCATTTCTACGCTTGAGTTCTTTTTATAAGTGTCTTGGAAACATGAATAAAGAACCTTCTTTTGCTCCATTTAAAAGCAAGCCTTCCTTTTTCCCGACTGACCTGCTACGCCCGCTCGTAGCGGGTACTCGGCACAGGCACAGCTTTGCCCCTCCCTCGTGAAATACTTAAGTACTATGTATAACGTCTAACGTTAACTCTTTGACTCCAATCGCCGGTTTACGGCGCACCCTAACGCTACACGGGACACACGCCAACGGCTAATCCCTATGTAAAGGAGGCTACAACGGGTTGGCGAAGAGCAAAAACGAACAAACTCAAATACACAGGAACACAAGTCTTTACACGATCAAATTAAAACTTACTTGTTAATCGGATAGTATATACATAAGTCACTCGGCATCCCCGAGTGCACAACTAAGTCACTCGGCATCCCGAGTGCACACAAAAGTCACCCGGCATCCCGAGTGCAAACTTCTGTTTCCTAAGCAGAAGGCCGTAGGTTCGACCCCTACCTGGCGCGCCAACTGTCGGAGTATTATTCCGGCAATACTTAATATGGGACGGTGTGAGCACAGCAAATCAGGATGGGTGCACACGGGAGACAGGGTTTAGACAAGTTCGGGCCCTCACGGAGAGGTAATACCCTACATCCTGTGTTTGGCGGCTGGTATTGCTGGTATCTCGAGTGCCGCAAGCCCTAGAGAATCAATCTCGAGGGGGCTTGAGCTATGAAACAATGGAGATTGAGTTAGTTGTCTATCGGAGGTCCCCTACCGGGCCTTACATAGGCGGCCGGGATAGGGTTACAAGAGTCCGGATCGGTTAACAGATTGATTTCCTATTCAGTTACAACAGATTCCGGGTAAGCCGGACGGGTATTAGTCCATGTCTTGTACTCCACATTGATGAGGCATCCCCGTGTAGGAGTCGGACTCCGAGTAGTCGGCCCGGCCTGCCCTGTAGCCAGAGGACCGGATTCGTCCTCCTTGATGATCCCCGGGTGCCTGCCCTGCGAGACTTGAAATTTGTCACCGCGCGTCGAACCCTAGACTTGCTCTTCTGTTCTGACCAGCAGCGGCGCCTCGTCGACATAAGAGCATCGTTGCGGCCGCCTCCCACCATGAACCCTAGCGACCCCGCCGCCGCCGCCGCAATGGATGCCTCCCCGACTGCTCCCGCCGCCGTGGACGCTACTCTTGTCCCAACAACCGCCGCTGCCGTGGACGCTTCACTCCTCCCAACAACCTTCGCCGCGGGTTCTCCTCCCCACAGGTACCCCTATAACCACATGGAAATCTACTGGTTTGTGTGTTGTTAATTTGCTAGGGCATGAGTCTATTCCATATGCTTTTCATGATGCTGGTTCTCCTCCGCACAGGTACCCCTGTAGCTTGTTGTGTTGTGTGCAGAAATACTCACACTAGGGTTAGCGGTTTGCTTATTTTTGTTGGCTGCAATCATAGCTTTCTCGTTAACCTGGGACGTACTATGAGGAGTAGTAGTTTGCTCAACAGTTCATAGTTCACTCATACGTTAGTTTACTTAGCACAATCATGTAATAGGGCTGCAAGCACAATTTTCCAGATTCTTTATATAGCCTCTTATCATATATGGTAGGGTTAGGAGACTCAAGTTTCAATTTTCGAAAAGATCACATATTCAATATATATGAATAATATATAAAAGATCAAAGTAATTAGTGAGTTGTTTTTTTGCAACAAAGATTGATGACGGGCAAGTAGTGGTTCGTCGGAGCCCTCGGCGGCAACAAAAAGAGTTAGGAAACCGAGAACCAGTAATAAGATGCCTACGCAAAGGCAGGTCATCACGGAGGTAGACCAGATACCAGGGTACCCTTCCCAACCCCAGAAGGCGGCATCTAAGTTCAACAGTGCGTGCGGTTACCTCGCACGTCAACATATACGTATCACAACACAAGATTGGACTGAAGTGCCCGAGGCCCAGATTGGATGAATCATGCAGGAGCTGTGGAGCAAGTTCGAGATCCCTGAAGGCGACAGGGAGAAAGTAGAACGGGCGGCAAAGGTGACGATGGCTAAGTCCCTCCGGAACTTCAGGAGCACGCTGAACAAAGAATATGTGCAGAAAAACCGCTCGCCGTTACAGAGATATCACCAAATAACGGAGGAGGTTTGGGAAGAGTTCGTTTCGAATGAAGTCTACGGAAGAGTTCAAGGCAAAGAGTTTGAAGAGCAAAGAACTCCGCTCGAAGAATAAACACCCCCACCGCCTAGGGTAGTCGTGGCTACGTTAGGAAGATGGCGGACTGGGGGAAAGAGGACGCCGCACTATGAGAGGCTGGAAAACTAGTTCCTTTCGATGACATCGAGGGTCGTGGACGTGCATGGATCAGGGGCCACACGAAGACCGACCTAACTACGGGGGCAGTTTCCTTCTCGACCCCTCGAAGTTGAGGGACGTGTCAAATCGTCTGGTACGAACTTAACCCACTATGTCGATTTTATTAGTATAACAAATCGCTCAATACTATATCTCGCACTGCTTCTATTGCAGAGGGAGTTGAGCCAGCAGGAATCATCCGCAGAGTCCATCGGGACCGAGAGGTGGTAGACCCTCTCGCGAAAGCTCTGGGGAACCCTGAGAAATCTGGTCGTGTGCGAGGCCTTGGGGTTGCCGCTACATGGAGTGTAGCTTTCCCCCAAACCCAAGAGGAGGCCAGGCAAAGGAAGAGAAGTAGGAAGGAAACGCTTATTGAAGAGATAACGAGGAAGGTACAAGACAACATGGCCAAAGACATGCTTCGGAAGGCGAGAGAGGAGGCACGCAGGGAGGTGGCCTCCTTGCTCGGCGGGCAGCTGCCACCCTTGCATTTCGAACCGCGCCAAGCCTAGCGCCACGTACAGATGGAGTGGCTGCGCCTCCGCAAATGCTACTTCCGAAGGGAGAGCTGACGCGCTTCCTATCGACAACATCACTGTAAGTTTTTTAGTTGCACGAATGCTTCGCAACGAGTTTTGTGGACCTGTAACTGAACCATAATTGTCCTGCAGGCACCAGCAAGGTGCGACCTGGTGATGATGCTACCTGGCGGTGTGCCCTTGACGGTGGCACAAGGGCTAGCGTATCAACCAACTTTGGGGCAACGCTTGCACAACGTTGAAATACCGTCTACGATGGCGAAGGTACAGGTGGACTCTGTAGTGCCCGCGTACAGTGCCGTACGAGTCCCCGTGCCCCCCGAAGATGATGTGACAACAATAGGTCAGTGCGTCAATTGTTTCATCATGTGACCGAAAACGGGGATAATTCTCGACACAAACACTCCGACCTCTCGTCATCTATCTTCGGCCAACCGCACTCCATCGTGCCATTTGCCGTTGGACTTGAGTGGAACGGTTAAGTTGCCATCATTCTCAATGGGCGATGGGGGACACCGTGCACACTTGCACAGAGGAGGAGGCCCCAGCGGTATTGATGGACGAGCCCGTCAAACCACAAAAAAGGGAATGGTGCTCCAAGAATAAACAGGACCCCCTGCCCAGTGGAGGAGGCCCCGACGGTGGTGATGGACGAGGCGGTGGCCATCACGGAGCACAATGAGCCCCAGGCGGTAGTGACGGAGGAACCCGTGACCCGGTACAAGGAGCCACTATCGAAGGAGGTCTTGATGGCTGCATTGGAGGGTGTTGCGCCTAAGTGTACCCAACCATCTGCACCAGAAGGTGTTACGTCCAACGAAACCCAATCAGCTGCACTGGAGGATGTTATGCCGAAGGAAACCGAACCACTCATATCACGGCGTAGCGATCCGAGTCCGGTCAAGCCTCTGAGGAAAACCCGAGGACGACGAGGCCAAGGCGGCAAGAAACAGAAGACTGATAGCGCCAGTAAGGCTTTATCATATTCATCAGAAAAGTACTATCCTCCTGCACCTCTAGCCTGGAGATACAAATGGGGTGAGCCACTCCTCCCGGAGCCTCAACTGAATAATATGGCCTAGCATATCAGACTTCTGCATAGTCACCATATGCAAGAATCCACAAAGCCTGGTGCTGAGCAGTACATCACAGTTAGAGTGCCACCTGAGTACAATTTCTTCAACGAAGTTGAGACTGGTACGTTTGACATCAACTATGAAGACCTGTTCAATCTCTATACCTTCGACAAACTCGACGCTAACATCATGAGGGTATGGACGCTCCACATGGTCCAAGAGATCAGGCGCTTGAGTGCAAACGTTGGATTGATCGATCCGTACCTATTCAACTGGAGGGTGATCAACGAGAATGCAGAGATGGCCACACAGTTCTTTGCGAAACAATGGCTGGCCCAAAAGACCAAGGATTACATAATGTTTGCCTACAACCCACCGTAAGTTCTTTAGTACTGTCTAAATCAACAATTTATGCACTTAGCTAGGTGTTTACGTCTCACTTTTGACCATGATGTCGTGTATGCAGTGACCACTGGGTACTTGTGGTTATCGTTGCAGCATGGAACAAGGTCTTTTACTTTGATTCCATGATGAGAACGAAACGTGACTTCTCGATGATGCCTTCGTGATCTATAAGGCGTCGGGAGGGGTTAATTATAAGGTAAAGGGGGCAAAAAAGCTCAGCCATAAATTTGATTTCCCGTGCAAACAACAACAAGAAGCAACGAACACATGTGGGTTCCACGTTTGCGCGCACATGGAGGCGATTGCCCTAGCGTGGAGTGAATGTGGAGTACATAAGGTATTGATGGATCTAATATCTACATTGACAGTCTATTTAATAGCTACTTTGTTTCCATATAAAATTAATATTGTTATCATTTTTTCACAGGAATTTCATATTAACACGAAAGAGAAATTTGATGCAAGCCAGGACTTTACACGCATATTGGTGCGCTTCGCATATTTCTTCAACAATTTTTTATTAAACCCCACGGGTGAATTCTACCCATCTACATGAATTTGCTCGAACTGATTCTCTGTATTTTTCTTTTCTGAAGTTTAGACTTGTCAGATTTGAGATGTCAAACATTTTTGAGATGTGACAAATTGTTTAGCCAATTGTGTGATGTAGAGTAGTGTGTTGTATATTTGAACGGATCGACTTGTCAAAACTGAGAAGTCAAATTCAAATAATTCTTTGATTCCCGTTCTACATTGCATATAAGCTTGTGATATATGTACTGTGCATGCTGGGGCTGTACAGAGGCTGTGCAGCTGGGGTATATTTTGTTTTTCAGAGGGCATGGCTAGCAAAATGACCTGAGGCTAGCCAGGAAGCAGGAAAACCCTGTCTGGTTGGTACGTACCATCGCTGATGGGTTCCTTTACCACCCGTCCGTGATATCTCCACCACAGGATGGGTAAAAAGGGAGTGATGGTAATTATCACTGACGGGTCGGTACTTTAACCGTCCATGATGAGATTCATCAAGGACGGTTGAAAATAGCACCCGTCAGTGATGGTAGCATTATCACTGATGGGTCCACATAGAAACCGTTAGTGATGGATGAAATATCACTGACGGGTCAATACCCTACCCGTAAGTGATGGAAGAAATATCACTGACGGGTTAATACCCTACCCGTCAGTGATGGAAGAAATATCACGGACGGGTAAGGAAGGCACCCGTCAGTGATGTTCTTCTATCACTGACGAGGCGGTATTCCACCCGTCCGTGATGATGCTTTCGTCACCTATGAACAATACTCATCACGGACGGGTGGTGTATCAACCCGTCAGTGATGAGAGTGTTATTACTGACGGGTTGTTTTCTGACCCGTCCGTGATGACGTTTATCGTTGACGGGTAAATTACTCGTCACTGATAATGCGAGTCATTACTGACCTTTAGTTGCTGACGGGCCAGAAACCCATCACTGATGAGGGTTTTTGGCCCGTCAATGATGACATGCTCTGTAGTAGTGCATGGACTCTGCCAAGGATATCTAGGATACCCTGGAGCAGATCTATGAGGGTAGCAACACTCTGAAGAAGTCAAAGAGAAGCCTTCTGGAATCAACGCCGGAGAGGTTTGAGTATGAGCATGGTGAGGACATCAACTCTCTATTTTCAAGACTCACCATCATCACCAACCAGTTGAAGGTTCTAGGCTCCAATCAGGTAGATGATGAAGATGTGATCAAGAAGTTTCTGTCAGTGCTTCCTAAGGCCTACATAACTCTTGTTCTGATGCGGAAAGAAAAACATGGGTTTGACCAGATGAAGCCAACTGAAGTGTTAGGAAGGATACTAACACATGAGATGGAAATCAAGCAAGAAGGCAAGCAAAGCTCTTCCCCATCTGTCAAGAAGAACATTGCTTTGAAGACCACTGCTTCAACTTCACAACTTGAGAGTGATAGCAGTGAAGAACTCAATGAGGAGATGTGTGGCGTACCCAGTTTTAAAGCCGGATAACCCTTGTGTTTACTGTACCGGTCCCATGATCAGTAGCCGGTACACACAAGTTAACCTGTATATCAAGGACATACACGCACTTATGAGAATATGATACATAACCGATCTTCGAGATCGAATAATTATACCTTTAGCCCCAACGGCTAAAATCTTGCAGCAGAAATCAAGAGGTGGTGTGGCCCATCAATATGCTGTTCCTGACAGGCAACTGACTGGGGGTTTTGCCCTAGCTTTCGCGGATACCATTGTTGCTTTCGAGCTGTCGACACTTCGGTCTGGCCAAATCAACAAGCCAGTTGAGTACATTGAATACACTCGCAAGCTCTCCGCCAGGGAGTTTAGCACAGATATATGCATGCACGGGTATATCAAGAATCAGGCTCTATCCTATGTCTCATGTTTTGCGAAAAAGTAAGTTTGCATTTGGAATATTTAAATAGATGTAAAAGCAAATGTTGAAAACTGTCTCGGCTTTACCGAGACGCAGCAGCTGATCATATCCTTCGTTATTCCTCCCGCTACAACGGGGAATTGTACCTGCATTTTCCGCTATAATGGAAATTCTGTAATCACCCGCTACAACGGGGAGTCTCATCTCACCCGCTACGACGGGGATATTGGCAATTGCCCGCTACAATGGGGAATCCCTTCTTCTCTCCTCCCGCTACAACGGGGAAACTTTCATGTCACCCTGCGAACACGGCGGATCGCGTCCTTAAACCCATAACCCATTTTTGGTTTTTGAAACCAATCTACTAAAGTGTGGCCCAACCAAGTTCATCCATGACCGCGGACACGGGTATTCGAATAGTTTTAACCCTCTACAGAGGTGGTATGGCTTTACCCACACGATGTAGGTCACCCTGGGTATACTTCGTGACGCATACTAACAGGGCTATTACAACGAGACTCTTCACCGAAGTAAACCTAGCCATGAACCTGCCAGAAGGACATATCCCAAACCTAGCTTGAGTTAGTATCATCACTACAAGGAGGTTGGTGTTCCAACTTTGTGGCGAACATAACATCGCTCCAACGGAAACTATTCTCTACAGAGGCTACAACCTCATCTGCACACTTCACACTGCCTACGGGTTCATGCTAGTCTCAGACTGGGTACTAGGTCAAGTCCTTCCCATAAAGGACATGTGGACGTACGGTAAGACTTGGCCAAACGGCACTTAAGCTCGGTCCTTATGTGATCCGAGAGGGACTCCACACCACGTCCGTAAACGGACCACGAGAACCACACCGGGCATTACCTCGCGTAAAACGTTCTTCCTACTTTCCCCCTTCATTTCAGACCCGGATCAAAATCTTCTCCTTTTTGTTTTGGTTTTGAACAAAACCTCTTTTCGGCAAAATATCCCAACCCATGGATATACTACCTTCATACACCTTCTGACACGACGGTCCTTTTTCAAACTTTCACCACATGAAATATGTGAGTATTCCTTCCGTTTTGAAAACCTACTTTTTACCACTGCAGGGCTAAGCCGGATACATACATATATTACTCTAGGGTTCCCGTTAATATTTCTCGGGATTTATAGCTTTAGGGCGACAAGGAGTTTTGAGTCGAGCTAGGGTTTGCTAAGTATCGGTCATAACTACTCTACATAAAAATATCAAGTCGTAAAACATAGCATGCATGTTTCATAAACAACATAACATTTCATAAACTTGGGATTCAACATGATCAAGGGTGGAAAGCTTGCCTGGCAATGATGGCCGGGTGCTGGTCTCGAGCTTGATACGACAGTCATTCGGAATCCTTTGTGCGAGACCTCGTAACGTCATATCTACACGTTAAAAAACATTGAGTAAACAACGACGCGAGTAAGAGCCCAATAAGAACCCACATGAACTCACGAATTCTTAAAAACCTGTGTTCTGGGCTTAGAGATCTGTTAGGGTTTTCAGAGAGGTGAGAAGGAATCCACCCCTCATGCAACAAGGGTTTTGGGCTATTTTTGTATATATCTTCTTTCTCCTAACATAAATGAGTTTGGATTCCCAAAATGCCATTAGATTCAGATCACTAGATTTTGCTTTTAGAAAGCTTCACTAAGAAAAGAAATGGTCTGTTCGGAGCTAACCTGAACAGGATATACTCATATAGCATACATAGCTCAATTGAATCTTAGAATCTTGCAAATGTATTAAAGTTATTTTAAAGGCTATTTCTGAATTTAAGTATCATAGGGAAAATGATCCGTTTGATCAGAGTTGTTACGGATAGGATAAAAATGTTTGAGGTTTTGCTGGCAAGGAAAGTAAAGAGGGAAGAGGCCCCCTCGGTAGTGGAAGATAGATGACGTCGAATGCACGATGTGGAAATGCGTCTTCGGTGTTGGAACGTTGGAACAGAGAGTGCTAAGAGAGCTTTACGCATTCCATAGGAGATAGCGTATCCTAGGAAGGAGGCAGCGAAGAGGGCGTCTTCTATGCAGAGACATGCACCAGGATTGAGTGCGCGTCTATTGATTCTAATACTCGGGTTACTGGTTTCATCCCCTTCATTCTTAGGTCAAGAAAAGGGAAGGGAGAGAAAGGTGGCACCATTAGGGTTTTGCGGCAAAGGTGGCGGATGCACTAGGGAAGCTCTCTGGCATGGGTGTCCTCTGCGAGGGACAGCAATGGTGGTGGAGTATTGCCTGCACTCGGGTAGATCTCAGCAGCTGCAGCGACTCCTCCAGTGGGGAATAGGAACTTAACGAAATGTTTGGGGGCTAGCGGTAGGTGACGACGGAGACCGGAGTGGCAGCACGGGGAGTGGGCCTCGGGGGCGGGTGAATTGGGAAGGCGGCATGGAGCTGAGCATCCTCAACAATGGTCGGTGGAGTGGCGGCCAGGGGGAAGGTGGTCGGCCGGTGACCAGCAGCAGAGGCCAGTGGAGGCGTGCGGCAAGAATGGCGGCGGCTTGAGTAGCTCCTTGCCGCGGCTGTCGGGGGTTTGCCGCGGTAGGAGCAAGCGGCGGCGGCAGCAGCCGTGGGCTGCCGCAGTAGCGTGTGGGGCAGAGGGGTGGCAGCGGCGGCAGCCGAGAGCTGCCGTGGCAGCGTTTTGAGTGCAACGGCAGAGAGGGTGGAGCAGTGGCGCAGCTGGGATTGGGGCAGCGGCCGGCGGCAGTGGCCTGGTCGGCGGCGAAGGAGGTGGTGGTGGCACTCCTGGCTCAGGAACAGAGAGACAGCAGAGGAGAAGGGAGTCTGGAGCGGCACTTGGGCAAAGGCGATGACGAGGGAGTGCGCGCGGCTTGAGGAGCTGCTGGCGGAGCTCGACATTGGCGGCGGTAGACCGGCACGCATCAGCGCCAGTGAGGGAAGTAGAAGGGCACGCGAGAGGGAAAGCTGCTCTGCGAAAGGTGGCGCGGAGTGGCTGGCCGGTGGTGAGTAGAGCGTCGGCGAGGCTCGGGTTGCGGGCAGAAAGGGGGCCTCCACAGTAGCGGCACTGAGCAGTGCAGCCTTGGCGGTGGCAGCGCCTCCGACAGTGAGGCAGGCGGCACGCAGCTCAGGCGGGCCGGCGGTTGGCCGCGCCGGTGGTGGAGGCGAGCTCTCGGGTTGAGGAGTTGAAGAACAGCCCGAGTGCTTGGGATTTGGAAAGGGCGGTCGGCGGAGGAGCTTGTCTTGGGAAGCATAGAGGGCAGGAAGAGGATGAAGCCAGGGGCTTGGGAGCTCAGGGCAGAGAACGATGGGATGGAGCTCAGGAGTTGAGGGAGGACCTTAGAAAGAGAGGAGCCAGTTGGGACGGGAATGGAGAGTGAGATCGATGGAAGTGAAGGAGATGGTGCGGCCTGGACCTAAGCTTGACCTGAGAAGAACTAGAGAAGAGAAGAGGGAGGGATGAGGGAGCATCGGCTGCTATGGAGGAAGAGGAAATGGTAGAGAGTGAGCTCAGGAGAGAGTAGGTGCTCTAGATAAAAGTCTTGGGCAGCTCGGCGTGCTGGGGAGGCAATGCAGGAGCAGGGGATCTCAGATGTGCGAGTTAAGAGGAGTAGATGGGTAGGTACCTAGTGTTGGGTTGGTTGGGGAGTTGGCCATGCAGCATCGATGTCAACCAGGAGAAGAGGTTGAGTGCTGAGTTTGGTTTTAGAAGGAGTAGAGAAAAAGAGATCGCAGGGGCAGCTCAGGCATGACCCTGGGACAACCATGTTACAGTTGGGTATCGTGTGGTGTTTGTGCTAACAGGAATGAGAGGAAATGTCACCTACGAGAGATAGGAGTGGTCAGGATATTTTTCATGAATTTTGTCGCGTGCTGACAAGAAGCAGGGAAAAAGAGATAAAATATGACGGATACGTATAAACATAGATTGGCATAAGCAAGCATATATACTTTCATTTAGCTTGCCAGCATGCAGGTATTGGCAAATGCATCAAGGAGGTGATAGCTTAACCTTTGTTCGAAAGGAATGAAATGGGGTTTAGCATGTATGCGCACACATACTGCTGGGGAATTTGAGCATATACAGGATTGCGATAGCATTAAAATACTCATAGGAAAACATGATGGGTCGGGGTTCAGGGCATAGTACCTGTGTGCCCGTACATATGCATAGGATTATAGCAGAGGTATTTGATAACGTTCATTCAAGATTTTGGACTGGAGATTTTTCTGAGGAACATTTGGAAATGTTGTAGTTCAAGGCTCAATATTTGGTACAACCTCAAATGTGAGATGGTTTGAAATATTTGCACGGGACCACAAGATATTTTTATGGAAATATGCTAGGGTGGGTCTCAGGATATTTCTGAAATTTTGTGAGGATTTATGGAGACGTGGATAAGCATGAGGAATGGTAAAAGGATAAATGGTTATTTGGTATAAGGATAAAAAGATAGATATTTTATGTCCTGGCATAGTAACATGGTAGAGGCGAAAAGTTATTTGCATGTCATATGGTAAGGAGGAAGAGAGAGACCGTAGTGGTTATGGTTTTACCGAGAGATAAATAATTTAGGGTGTGGAGTGTATGTATCCACATACACTTGAAGATTTTAGCATATATGGGGTTTGCATGTGGATGGGATGGACATGCGAGGTTACGATGAGTTGGAGTTTGCATGATGCCACTGATATGTCCATATATATATGCATGGAGTTGTGGCAGAGCCAAACAATGAGTTAGGGTTTTGATCCGCGATTTGGGAAGAAGGGGTTAGAGTTTGCGTATATGCGTATACAGGAAAGCAGTATATGTGAGCACATACTCATGATAGGGCATGACGAAGTTGATGGTAGAATATCAAGTCATTCGGAAGAGGTTCATGACATATATATGTTTAAATTTCGCAGAAGTACCATGGGGTACTTAGCTGCAGATGTTGGCCTAGGTTACACCGGTTAGACAAGAGGGAAGGGATGCCGAAGGTGTGTTCGTGGCGAGAAAGCAGGGGTGGTTAGCCACATAGGGAGACAAGGTGTAAAACAGGGTTTGTATTCCCTACCGGACAGAGCTTCGACAAAGCGGAGGTTAAGGGAAACAGGAACAGAGGTGGAAGATTTTGGCTTGACTCACTTTAGAGTTTAGCAGAAACAAGATTTGGGTAAAAGTTTTATCTGGCGTATTTTAACTGACATTATTAGCGAAAAAAATTTTATTGGCCCTAATTTTCAGGGTTCAGAAAAATGGGGTGTTACAAGATGACTAGTGGAGAAGAGAGTGAAGAAGAGAGTGAACTTATCCTCCTCACGAGAAATTTCAGAAAGTTCTACAAGAAAAAGAAGTAGTTTGGGTCAAGTGACAGATTCAAACGAAAGAGGCTGTGATGAGAAATTTCAAAAAGTTCTACAAGAAGAAGAAGCAGTTTGGATCAAGTGACAGATTCAAAGGAAAGAGGCTGGCCAAAGATAACAAGTGCTTCGAGTGTGGTAAGGAAGGCCACTTTGCTGCTGATTGTCCAAACAAAAAAGAAGACAACAGTCAATACAACAAGAAGAAGGACTTTCAATGGAAAGAAGAAGACCTTCAACAGCAAGCATCCAACTTACTCCAAGAACAAAGCCACTGCTAGAGCTTATGTTGGACAAGCTTGGGTGTCAGATGATTCAGGCTCAGAGGAAGAGTCTGAAGATGAAGATCAGGTTGCTGGGAATTGCCATCAGCATGGCTGATGTGCTCAGCTGTGACACAGCCAGGCCACATAGCTCCAAGATCAACGCCAAGGCTGATCAGACGTCATCCACTTCTGCTCCTTTGTGCCTCATGGCCAAAGAATCTAAGGTACTTACTGAAGATGACTTTCCTGATTATGCTGAGCTAGTGGGCATCCTGGAAAGAACAGATAAGGCCTATGGTAGGGAGAGGAAGGAGAATATATCCTTAAGGGTATAAACTCAGGGAGCTGAGAGAAACATGTGATGAGGTTTCAGATGATAGGGAAAACCTCAGGTTAGACCAGGAAAATCTGGAAATAGCTCATGAAAAGCTCAAAGCAGCTCATGAGCTTCTCATTAAGGGGCATGAGGATAAATATTCTAACATCCACAGGTGGAGTTATTGATAATTCAAAAGAGGCTTCAGCCTCTACTGCTACTAACACTGTGGATGTAGTTGAGCATGACAAGCTCAAGGAGGAGCTAGAAGAGCTTAAAAGGCTTATGAGGAAAGGCCTATGCACTGCCAACATTGGCATGCAAAATTATCAGCTGATTAGAGCTGAGATGCTCAGGAAGAATGATGGCCGAAAAGGCTTGGGTTACATTCTCCTGCAAATAAAGATAAACTGCCTGCTGTCACTAACCTTAATCTTGCAGCAAAATTTGTGAGACAGGTAGGTACAAATGACAACAACTTCATTGGTCATATGCAGAGAAACAGGAATGTATGGTGAACATTCCTTCTAACCCATCCTATGTTCTGCAAAAGGACATAAAAGGGAAAATAGTGGCCAAGTATGTAGATCGCAGGCACTTGACAAAGTGGTTGCCTGCCATCTGGGTTCCAAAGGTAACAGTTGCTTGTGTCACCGGTATCTTACACAGCCGTGTACCCACCAGTGTCACCGGTAACTCTACACAGCCAACTAACCCTTTTGTCTAAGGTTGCAGGTGATAGCAGCCAAAAAGGATTCATGTTATATCATCTGTTGCTAAAGGCTGTCAATTCTAGAAAACAGATCTACTAACTCATTAACTGTTGTTTCTGCTTATGGTAAAACTGCTAAGGGCGCCAAACAAGTTTGGGTCCCTAAATCCCATAACTAATCTTGCAGGACACTGTCTCCAGTGGAACTGATTGGGTTGTGGACAGTGGATGTACACAACATATGACTAGAGGCAGAGAGGAGTTTGTAGAGATCACTAATGAAAATCTTCCAAGCAAATACGTGATCTATGCAGACAACTCCAAGGGAAAGGTAAATGGCATTGGTAAAGTTGCCATATCTGAACATCACTCCTTATCTAATGTCATGCTTGTGGATCAGATAGGCTATAGTCTGATGTCTGTGTCACAAGTGTGTGACACAGGTATGAAAGTTACTTTCTATCCTGATGAGGTTATAGCCTCCAAACTATCTGATGATTCTCAAGTATTCAAAGGATGCAGGTCTGGGAAATTATATATCGTCAATTTCAATGAACAGCCTGCAGCAGCTCCATGGTGTCTCATGGCCAAGACCAGTGTTGGCTGGCTGTGGCACAGGCGGCTAGGACATGCAGGGATGAAGCTTCTCAACAAACTGAGCAAACATGACTATGTCATAGGCTTAGAAAAGGTGAGTTTGAGAAGGACAAGCCCTGCAGTGCATGTCAAGCCGGCAAACAAGTTGGAGCTGCCCATCGTCCCAAGACCATCATGACCACCACCACTCCTTTTGAGCTCATACACATTGACCTCTTTTGGTCCTACAACATATGAGAGCTTGGGAGGTAACAAGTATGGCTTTGTCATAGTAGATGATTTTTCTCGCTATACTTGGGTGTTCTTTTTGAAGGAGAAGACACAGGTTTACAAGAAATTCAAGCATCTCATTGTTAGAGTTCAAAATGAGTGGAAGGTAAACCTGGTCAAGGTCAGGAGTGACAATGGGACTGAATTCAAGAACTCCAAGGTGGAAGCATTTTTGGACAAGCATGGAATCAAGCATGAGTTTTCAAGTCCATATGCTCCACAGCAAAATGGTGTAGTGGAAAGGAAGAACAAGACCTTGATAGAGATGGCAAGGACACTTCTAGATGAGTACAAGACTTCACCAAGATTTTGGGCTGAAGCTGTCAACACTGCCTGCCACTCCATCAATAGGCTATATCTACATCCACTACTCAGAAAGACTCCTTACGAGCTGCTCACCAACTCCAAGCCAAATGTCTCATACTTTCAGAGTATTCGGTTGTAAGTGCTACATCCTTAGGAAGGGCAAACGCCTTACTAAGTTTGAAGCTAAATCTGATGTTGGTATATTCCTTGGTTATTCCACTAACTCCCATGCCTATAGAGTTTTTAACACCTCCACAAAGGTTGTTGAAGAATCTATAGATGTGGACTTTGATGAGTCTTATGGCTCCCAAGGAGAGCAAGTTGCTAATGATGTAGGGAGAGAGGACATTCAAAAGAAATCTACTGGTGAGATCAGACCCACCATCAAGGAGGAATCTGCCTCACCAAGTGATCAAGAACTACTCTCTCCATCATTGGGTGAAGGCACTGGAACACAAGATGTTGAGTTCGAGTACAACCCAGCCAATGATCAACTGGATGTAGAGGACCTGACTGAGCTAGCTGTGTCACACGCAACTCCAACAGCTGTGACACAGGTGGTTGACTCAGATCCCCTTGTGATCAGCAGGCTGCAGAAGGATCACCCTGTAGACCAAATCATTGGTGCCATTAATAGGGGAGTGACTACTCGTTCTCGAATTGCTAATTTCTGTGAACATTACTCTTTTGTTTCCAGTGTTGAACCCAGGAACATAAAGGAAGCTCTCATGGATACCGACTGGATAAATACAATGCATGAAGAGCTGAATCAATTCGAAAGAAACCAAGTTTGGTCCCTGGTTGAAAGACCCCATGATCATAATGTGATTGGAACAAAGTGGGTCTTCAGGAACAAACAAGATACCAATGGACAAGTGGTAAGGAACAAAGCCAGACTTGTGGCTCAAGGGTTCACACAGGTGGAGGGTCTGGACTTTGGAGAAACTTTTGCACCAGTGGCAAGACTTGAAGCCATCAGGATCCTTCTTGGATATGCTGTTCATCATAATATCAAGCTTTACCAAACGGATGTGAAGTCAGCCTTCCTAAATGGTAAACTTTCTAAACTAGTATATGTTGAATAGCCACTTGGCTTTGAAGATGCTAAGAAACCATATCATGTCTATAAACTGCACAAAGCACTCTATGGCTTAAAGCAAGCACATAGAGCATGGTATGACACATTGAAAGAATTTCTGATCAAAAATGGATTTAAAATGGGATTAGTAGACACAACTCTATTCAATAAGAAAAATGGAAAGAATTTATTTGTGTGCCAAATATTATGTCGATGGTTTGAGATGTCTCTAGATGGTGAACTCAAGTACTTCCTAGGACTTTAGATCAAACAACTCAAGGAAGGAACCTTCATCTCTCAAGAAAAGTTCACCAAGGACATCATCACCAAGTTTGGCATGAAGGATGCAAAGCCTATTCACACTCCCATGCAAACAAATGGTCATCTGGACTTAAACATTGAAAGTAAGTCTGCTGATCAGAAAGAATTTTGATCCATGATCGGCTCCTTGCTATACTTGTGTACATCTAGGCCAGATATAATGTTGAGTGTATGCATGTGTGCTAGATTCCAAGCTAACCCTAAGGATTGTCACAGAGTGGCAGTACGTAGGATTCTGAGATATTTAATTCAAACTTCAGGGTTTGGTTTGTGGTACCCTAAAGGTGCAAATTTTGAGCTAGTTGGCTATTCTGATAGTGACTATGCAGGGTGTAAGGTTGACCGAAAAAGCACCTCTGGTGCTTGCCAATTCCTAGGGCATTCTTTAGTGTCTGGTCATCCAAAAAACAAAACTTAGTAGCCTTATTGTGAGGGACCCGGCATTTTAATTCAATTCAAGGAATTCACAACTAGTGAAGACGGTGACCATAGCCGCTACCTGCGACAGACTATGGCCCACCCCCGCCCCGTGCGACCAGCATACGACGCAATGCGTATGGATCACCACGGCCTGATTGAGGGATCACGATTCCAAACACATACGCCTTACGCGTATGACTCACTTTGGCAATGGACCGTACATTCACTTTGCACTTCACTTGAATCAAAATAAAATAATGAGTTCCTCCATATGCAACCATCCACACTCCCCATTCAACATACACGCATGACAGACGGGAGGTGGGGGCATATGTTGGACAGCAAGAAATATCATCACACAAACTCTACAATATGATAATAGAACTAGCTGCCCACTTAGTGAACTTTAAAGATACATCAGTCGGTGATAACTGTAAATTTAGTCGATACTGAAATATTTACAATGCAGCGGATAACAAAACAAAAGCCCCGCAGCGGTGCATCAACCGCTGCACAAAAACCAAACCATTCCCATGAGTCAAACGCGGACCAAGGAAACCATCGAACTAAACATCATCATAAAACTCCGCAACAGTTGGCTCACCTGCAAAAGTCTAGGAATATCCTAGGTGAGTACAAAAGTACTCGCAAGACTTATTCGTGCTTGATTTCATGCCCTACACATGCTCACTACCACAATAATTAAACATGATGTGTTTCCATCGAATCGATACATGATGAACGTTATGACATAGTTCACGGCATAAGCATAAGTGGTAGAGTCAGAGTGTGCTTCAAGATTCACATGAACACAAGTATAATTATGATGATTAGAATATTACTTAGGGGTAGCCCACACCCCGTTGAAATTACAGGTTCATCACAGCATCAAATTCAGACAATCTCTCGAACCGTTACCGACAATGCGACTACCCTGAGTATAGTGAGTGCATTATCCCCAGGAGTTTGCAAGGCTCCAGGGCCTGAGACTTACCTCAACTACACCCCGGCATCGATTCTCGGTAACATCCACGCGTTAATAGGAAAGTGACATGGGAAGTCACCTCTGGTTGGTATGGCAACAAAACTCTACTTACTCCTAGGTTGCCCTCACCTCCAATCAATACCAACTTTATTCCCGTGCACCCCCTCGGCTCTCACATCTCACCTTAATAGGTTGAGTTAATCGGGCAACAATTGAAGTTCTCAACATAGCGATACACCCTACGCATGCTAGTGTGCTCAATTCCAACATACGATTCAAATAAGCATTCATGCGTATACATAATTACGAAGAATAAAAGAATGCAACAAGCTCTGCTTGCCTTGGTCGTAAGATTCGGAGACTTGGGTGAGCTCAACAGTTTGGGGTTCTTCCTCTTCGGGCTCTGTCGCAAGCAACACGAGACACCGGAAAGGAAATGACAAAAGACATGAGTTCCAGCATGTATGCATGATGGAATTACTAGGCATGAAATGCTAGGGTTTTATAATAAGAAGCATGCCTCACTTTGAACTTAAAGAATTAATCGTAATTATCCTAGCAATTATATGCATGGCTTATCGAGTTCAAGTTCATATTAGGGTTGAAAATGGTTAATCATGAGGAATAAGCATGATTTAAATTACCTTATTCATGGAATGACTTTATATAATTGGAAAGCTAGAAGTTGGATTTACCTAGGTTTGATTTAAATTTCATTATAATTTTTGGAACTAAGGTTACAAGGATTTAGCATTTTCAAATATGCAGCCTTTGGCATTAGCTCCTAGTATCTTAATCCTAGCCAATAAAACCTGTACAAAATTGCATAAGAAATTACTAAGCACACCCCAAAAACCCACCCTCTGCCTGCCCTTGCTTCACTGAGGAGGAGCAGCCCGGAGGAGCTCCGGATGGTCCGGAATGGCTGCTGAGGACTTCGGTCTGGACCTGAACAAGAGGGGAGGAGAAGGAGGAGTGAGGGGAGAGGAAGAGGAATGCAGGAAGGAGAAGGGAAAGGAGAGGGGCTGGCTCACCAGAGCGGCGGCTCGAGCTCGCCGGAGATGCAGCCGGAGCTGGAGAAGAAGGCGCTGGCTGGAGAGTTGTGCACGGGAAGAAGAAAAAAAAAGGAAGGGAATTTGGCCGGGGAGGAGAAAAAGAGGAAAGGGGGGTCCCGGGGGCTTTTATATGGGGGCCGGCGAGCTCTCCACAGAGGCTCCACCACCCACCGCCCCCAAACGGCGGTGGCAACGTGGCGGCCGAGTTCTGACACTCGGGCGCTCACCCGGAAATGGCCCGAAAATGGCCCGAAGTCGGGCAGCCCGAACGTACCACCCGAAGGTTCCGGAGTGAACCTCCGACCTTCACAAAACGACCGCTCACCCTCTCTGGACTCTCCCAGAATTCAATCCGGAGCCCAGCCGGATTCCGGCTCACCCGGAGGCTCCGGATGGGACCTCCGGTTGCACCGGGGTCACCCACATGCTCTCTGGACTCCTTCGGAAAATAGCTCGGAGACCATCCGAAATTTCCCGACAGCCCGGAGATTCAGCTCGGAGGTTCCAGATCAAACCTCCGGCCGGACAACTCTCACTCAACCCTCTCTGGACTCATCCGGAAATTAACTCGGAGGCCACCCGGAATTTCCGAGAACCCCGGAGGCTCCGTCCGGAGGTTCCGGACCAACTTCCGGATGAACACAGAGAGCTAAAACTTGTACATAAAATTATTGTTGGAAAATAAGGCCAAAATACGTTTGGGTTTTGGTAGTTATCCAAATAAGTTGATTGGTGTTAATTTACAAAAATTAAATTTTAAGAATGAGATATGTACATATTCTATAAAACATAACTTTTCAATATTCAAGTTTATGCAAGGGTTGTGCATGGATGATGCCATGTATGCATGACGAACGCACGAATTTATTTATAGGGTAGAATGGGTGTTACACTTATCCACTGTAGAAGCTGAGTACATAGCTGCTGGTAGTTGTTGTGCTCAGTTATTATGGATGAGGCAGACCTTGAAAGATTTCAGCATATCTTTTAATCAAGTACCCCCTCTTCTATGATAATGGATGTGCAATTAAGTTAGCCAACAACCCAGTGCACCACCAAAGATCTAAACACATTGAATTAACACATTGAATTGAGACACCACTTTCTTAGAGACCATGTTGAGAAAGGAGATATACAGCTGTGTCATGTAAGGACAGAAAAACAATTAGCAGATATCTTCACCAAGCCTTTAGATGAGACTAGGTTCTGTGCTCTGAGGAGTGAATTGAATATCATTGATGTCTCCAACTTACAATAAAAGGATTGGCTTGGTATCTAGCTCATATAATTTTGCTGTTTATATTGCTTATATTTTCATCTGAGTCAAGCACCTGTGTCACAGGTATGTTCTATGCTTAGAGTTGAGAATATTTCTTGAGCTGCCTCTGCACATTCTTGTGTACTTGTTTTTCAAATCAACTCATGTCAGTTTTGGTTTTGCTTGATTGAATTCCTGGCAAACTGACATTGAGAAGATTCCATGTAATACCCACTTTACGATAAATAGGTATTTGCTCTGCATTCATGCATACATGGCATTATCATCACCCACACCTTATCTAAACCTAGTTGTATATCAACTTTACTTTATAGAATATGTTAATATCTCATCCTCGGTGGATAATTGTTGCAAACACCAATCAATTTATTTGAAGTAACTCAAATAACAATATCGTCGATAAGGGTGGTAGAAGTCATCGAACCCTTCAGAGACTCTCCGTCCCTAACTCTAAAACCCTAACGGTGCCAGAATTAGGGTTTTGCCGACAGAGTAGTTTCCCAGTAATACAAACATTTCAAACTTCATAAATAGTTTCAAAAGAGATAATCCTAGTCCCTGGCCAATATTTAGAATTTTTGGGCATGTCTAGGACTTATTATAGCTCAAACCCGCATTCGAACCCTAATTCAAATTTGAATGAGAACACAGGTCAAACCAGCTCCAAATTAAGTCAAACCCCTACAGTAGCTCGAGGATAATGTCATGAAGCTCCTGTAAAAATTTCAGGTTAATTGGAGTTGATTTGGTACATAAAATAACAAAGGGAAGGATGCTGGTATTAAGAAATTAAAAAGAAAATAAAAACCCTAACTACCCGGGCCGGACCCCCCCCCCTTCTCGGCCGGCCCATCTTCCCCAGCCCACTCAGCCCGCGCGTTCCCCCTTCCCGTTTCCTCTGTTCGGAAAACGCCTTTGGGCGTTACCGCCTCCCCTCCTCTCTCTCCAGCGCGCGGGGCCCACCTGTCGGGTCCCCGCCGCCATGTCCCGGCCGCCGGGTGGTCGCCATGGGCGGCGCGGCCACCTCTGTCCGACAGGCCGCCGCCCCATTTAAAGCCCCTCCCGGACAGCCCCGTTTTCCCCCGGTCCGAAAACCCTAAAATCCCTCTCTCTCGCATCCGAGTGCCTCCACCGCGCGCCCCTTCTTCTCTGTTTCCGGCCACCATCTCCGGCGAGCCCCTCTCACCGTCTCGGTTCTCCCCACCTCCCATTCTCCTACTCCCGAGCACCCTATTCCCTTTTCCTAACACCCCGGTTTTTCCCCCATTCCAGATCTGGTCCGAGGACCTCCGGCGTCACCGCTCCGGTCATCGTCGCCGTCCGCCCCGCCGCAAGCTCTCCCCCGGCCTTCTTCAACCTCCAGCACCCGCACGACCACTCCAGGGTGAGCTGCTGCCTTCCCCGCCGCATTTCTGAAGCTAGCCGAGCCCCAGGTCCGGCTCGGAGCGTCGCCGGTGAAGCTCCGGCACGGAGCACCGCCGCCTAGCCCCTCCTTTGGCCGGACCCGAGAGAGAAAGTGAGAGAGAAGGAGGAGGTAGGACACGTGGCGCTGTCGGGTTGGCTTCCGAGCCCATGGCCGAATGACAGGTGGGACCCAAATGACAGCTGAGGGTGTTATGTGTTGAAGTATTAGGGTATAGCTTCGGGTGGATTTAGCAGAAGCGAGGGTGCGGCAGTGAGAGGGTGGGTGGAGTCTCGGGTAGCTCTAGCAATTAGGGTTTCGAAATTTAGGGTTAGGTTTTCCGACGATTTTCAAATGCTCATATCTTTTAAACCGTAGATCCAAATTGGACAAATTTTATATCATTGGAAAGCTGGTGAAAATCTCTACAACTTGGACGCATCAAAAGTTCATTTTGATTACATGCACAGTAGGTTATCTAGGGTTTAACCTTTTGTCCCGTCGAGTTCCAAAATGCGATAACTTGTGATCCATAACTCGGATTTTAGTAAACTTTATACCGTTGAAAAGCTTATGAAGTTTCCTACAACTTGACTGAAACCAAGATTAATTTTTGATATATGCACAGCACCATATTTAGAATTGTTAATTTGCCCTGTCGTAACCCGATAAAACCCTAGCTTCGCAAGTTAGCTCCTCTTCGCACGATTCCACGTGCCTTAGCATCCTATTGCATAACCTAACTTCATATGGACTTATTACACACTTTTGCAATGTTTCACCGTTGGAGTAACAATCCTAACTCATCGGAGCACTTTAAATCGTCATGCATGCATTTTAGATATCATGTGTCTCCGATGACCTAAAATGAACCTAGGTAGATCATTACGACTCTTCGACACCACTTCACATCTAGTAGCTCACATCATCCATACATGCATACATGCTGGTCTCAATACCTTCTTCTCGTTTATTTCCGGTATTCGCGTTAACTGCAACAGAGGCCGAAGAAGAAGGTGACCACCCGGCTTACGACCCCTCGCAAGAACAGGAACAACCCGAATCAGGCAAGCAGAGCTTGTTGCATTTTACTTTCCGTACTCTTGTGTATGCCCTCTCTTATGTGTGCTTGTATGTGTCCGTCTCGGTTGTATGTCGTATGGGTATGATCAGTTTGTATGTCATTAGGAGATGTTAAGCACACTAATACAAGCAGGATGGGTCTCACGTTGAGAACATCTGTGGCTCTTCAACCAAACCTTTAAGTGAGTTGTGAGAGCCGAGGGCGTGCACAATGGGTACGGTTGTTGCTAATAGCGGCGGGAAGGTGACCCAGGTGTAAGTAGAGTTTTGTCACCGCAGCAACCTTATCTTCAGCGTGTCACAATCCCTTATCACACGGGAGCGTTATCGAGAGCCAACACTGAGGTATAGTGGGACAAGCCTCCACGCCCCTTGGAGGTTCGCTACCTCCTTGCGGTTATGCACTCATTATATCGGCAGGGGTTGAGTTCGTCGGTAGCGGTCCGAGAGATTAAATCATAATATGACTTTGATGGATTACATCAGATTTTGATAATGTATCATTGCTTGATCAATTCGGATTGGATATAGGGCTGTCCCCTTGGAGTTGGATTTGCTAAAGGGATCGGATTGAATTGGATATATGGGCTGCCCCCTTTGGATTTGAACTTGAGGAATCAGAATTGTGGTGATTTGTTCATGTTGTTATATGATTTAACTGGTTAATTGATTTGTCTTTACTTTACCCTGATAATGTTATGTTATTAGTTTGTATATTGTTACTCTGAGAAGCATCATGTTTACTTGCTGCTAAACTAGTATGTGTAGGACATTTAATCAAGCACGAATAAGTCTTGCGAGTACTTTGTACTCACCTAGGTTAATCCTAGAGCTTGCAGGTGAGCCGGTGGTCGAAGATTACTTTGACGATGCTTGAACTTGGGTTTCCTCGGTAGTGTTCGATCTGTGGGATAGGTGTAGCTTTTGGTCAGCGGACATGTTGCCGCTGTGGGTCTTACTCCTTTTGTTTCCGCTGTTGTTAAACTTCTCCGTACTCGGATATGTGTTCGGATATACCGACTGATGTAATATGTTATCCCATCGTGGACTGTTATTAGTAATATCGTATTGTAGGGCTTTGTGACGATATCCGAGTTGTTATTCCAGGCTGCCCCTGCACAATGCGTGAATGATATAAAGTGTATGGGTATGCCGTGAAGGACCGAGGCCGTACCATTTTCTACTAAGTCGAGCAGGTGTTGGTTGAGTGACCCGCTGGCTGAGATGCAGTGCCGGCCAGGCAGGGTGTGGGCGTTCTACCGGGCTTTCGAGTGACCCACTAGCTTCCGAGCTAGGTTAGGGTGTGGGTAGAACCGCCGGGCTCCTCCGACCTTGCTAGGCGTAGTAGGATTCGGGAACGACTCTGACTCTTCACCGGATTATGGAATTGTATGTGGTTTTGGAAAGATTGGTCGCTTCCGGCCGGCTCGCACGTGGCGGGTGTCGGATCGTTCTACCTTGGTGCGTACGGCGCAGGTACCGTGCCACCGGGCTGACGAGTCCTTCGGTCCTTGGCGACTTCGCGTTTCCCTAATCATATGCAATTCCGGGTCCGTGACATTCCATAAGGACACTCTGATGATAGTGCTCTAATGCTTGCTCTCTTATCAAACTCTCTCGATCTTGGTGTTCTAGATGAAATACTTGTCACCTGAGTCATCCATTTGTGTCTCAGGTGAATGCTTTTGAACTCCATAGGTCACAGGGTCTCTTCTCGCTCATCTGTGTCACAGGTCATCAACTCAGCTGTGACACAGCCACCATATACCCCTTCGGCCTATATAACACGTCGATACATTTTCGCAGAATCCTCATTCAACTCAAAACCCCAAACTTCCACCGTGCGCCAAAATCTCAAGTTTTCGTCGAAATCGTGGATTCCGCCCACGAAAACTTTTTGACGCATCGGAGAAAGCTTTCCGACGAGCTCCAGCACAAATTCCTCCGCGCATTATCAAATTCTCGATCAAAGTAAGCCTCTGCTAAACCTTCTTTGCGTTCGCCCTATCTCGGTGTCAATTTCAATCGCTCAAAGTTTAATCCAGTAGCACATTGTTCTTGTCTAGGGTTGGTTTAGCTCTTGTTCATTCTCCAGAATACATCTAGCTTGAAATTGAACGGCAAATCCCTGTTAAACCCTAGTTTTCTAAAATCTGTCATCCGCCTCCGCACGTAGCTGTGTCACCGCTAGGGTCTCACCTGTCACACAGGCATGCCTATTCAATAGGCAGAGATCTCGGTTTGTTTCTAAGTCTTCACCTGTGTTACCTTTTTCTCACACAGGTGTCTCACACAGCTAATATCTTCTTCATCTTAGGAACACATCTTTCCTACATTCTTTCTTATCTATCTTGTTTCTTCAGATGTTTTCAGATTCTGAGAGAACAGACAGTGGTCTTAAGTGGTCAGATCCAGAGGAGTCAAGCAAAGAAATAACTATTTCAGACTCGGATCAATAAAGGGAAAGATTAAGATAGAAGGAAGAGGCAGTTGAGAGAAGAAGAGCAAATCAAAGAGCTTACAGACAAAGAAGAGCTGCTACAAAGAAAGCAGCTGCTTCAGCTTCTCAGGCTGGTCAGTCCAGCTCAGCTCAGTGTGCTCCACCCAAGAAGACAAGATCCTCAGCTGTTGTTGATCACACATCTTTGGGAAAGGAAGCTACAAAGAAGCAAAGACAAGCAACAAAGAAAGCCTCAAAACCTTCTTTGCAGATGTAGTGTTGCCAAGAGGCACACTTACAATTAGAGAGCCAGTCCGTGAACCTCAAGTGTCTCAAGATGACCTTGAATATGACAAGTTTATTTTGGATGAGATGGATAAGCTAGCAGAGTAGATCAATGCAGAAACTGATGAGAAAATCAAGAAACAGCTGACAACAATATACACTGCTAAAAGTTTTGAACTCTCAGAGATGTCTAGACCAGTATCTATGGCTATTCCAGAACCCACAAAAGAAGATAGAGTTCTCATGAGGGAAATTGCAGATTTGCACCGTCAGATAAAATCAGCTCCTTCTCATTCTGAACAGGTTGAGCTAAGAAGGCAAATCATTGAAAAGCAGAGGAACTTTTCAACCAGTTGTTTGGCGGCTCCAACTCATAAACCCATAGAACTTGGTCATACTGATGCTAGAGATCGTCATCTTGTGCAACAAATTAGTGAGCTGATAAAGAAAGTAAAGGATATGCCAAGCGGTCTTGAGAAGCGCTCTCTGCAAGCTGAGATCAAACTCAAGCAAGGCCTGCTCTCTCCTGCACTTAGACCAAAGAGATTATCCACTTCTGCTCCTGCTCCTGTTTCTGCTCAAAGCTCAAAGCTCAAAGTTCTAAGTTTAGATGACAGAGATAGAATTCATGTACAGGAGATACATGAGCTGCTAGGCAAAATAAAGATCATGCCACGAGGTGCTGAGAAAACAGCTTTGCAAGCTGAAGTTAAAATCAAGTAGGGATTGATCTCTGATGCCATCAGACCAGATTCTACAGCCTTGTCTGCACTAAGCTCTAAGAGAAAAAGGTCTGAAACAGTTGTGGTTATTGAAGAACCTCAAGCCAAGAGACAGACAGAGGCTACAGTTGAAATCATTTCAGAAACCTCTTAGAGCTCCAAGCCATCAGTTAAAGATCAGCTCGACCAATAGAAGGAAGCTCTCAAAGAGTTAAAGAAAGAGATGCCACCACCTGTGTCACAGTTGGCAAGCCCAGCCAAGTCAGATCTGCAGACATATCAGAGGAGGAGTAGAAGAACCCTAAGCTCTACAAGTGTTGACACACTTTCCTCCCTCGATGTTCAGAATCCCATGTCTCCCTCACAATTCCTTGTGTCTGAGATAGAAGAACAAGCTATAAAAGAGGCCCATGTGCCTTCTTCATCCCCAAAGGCTAGATCAGTGAAGCCTTTCGAAGCTGCCAAGTCAACTACTCCACAGCTGCCCCAACCAGCTGTGTCTCAGGCAGAAGAAGCTCAAGTCCAAGCTCCCCAGCTGTCTCCATCACCTGTGTCACCACCAGCTGACCCAATAGTCACTTCTCCTATTGCTCATGTTCCTGTGTCCTCACCTGTGGCACAGGCAAGTGGGTCAGTTGAAGAAGAAGAAAGCTCAAAAAGCCAATCAGATGATGGAAGGGGAGTGTCAGTAACTCCACCCAGGGCAAGAGAATAAAGAGCTAATTCTGATGAAGATTACCAAGCTGAAAGCTCTTCCCCCAGTGCAGAATCAGTTAGTGAGCCTGAGAAGGAAGCAAAACAGGAAGACAGCTCACCTAGTCCCTCAGTAGGAGCAGAGGATTTGGAATCAAAATATCATTACATCTTCTCCTATGCTCTGAGGACTGAGGCCAATCAAATTCAATTCATTTCAAGGGTTGCAACAAAGAAGCTTCAAAAGAGTGACCCCAAGAGGTCAAAGAGCAAGGTTGCCTCCATCAGCACAAGTGCTTTCATCAAGATGAGGTCAACCTGCCCATATTTCAGTGAAGATCAGGAATTCTTGGATCCAGTTTGCTCAGACCCTAGATTTCACAATGATCATCAAAGGGGTGTCTATCATGAAATCATATCTTCAAAGGGATTTGTAGATTGCAAGGCCATTGATTGATCTGCTCTAACTGATACAAGACTGAGGTCTTTACCATCTCTGATTCAAGCCTCAGGTCTTGAATTCATATGCAATCCACAACAAGGATATGACACAGACGTCATCAAAGAGTTCTATGCCACTGTGTGGGTAGAACAAAGCAATCAGGATGTCATGCTCTAGAGAACAAGAGGTTAGCTGCTATCCATTACAACTCCAGAGTTCAACAGTCTTTTTCATGCACTAGTGGAGCCTGGCATGCCCAATTTGTTCAAATTAGAGCCAGTCTCCAATGCTGACAAAAGGAAGTTCTATCTCAGAAACTTCTCATTCCTTGCATAATGCCCTAGAGATCATGTTTACTTCAAAGGGATCACAATAACTGCCAAGCATCTGGTGAAGATTCTTAATGTTACTATTCAACCTAAAGGAGGTAACACTGATACTGTATACAATCCAGTTTGGCAGGTGTTGGTGCACATAGCCAAAAATCAGCATTTTGATATAGCAAGATATGTCTTTCATGAAATAGATGCTGTTCAGAAAGACAAGAAGGCCAAGCTCAGATATGGGTCATACATCATGTATATGATCCTTCAACGAACAGGTCTTCCAGAATCAACATTTGACATCTCAGTGAAGACATCCAAGACCCAGCTTAAGCCTCAGGTTGATGACCATCCTGATGAGGTTGCTGTTCCTGCTCTCTTTGGAGATTCCCCAGATCCAGCTGTGCCAGTCCCCAGTGACACAGCTACTCAAACAGCTCCTTAGATGCCATCACCTCAAGTTCAAGTGCCTACCGGTATCACTGCTGATCTTCCTGCAGCTGACCCAGCTGAACTAGTATCTGTGACACAGGTGGCTGAAGATGGCACCCTATCCTCCTCCCTAATGTCTCCAACAGCAGCTAGAGCCTACCAGAACAAGGTCATGCCAACTCAGTTTGTAGCTCTACGCAGAGAGAATCTCCAACTTCGAACAGAAGTCACCAGTCTGCACTCCAAGGTTGACCAATTGCAGACTCAGGTCTCTGAGGTTCTCCAGCTGCTGAAGACCAAGCTCTCATGAATGTTTCTTCTCTTAACCCCTTTCTGGTGTTTTAGTGTCAAAGGGGGAGAAATATAAGAGGAAGAATATCTATGGAGTATTTTGGAAATAGGGAGAGTGTTATATATTTTGGTGTATCAAGACATGTTTTATTCTGATTTCTTATGTCTTGATAACATTAAATCAGTGTCTTATGTTCTATTGTAGTAATGTTCTTGATATGTGTGGATTGTGTTTACTCTGATATAATTCTCCTCACATATCTTGCCTACATATACATATGTTTGCTCTGATCATAGTAAATATGAGTAAATGCTCTGAACATGCTTTAATCTGCTAATCAAATTGAGCATTGCTCTGACCATGAAATTTTATGCTCTGAACATACTAACTGCATCAATATCAGTTCAGTTAAATCAATCTCTTATGATCTATCAAATTCTCTGAACTGATAAAATTGTAAGTTGTAAGAAAATACTACTCACACCAAAGATTAAAATATGTGCATTTGCATGTTAAAAGCAAATATTTTGTGCACAGCTTCAGGGGGAGTATATTCTAACAACTTGCACATATATCACTCATTCAAATCTTTATTTGAAATTGTTGAATGGGTTGCCACTAACCACCAAAAAGGGGGAGATTGAAAGATCATCTAGGCCCCTAATTGGTTTTGATGGTTAATGGCAACTCAAATTGGAATCTAATGTTTACAATGAGTGTAAGCAGGTTTAATAGATTCCAGTAAGAAGTGTCATCAAGGAAAGGATGACCACCCAAAAGGTACAAAGGTGGTTTCTAGGACAAGGGGATGGCTATGTTAGGCAGCTGTGCCACAGCTGTGAAGAAGCCGGTGCTATGCAAGGAGTTGCAAGCAAGGTGATGGTGGCTTGATGCGTCAAGGGCCGTGACTGCAGTTGGTAGCAGGTAAAGCCTAGATTTGCTAGTTTCCTTGAGTCCATAGGAAACACCCATACTATCAAGAGGGATGAAGAAATAATGATCTATGGAGGTTTTTTTGCTCAATGCTTAGAGTGTTGGACAGTGGCACTGATGCTTTGAGGTCAGTGGCCTTGTATCAATAGTTTTGCATAAGTGTGAAACTGGTTTGTGCTAGCACTCTGCAGTGCTAGCGGTAGAAAAACCCTAGAGCCTAGAGTCACCGGTGTGACATAGCTGTGTTACAGGTGGTCTACCGCTCTATGACTCAGGTACATCTTTGTACTAGGGGAGAGCTTGTAAATGCTAAGGGACTTGCACTGCAATAGTTTGTCTGCCGAGTCAGAAGACTGTTGGAGGTTCTCTCCTTATTAGGAATCAGAGTTAGTTGTGCGCTGAGGGCATATAATGTGCCAAGATTGGGCTAAGTAGTTAGGCTACGTCAGTTAAGGGTTCACCTGTGTGTGCCTCCGGTGACATAGGTGTTGATCTGCCTGAGCCGGTTATAGTTGTGTGTTGTGATTGGCTGTGTCACCGGTGACCCACTTAATCCTACGTGGCATGAGTGTAACGGTTAGGTGTAACACCCATCCTAATATATAAATAGATTTCTATTTTGCCTCATGCATACATGGCATCATCCATGCACAACCTTGCATAAGCTTGAATATTAAATAGTTAGGTTTTATAGAATATGTGCATATCTCTTTTTAAAAATCCAAACTTTGCAAATTCTTCTTCTCTACGCTTCATCCGGAGTCTTGGTCCGAAACCTCCGGATGCAACCTCCGAGTGACCCGGAAATTCCGGGTGGGCTCCGAGTCAACTTCCGGGTGAGTCCGGAGAGGAGTTTGGGTGAGTCGGTCAGTCGGAGGTTTGTCCCGGAACCTCCGGGTTTAACCTCCGGGTTGTCCGGTTTCCGGGTGGTTTCCGAGCCAATTTCCGAGAGAGTCCAGAGAGCGTTTTTGAGATCCCGGTGCCACCGGAGGTCCAATCCGGAACCTCCGGGGTGAGCATCCAGGTGAACCCGGAAGAATCCGAGTGAATTCCGAGTGCTTTCCGGGTGAGTCCAGTAGGGTTTTTGGCCGTGGTTTGTGAAGGCCGGAGGTCCCATCCGGAACCTCCGAGTGCTACATCCGGGTTACCCGGATTCCGAGTTATTCTCCGGATGGTTTTCTGGGTGAACGTCCGGTTGTCAGATCTGACCTGCCACGTCGCCACCGCCGTTTGGGGGTGGTGGGCGGTGGTGCTTGCGTGGAGGTCCCTCCGAGGCCCCTATAAAAGGGCGCCAACGGCCCCCTCCTTCCTCTTTTTCTCCTCCCGGCCACTTTTCTCTTCTTTTTTTCTCTCTCCCGAGTTGTTCTTCCTCCACAGGTGCTTTCTTCATCAACTCCGATGCCAGCTCCGGCGAGCCAGCGCCACCACTCCGGTGAGCTAACCCCTCTCCTCCCTTTCCCTCTTCCTACATTCCCCATTCCCTTTTCCTCACTCCCCCTTCTTCCTTTTCTCAGCTCCAGCCGAGTTCTTCAGCAGCTTTTTCGGGTCATCCGGAATTCATTCCGGGCCACCCGGAATTGCTTCCGGGCTGCAGTATTCAGCAAGAAGAAGGGTGTTTTCAAGGTAGAGAAGGGGTGAAGCTAGCCATTAGGGTTCAGGGCAGAGTAGCTGTTGCTGCATTTTCAAAACCTTGGGTGTTTAGCTAAGAAGGTATATGGTTCATCTTTGAACAAGTTTATATTTTCCAAACTTTATAAAATGTTCTATTGCTTAGTTCAACCTCAATGTTCCAATTGTTAGTACAACTAACCAACATTTTATTATATAAAGATAGTCTCTCGTTTACACTAATATCCAAACTAGTTGTTATTAACCCTAATATCAACTTGAATTCAATAAGCCATGCATATAATTACTAGGGTAATCATTGTAATTCCTTAAGTTTAAAATGAGGCATGTTTTATCACAAAACCCTAGTATCTCATGCATAGCATTCCATCATGCATACATGCTGGAAACTCATTCCTTTTTACCACTTCCTTTCCGGTGTCTCGTGTTGCTTGCGACAGAGCCCGAAGAGGAAGAACCGCAGAACGTTGAGCTCACCCAAGTCTCTGAATCCTACGACGAAGGCAAGCAGAGCTTGTTGCACCCTTTTAATTCCCGTATCAATGTATTGTGTGCGAATGCTTGTTTGAATTGGATGTTGAAGTTGGACCACTAGCATGCGTAGGGTTTATTGTCGCGTTGAGAACGTCCTGATCGCCCTTTCAACTAAAAATTGTTTAAGTGAGTTGGGAGAGCCGAGGGCGTACGCAATGGATACGGTTGGTGTTAATTGAAGTGTTGAGGTGACCCAGGGGTTTGGTGATTAGAATTTGAGATTGGTCACACACCAACCGCATGCCGGCGTGTTACTTCCCTGTCACGCGTGGACGTTACCGAGAATCGAGGCTGGGGTATGTTTGAGGTAAGTCTCGATATCACTTGGAGTTTTGCAACCTCCAAGGGAAATGCACTCGGCATATCCAGGGTGATCGTATTGTCGGTAACGATCCGAGAGATTGATTGAAATTGATGTGAGATGGATTGGTGACCCTCATGGACATTAGCGGAATCGATGCTGGGAAATGATTGAGGTAAGTCTCGATATCACTTGGAGCTTTCCAACCTCCAAGGGAAATGCACTCATCATTTCCAGGGTGATCGTATTGCCAGCAGCGGTCCAAGAGGTTGATTGAATTTAAGGAGTGTGGGCTACCCCGATGTGATATTCCAATTATCTTGATTACTCTGTATTCGTTGAATCCTGAAGTTCACTTTGATTCTATCGTTATGATTATGCTATGGGCTAAGCTTCCGTTTTGATTATGTATTACTTCGATGGAAGCGCATCATGTTTAATTCCTGTAGTAGTGAGCATGTGTAGGACATGGAATCAAGCACGAATAAGTCTTGCGAGTACTTTTGTACTCACCTAGGATATTCCTAGACTTTTGCAAGTGAGCCAACTGTTGCGGAGTTTTGTGATGAAGTTTAATCCAAATGGTTTCCTTGGTCCACGTTCGACTCGTGGGGCTAGTTTGGTTGTTGTGCAGTGGTTGATGCACCACTGCGGGTCTTTTGTTGTTTTCCGCTACATTGTAAATATTTCAGTCTCAACTAAATTTACGGTTATCACCGACTGAAGTATCTGTAAGGTTCACCAAGTGGACAAATAGTTTTAATATCATTGTAGTGCCTTGTTATGGTATACGAGTTGTTATTCAGGCTGCCCATATGCAATGTGTGTATGATGTGAAGTGTGTGGGCATGCCGTGGAGAGTTACCGTTGTTCCCCTTTTTACTATGTCGAGCAGGAATCGGTTGAGTGACCCGCTGGCTGAGATGCTGTGCCGGCCAGGCAGGGTGTGGGTGGGTTCTACCGGGCTTTCGAGCGACCCACTGGCCTCCGGGCTAGGTTAGGGTGTGGGTAGAATCGCCGGGCTCCTCCGACCTTGCTTTGCGTGGTAGAATCCAGGAACGGCTCTAAACCTCCACCGGGTCAGGGAATCATATGTGGTTCTGGGAAGTTTAGTCGCTTCCGGCCGGCTTGCGTTGGTCAGGTGTCGGATCATTCCGCCTTGGTGCGTACGGCGCAGGTACCGTGCCACCAGGTCGACTGGTCCTTCGGCCCTTGGCGACGATTCGTTTCCCCTAATCATATGTAATTCCCGGGTCCGTGACATTAGGTACCTGTGAACCCTATAAATAGGGGACCAGGGGAGGTCTTCGACCTCAACCTTGCTCAACCCAGTGAATCATATTCGACCGTTGCAAGCCTCTTACCCTCTGAACAAAAGCCGAACTTCCTAAGAGTTAGTTCAAGAGAGTTAAAGCCTTTGAGCAAAGAGCATTGGTTCCTCCAAGAGTTGTTACTGCTGAATCTGTTACTCTTGGAGTGTCTACTCCTAGACGGGTGTAGCAGTTGCTGGTATCACCCAAGCTTGTGTGGGCTGAACCAGTAGTCTGTGAAGGTGATCTGAAGTCTACCTGCTGCAAAGCTAAAGGACTTCCACAAGCAAAGCAAGAGGCCTGATTACTCAGGTACTCAGAGAACAAGCACGATTCAGTGCTGGTGATCTCTTCGGAGTAGCCTCTCCAACGGAGACGTACCTCTCTGAAAAGAGTAGGGAACTTCCGTGAAAAACACATTGTCTCTCTGAGTACTTCTTATATTGCTTTTTAGTTACTCATTAGATCTGCTTGCTAGTGTGTTCTCGGATATACATTGTTTATTTGTAATAGATCACTTTACACCTGTGTTAGTATAGCTGTGCCTCAGTTGCTGTTTATCATATCTCTTACCTGTGTCAGCTACCTGTTACACAGCTATCTGTCTTGCTTATCTGTGTTAAGTTTTTTAGCTCACATGTGTTACATACCTGTGTGACAGCTACGTGTTAATTTACATAACATATATTGCCTATGCTGTTCACCTGTCACACAGCTAGCTTAACCTTGCAATCTGCAAAGACTTAATTTGATAACCTAAGCTAAAAGAAGTGAATTTTGTTAGCCTCCTATTCACCCCCATCTAGTCGGTGCCTTCAGACCTTTCAATGTACCCGTTCGAGAGGTTATGGGGATTCTGAAGGGCTATGTCCAGAACAGATATCATCCAGAAGGGAGCATCATCCAAGGCTATCCTGCCGAAGAGGTCATCAAGTTCTGCATGGATTACATGGCAGAACACCAACCTATAGGTGTATCTCGTTCTAGGCACTTGGGTAGGATTTTTGGTGTTAGGACACTCGGAAGGAGAGATTACCGGCCTATTGATAGAACTGACTTCAACATAGCAAATTCCATGGTCTTAGAACATATGTCAGTGGTGGGGCCTTATATCGAAATGCACTTGAAATTGTTACACAAACAGAATCTGGACAGGAAGCCATTTTGGATCACGAAAACGCACAACAACCAGTTCAGCCAATGGTTGAAGGCCCATATGTATGGGAAAACTCTAGAAACTGAAGAAGAAAATATCTTCAAATGGTTGTCAAGAGAACCTATGACTAACATTGTGACATGGCAAGGGTAAGTTTGGAAGCTAAAAGTTGCCATGATGGACCTAAGTGTAGGTACTACGACATGATTGAAGAGATTTGAGAACTTGACTATTGTACAACCAAGATCCCCAAGTTTCGTTGCTAATGGGTGCATCTCAAAGATGTGCGCATCAAAGATCACAACTTCACTACGATGAATCTACAGAATGTTGGGTTCAAAGAAGAGACATTCATCCTAGCTAAACAGGTTGCCCAACTCTTCTACATACTCGACCCATCAAATAAGAAGTGCCATGTTGTGAGGAAAGGAAAAAGGAGTATTGTTGGAGTCGATGATGTAGTGGATGAAGACTATGAACAATTCGATGATCCAAAAACTGATGATGAAGACGAAAGAAAAAAGAAAAAGAAATGCCTCCTCTCCCGAAGGGCTGCCACAGCCTCTGTTGGACCTCCTCAAGTGCCACGATGGAGTATAAAGCCCACGGGGCCACCCCAAGCTCCAGCGCCCCAATGCTGACGGCGCCACCCCCAAGCTCCACCCGAGTATGTGTACTCCACCCTCCTCCCCTCTTTGATGCCCTTTCCTTTCCATGTGACACATCCCTGGCAAGTTCCCCTGTTACTATCAATTCAACAAGATATGTATGCTCCGATGCTTAGTTTCAATTAATGAAACCAGATTATTTGTTCTACAGGCACCCACAAAGTGCAAACTTATTTATCCTATCCCAAAAAATTGAATATGATTGTGGCACACAACCAACTATATCCAGCTTCTTTCGAGGCACTTGCGCACCATCAGGTTGTACAACCTAACATGGTGGGGTACAGGAAGACTCCGTACTTCCCCAGTTCAGTGGCATGGCAGCCCTATGATGTGGACATCTCCTGCACCAAGGGTGAAGATACCACGGCTCATTCCAATCCACCAAGTCCACCTCCAAAATCTCGTGGTCCAATGACAAGAGCTCGAGCTAGGGCTATCCAACACGAGGTGTTTCCATTCCTTGACTCCTTCCCACTTGATCTGAGGTCGAATGGTATACTACCTGATGCTTCAACTCTTTCCTTGCTTAGGTGTGAAGGAACAACCAAGTGGAGCGACGCCAAGGGGAGGAAGGACTTGGGATGCTGCCTGGGAAGCATGTCCAGACATTCCGGACAAGAGACCCGGACACTCCGGACGTACCAATCCCGGAGACACCGAGATTCCACAACACACCCGGACATTCCGGGCAAGCCCGGAGTCTCCGGACATCCCCCACCAGGAATGTACTCCTCTCGGGATGGTGCCCGGACACTCCAGCCCCAAGCCCGGACATTCCGGGAGGGTGGCCGAGAACAACGCCCTCGAACTCCACGGTCGGACACTCCGGTCCCCAGACCCGGAGACTCCGGTCCCCAGACCCGGAGACTCCGGATGACCCCTGCCCGGAGCGCCAACTCCGACCCTCCGGACGTCCACTGATCAAGATGTCCGGACATTCCGAAAAACTTACCCCGGAATGTCCGGGTCCTAAGGCCGGATGTTCCGGACAAGTTACCCCGGAATGTCCGGGCGTACTGTCTACGCACAGTAACGGGCCGAGGCCCATGTAAGGATTTGGCTTAGCCCTCAAGGGTTACAGGGTTAGGGCTATAAATACCCGTACCCAAACCCTAATCAAGATCAGACTCATTGTTAAGACTAATAGAGAGCTTTGCTCCTAATCTAGGGTTTCACCCCTCTAGATTAGGGTTCCATCTTAGGCCTTGTAATCTCCCTTGGATTGTAAGGACCGGCGCGTGCCCCCGGATGGTAATCGAGGCATTCATTGAGAGGAGGAGTTGATTTGGGTCCTAGTTCCAAAGGCTAACCCATTGGGGTTTTGTTGTTGGTTTGGGATTTCATCTAGGCCCTCCTATTTACCCTAGTCCAAATCGTGAAGATCGGGAGCCCTCTGTATCAACTTGGTATCAGAGCTCTAGGTTGACACAATTTGGATTTGTGTCCCCTCTTTTCCCTACCCCCAATTGCTAGCTTTGTTTTGGTTTTTCTTGCCTATTTCGAAAACCCCACAAAAAGAGCCCGATTTGAAATCTTGATGCAATTCGGAGTTTTGGGTGAGTTTTGGTTGGTTTTGATCCATTAGATCTTTGCTATATTTGTTGATCTAACCTTCCTTTGCGTTGCCTTGGCCTATTACTCATTCTTTCCCCTCCGTTTCATGGTTTTTGGAGCCGCCCCTGTTTCAGATCTGAAAACTCCCAGCACACCCGGAGTATCCGGCCTACCCCGGAGTCTCCGGCCTGCAGCAGCCGAAAGCCACTACTCTCGGGACGTGCCCCGGAGTATCCGGGAAATCTACCCCGGAATCTCCGGGCCCACCCGGAGTGTCCGGGTAATCTACCCCGAAATCTCCGAACAGAGCAATTGCAGACTGCATCGAGCGAGGTATAACCGTCTATCTTGCTCTCTTCCTTTGTGAGCCAACATCCTCCTTTTGCGACGACTTTGATCCTATCAAGACTAGCTCTTCGATGATTGCTAGGGTTTTGCGCACTTGTTATATCTAGTTTAACTCTTCCCAAGCAATCAACAATGATAGTCTTGTAAGATCTTGGCACAAAAAAAAGAGAAAAAAAGGAAAGAAAGAAAGAGAAAGAAAACAAGCCAATGCCAATGATCCTTTGTAGGGAAACGCAAGCTTGAAGGAAAATCCGATCAGGAAGGGTAGTCAAGTGTGCAAATCTTTAATCCTATCTTTGCAATCGAGCTAGCGTCTTTCCTTGTATTTGTGCAACGCGAGCTCATAGTCTTCGCTAGGAACATCTTGTACTAGCTCAATTCCTTGGTTGCACAAATCCCAATATCGTTGTGTGTGAGTTGTCTTGTGCTTTGTTTATATCCTTAAGATCAACTCTTATTGCATTGTTTCATTGTGGATTATTACTAATCATCACAAAATCTCATTATTCCACTTTGCTTAGTATCTTGTGCTAATCCTTTCCGAGATCCACCAAAAGCTTTGTTGAATTAGTGCCTTGGGACTTGGAATTTCTTCAACCTACTCTTGAGGAACACGTTTACCTTCCGCGGGCCTCCGATCCTTCAATCCAAGGAGGCAAGGACTTCGGTGGTGAGTGAGGTGAGGGAGTTCCCAAATTCCACATATTTCAATATATTGTTACATTGCTAACCATGTCTAGGGAAGGATCCCATGGAGTGAGTGGTAATGAGGATTGTGTGACTCAAGGGCAACATTTGGCCCTCCAACGGAGCCTCCATGACACTGTGGACAATTTGAGGCATGATATGACCCGACAGATGGAATCTATGAAGACAAGCATTGTGCAAGAAGTTGTGCAAGCACTTTGAGGCCAAATTCCAGAAGCAGAGATTGATGAGGAGGATCCTCTTGATGAGACCGATGCCGAGATGGCAGCACGGCGTGCCCAAGCTCGAAGAACAGCTAGACACCGAGTATCCCTTCCTCCATCAGGAACCCGAGACCCAACCTTGGGGCCACACAATCATGGTCGGGCAAGGAGCCACCAAGGACGTGATGGGCATGAGGGAAGTGCATCAGAAGGAGGATCAAGCTTTCATCAACCTAATGGCCAAAGACATCAAAGACACCCGGACAGAGACCCAGGGTTCAGAAGGCGGAATTATCATGATGAGGGTACAGAACACCGGCAGAGGGGTCCACCAGGAGATGGGGAAGAAAAGTTGGGTAAGCTGAAGTTCACAATGCCCAAGTTCTCCGGTGATGCCATAGATCCCGAAGAATACCTCACATGGGAGCTCAAGGTGAATAAGGTCTTCCGGATGCACAATTACTCCGAAAAGAGGAAAGTTGCTATGGCCTCACTTGAGTTCGATGGATATGCACTTGTTTGGTGGGAACAAGTGCAAAATCAGCGAGGCGAACATGGAGAGCTGCCTGTCCTGTCTTGGATAGAGATGAAGAGAGAAATGCGGGCTCGCTTTGTGCCCAAGTACTATAAGCGAGATCTCTTCAAGAAATTCCAAAACCTCAAGCAAGGCACTGGTCAGTTGAAAAATACTTCAAGGAAATGGAAACCGCATTGATCCGAGCTAATGTCCAAGAGACTGAAGAGCAGACTATGGCCCGTTTCTTGGCCGGGTTGATCCATCCAATCAAGCGCATCGCCGACTATCAACCCTACAACACAGTTGTGGAATTAGTGCATCAAGCTATCAAGGCCGAGCACCAAGTGCAAGAAGACGCTCGCTACTCCAAGTCTTCAACATATGCAGCACGTTCCACTCCTTACACCTCATGTGCCAGGGCAGTTGCTCCTCGCCCCAGTCCGAGTGCAAAGTTTGCCTCAAGAGCTACCTCAACCAAGACAGAAAGTCATATGGGAGGTGGAAGTACAAGTGTGCGCCAATGGACAAACACAAACCGTCCTACCACCTCTTCTTCAAAGGGAGCACCGAGTCCAAGCACTGTTTCTTCAATGGCTTCCACGGGCAAGACTCGCGATAACGTATGCTTCAAGTGCCAAGGGCGTGGTCATATGCAAAGAGAGTGCCCCAATGCACGAGTAATGTTGATCACTGAAGAAGGCGAGTATGAGTCTGCTAGCGAGGGCGAGATTGATGCCATCCATGAAGTAGCCCGGATTGAACAAGAAGGAGAATATGAAGATGGACAGGAGCGAATCTATTGCGAGACCGAGTCGGGTCCATCCCTCGTCGTCACCAAGAAGATCCTCACTGTCCAACTTCAAGATGAGCTTGAACAACGGTGCAACCTCTTCCAAACCAAGGCGCAATCGATGGCAAAACCATCAAAGTCATAATCGACGGAGGGAGTTGTCACAATTTGGCAAGTCAAGAGCTGTGCTCTAAACTCAACCTGAAGTACAAGAAGCATCCACGTCCTTACCATGTGCAGTGGTTGAGTGACAGCGGCACCATCAAGATACAACACATGGTGCAACTCTCCTTCAAGATTGGAGCCTATCAGGACACGGTGGAGTGTGATGTGGTACCCATGACGGTGTGCCACCTTCTGTTGGGCCGCCCCTGGCAGTACGACTGAGCAGCGCGCCACGACGGCCACACTAATGAGTATATCTTTCGGTGGCACCATAAGGAGTATGTACTTCGTCCCCATGACGCCAAGCCAAATAATTGCCACAATGCTCAAAAGTTGGCAAGGCTTCAAGAAGAAAAGAAGAGAGATGAGCGAGAGAGCACAACTTTGAGTGACTTCCACAAATCGGTGAGCGAGAGCCACAAGCCCAAAATGAGAGAAAAGAGTCAGAAGCGAATCGAGGCTTAGTGATGCTAGCCACCAAATCCGAGATGAGAGAAGTGAGGAATGACCCACCTACACTACACTTTGTACTTGTATACAAAGATGTGGTTGCTTTGACTAATGACTCACCCCCACTTCCTCTAGCTATGTCTTGTGTTTTGCAGGATTTCGAGGATGTCTTCTCCGATGAGATCCCGGCGGGGCTTCCACCCATTCGAGGCATCGAGCACCGCATCGACCTCATTCTGGGAGCGCCTCTTCCCAACTGACCACCTTACCGCGCCAACCCCGAGGAGACCAAGAAAATTCAACGTCAAGTACAGGAGCTACTTGACAAGGGGTATGTTCGCGAAAGCTTAAGTCCTTGCGCCGTTCCCGTTATTCTTGTCCCTAAAAAGGACGGATCTTGGCGCATGTGTGTTGATTGCCGAGCCATCAATAATATCACCGTGCGTTACCGCCATCCCTATTCCACATTTAGATGACATGCTTGATGAGCTTAGTGGCGCAACCATTTTCTCTAAAATTGATTTGAAGAGTGGCTATCACCAAATAAGGATGAGTGAAGGAGATGAGTGGAAAACCGCTTTCAAAACTAAGTTTGGTTTGTATGAGTGGCTTGTCATGCCTTTTGGTTTATCCAATGCTCCCAGTACTTTCATGCGCTTAATGAATCATGTTTTATGCCAATTCATTGGTAAATTTGTGGTAGTCTACTTTGATAACATCCTCATATATAGTAGAACTTTGCATGATCATGTTTGCCACATTAAACAAGTTCTACTAGTGCTTAGGAATGAACGCTTGTTTGCTAACCTTGAGAAATGCACTTTTTGTACGGAGAAACTTGTGTTCCTAGGCTTTGTCATGTCCACTCATGGCATAGAGGTAGATGAGTCCAAAATTGAAGCAATTAAGAATTTGCCTACCCCTGTCAATGTGAGTCAAGTGCGTAGCTTTCATGGCCTAGCAAGTTTTTACCGTCGATTTGTCAAAGATTTTAGTGCTATTGCTTCCCCTTTGAATGAATTGACTAGAAAGAACATTCCTTTTGTATGGGGGCAATCTCAAGAAAGCACTTTTCAAGAATTAAAGAAACGCCTAACCGAGGCACCCTTGCTTGCTTTTACCGGATTTTGCTAAAACCTTTGAAGTTGAATGTGATGCTAGTGGAATCGGTATAGGGGGTGTGCTCATGCAAGAAGGTAAGCCGGTTGCTTAATTTAGTGAGAAATTGAATGGTGCTCAACTCAATTATCCGGTTTATGATAAAAAATTGTATGCTTTGGTTCGTGTCCTAGAAGTTTGGCAACACTATCTTTGGCCAAAATAATTTGTTATTCATTCCGATCATGAATCCTTGAAATACCTTAAGGGCCAAGCTAAATTGAACCGAAGACATGCAAAATGGGTTGAATTTATTGAAACCTTTCCCTATGTAGTCAAATACAAAAAGGGTAAAGAAAATGTTGTGGCGGACGCTCTTTCCCGCAAAATGACCCTTTTGAATCAACTTGAAATTAAAGTGTTGGGTTTAGAATGCTTGAAAGAACTATATGCTAATGACCCTGAATTTGGTTCCCCTTTTGCTAATTGTAAAGAAGGGAAGGGTTGGGATAAATACCACGTGCATGAAGGTTTCATTTTTCGAGCTAACAAACTATGCATCCCCGAGTCGTCCGTGCGTTTGCTACTTTTGCAGGAATCACATGGCGGAGGCTTGCTGGGACACTTTGGGAGGGATAAGACCTACATGATGCTCTCCAACCACTACTATTGGGTGAAAATGCGACGAGATGTGGAGAGATTCGTCCAACGATGCATTACATGCCACAAAGCTAAGTCAAAACTGAACCCTCACGGTCTTTATACTCCACTTCCTGTTCCTAGTGCACCTTGGGAGGATATTAGCATGGACTTTGTGTTAGGATTGCCTAGGACTAAAACGGGGAGGGATTCCATATTTGTGGTTGTGGATAGATTCTCAAAAATGGCTCATTTCATTCCATGCCACAAGACCGACGATGCTTCACATGTTGCTACATTGTTTTTCAGGGAAATTGTGAGGCTTCACGGCGTCCCCAAGACCATTGTCTCCGACCGCGATGTCAAATTCCTAAGTTACTTTTGGAAGACGTTGTGGGCCAAATTGGGCGTCAAGCTCCTTTTCTCCACCACGTGCCACCCTCAAACGGATGGGCAAACCGAGGTCGTCAACCGCACCCTCTCAACACTCCTTCGGGTCATGATCAAAAAGAACTTGCGGGAGTGGGAGGACTGCATTCCCCATGTGGAGTTCGCCTACAACCGTGCGGTACATTCTACCACAAGCTTGAGTCCCTTCGAAGTGGTGTATGTTTTCAACCCCTCTACACTGCTCGATCTTCTTCCACTACCGCTACATGAGCGAGTCAACATGGATGCCTCCAAGTGAGCGGTGTTCATCAAGAAGCTCCATGAGATGACAAAGGCCACAATCGAGCAACAAGTGCTTCGTCACGCCAATAAAGTCAACCAAAGCAAAAAAGATGGTGTTTGACCCCGGTGATCTTGTGTGGATTCACCTCCGCAAGGAGCAATTTTCGGAAGAACGTAACTCCAAGCTCAAGCCACGCGGAGATGGTCCCTTCCAAGTGCTTCAACGCATCAGCGACAATGCCTACAAGATTGATCTTCCATCGGACAAGTACTCGGTGAGCAACACCTTCAACATCGCGGACCTTTTACCCTTCCATGGCTACAATGACTTGGAGTCGAGGTCGACTCCTTTTCAAGAAGGTGGGAATGGTGCGGACATCTCCTGCACCAAGGGTGAAGATACCACGGCTCATTCCAATCCACCAAGTCCACCTCCAAAATCTCGTGGTCCAATGACAAGAGCTCGAGCTAGGGCTATCCAACACGAGGTGTTTCTATTCCTTAACTCCTTCCCACTTGATCTGAGGTCGAATGGTATACTACCTGATGCTTCAACTCTTTGCTTGCTTAGGTGTGAAAGAACAACCAAGTGGAGCGACGCCAAGGGGAGGAAGGACTTGGGATGCTGCCTGGGAAGCATGTCCAGACATTCCGGACAAGAAGACCCGGACACTCCGGACGTACCAATCCCGGAGACACCGAGATTCCACAACACACCTGGACATTCCGGGCAAGCCCGAAGTCTCCGGACGTCCCCCACCAGGAATGTACTCCTCTCGGGATGGTGCCCGGACACTCCAGCCCCAAGCCCGGACATTCCGGGAGGGTGGCCAAAAACAACGCCCTCCAACTCCACGGCCGGACACTCCAGTCCCCAGACCCGGAGACTCCGGATGACCCTTGCCCGGAGTGCCAACTCCGACCCTCCGGACGTCCACTGATCAAGACATCCGGACATTCCGGAAAACTTACCCCGGAATGTCCAGGCCCTACGGCCAGACGTTCTGGACAAGTTACCCCGGAATGTCCGGGCGTACTGTCTGCACACAGTAACGGGCCGAGGCCCATGTAAGGATTTGGCTTAGCCCTCAAGGGTTACGGGGTTAGGGCTATAAATACCCGTACCCAAACCCTAATCAAGATCAGACTCGTTGTTAAGACTAATAGAGAGCTTTGCTCCTAATTTAGGGTTTCACCCCTCTAGATTAGGGTTCCATCTTAGGCCTTGTAATCTCCCTTGGATTGTAAGGACCGGCGCGTGCCCCCGGATGGTAATCGAGGCATTCCTTGAGAGGAGGAGTTGATTTGGGTCCTAGTTCCAAAGGCTAACCCATTGGAGTTTTGTTGTTGGTTTGGGATTTCATCTAGGCCCTCCTATTTACCCTAGTCCAAATCGTGAAGATCAGGAGCCCTCTGTATCACCCTATCCCCCCTAAAGAGGATGCCACTACGTTAGGATTGTGTTTACATGGGTTCATCATGTAGCCGAAGAATCAAATAATTCTAGAAGGGGACACTCTGGCCTTTCTTCACACATCACTGACCAACTACACTGCATAAAGCATGTCATCACCTTTGGCCTTAAGCCCAACTCATCTTTCATTTGAGCCGCCCACCAACGATGATATCCTCCAAGATGCCACGCTGGACGAGGCCCCAGTGGCAGTGGATCCACTGAAAGAAAGGCACTCGAAGCATAAACAGAACCCAGCCCGCAAAGTTGAAGCCCAAGTGCCTGATGAATAGAAGAAGGCCCTAGTGGTCATGCTAGGGATCTCATCTTCATGCAATTTAAAACTATCTTTTGGCACACTACATAGAGCAGTGAAGCAAGCACTTTCCGGTCCTATGCCTAAGGACACCATACCTCTCGTGTCATCATGCAGTGATCCAACTACAGGTGCCAAGGCTCCGAAGAAAAGAGGCGGCAAGAAACAGGGTGGTAGCAAGAAAATAGTGAAGGATGATTGCGCCAGTAAGGCCTTATCCTTTCAACTTCGTCAACTGCAGTGAAGGATCAAACATACATTCTGTTTAGTCACTCCTTACCAAGTCTAAAGTATAAAGTTTATTTGTCGAAGCAAAAATCATGCATGACATGTACATGGTACATCTAGCCTAGCTACATAGGTGAGGTACATTTAAGCTGCAATTGCTAGAAATTTACCATTTCTATCTCTATAACCTCGAAAGACTCAACACTAACCTGATGAGAGTACGGACACTTTTTGAGGCCTAAGAGGCCAAGTGCTTACAAGTGAGCATTGGATTCATCAATCCGGTTATCTTGCATGATGAACATATGAAGCACGGTCAAGAGTCTGTCACACAGTACATTGCAAAGGCATGGGTTGCCCAAAAGGACAAGGACTACATACTTTTTGCCTACAACCCCCCATAAGTTCTTTAGTATTGTGTAAATTTTCTATGTGTGTACATCTCATTTTTGGCTATGATGGCGTGTATATAGCGACCATTGGGTCCTTGTGCTAATTTTTCTATCTTGGAACAAGGCCTTTTATTTGATTTCAAGATCATAAGATCGCCCTTACCACCCCGAGACTTCTCCAAGATCCGGGAGTGCATTGATAGTGCTTTCATCATCTTTAAGGCACAAAGAGGAGGGTCCCATTGCAAACAAGGCGCAACCCCAAAGCTCACCCACAATTTTGATTTTCCGTTCAAGCAACAGCCTGATAATAGTTTGACATGTGGGTTCTATGTTTGCGCCCACATGGACTTGATCGTCAAACATAGAACCCAACTTGCCTAGAAACGGTATAATGATCTAAATCTTTATCAACGAGCCAATTAACACTTAGTTCATATTCATAAGAAATTAATGTTCTTTTAGTTAATTTACAAGATTTTAAATCCACTTGGACAATGACGACTACAAACAAGACCAATACCGCATCAGAGAAACATTTGCATGGATCTTCAACAATTATGTTGCACGACCAATGTAACGACCCCTTTTAATAAAACATGAGATCAGTGAAGGTCATCATGTATAAAAATAATTTTTCTCATCTCATGCATGTATTTAGATCATTTAAAAATGACTCAGTTCAAAAACCCTAAAATCTTGACCTCGAATTCAAACGAATAAAAAAATTGAAATGAAATTTATCTAAATATGATTACAATAATTTTTATGAAACTTCAGAGAGGCTCCCAATAATTTTTCAAATTATTTAGAATTAGTTGGCATATTTAAATAAGTGTTTTTCCAAAATATTTTACAACTTAAGGTTTGACATCAAGGAGTCTATGTGGTTTTTAAATCTTAAAAATTAGGTTGAATCTCCTTTTTGATCTAAATGCCTAACTTTGAATACCGAAACAAATATCAATTAAAATTGGAATTTACAAATAAAATTAAATTAAAAATTTGAGTGTTAGATGGATGATTGGGTACCGTAGTCATGTCTGCGTCGTCGAAATAGAAGAAATCAACTATTTACTTGCCCGATTAGGAGCTCGTGTATAAGATCTAGGATTTGCATGATTTGCACGGCTGAGATAATTCAGAAAACTTCAATAATGAAATAAAACGAAATAGGAGTAACAACAAAAATTATAAAAGTAAATAAATAAATAAACAAGAACAAAAATAAATAAATATATGGGGCAGCAACGGCAAGCCTTATCCGCCACCGCCCCTTTTCCATCTTCGACATGCCTCTCCCTGCTCTCCCTTGCCTATCGCCGCACCTCCCATGCTGCTGCTGCGCTCGCTGCCGCTGCCCTCCTAGCTTGCCACTGGCCATTTGATGTCCTCCTCCCTCCCACACCACTTTTCTTTGCTACGATAGGTACTCTTCTGCCACTGCCGGCCAGCCTCGGCCTTCTACTGTGCACGACCTCCTACCACTCCCCACCACAAAGAGCTTGTGCCACCGCCACCTCTACCCTACACCTCCTTAGCTCGGTGCATGCTGTTTGCCCTCGCTCTCATGCCACTGCCGTTAACGCGGCATCTCATCCCTGCCCCTTCCGCTGGGTTGTGGCCACCAGCTTGCTGGAGTTAGTGGCAGTACCATTGTGATGTCCTCCTTCCCGTAGCTTGCTCCTTATTTGCGTGCTACCGCCTTGGCCGAGCGCATGACCAGGGCTTGTTCCCATGGATGCTAGCCTAGAAGAGAAGAAAATGAATGAAGAAGAGAAAGATAGAAGAAGGAGATGCCTGCTGTCCAAGGAAAGAGAAGTTGAGAAGATGGAAGTAGAAGGTCCACCTCCCATATGACTTTCTGTCTTGGTTGATGTAGCTCTTGGGGCAAACTTTGCAATCGGAGTGGGGTGAGGAGCAACCGCCGGGGCACGCGAAGCATAAGGAGTGGGGCATGTGGTATATGTTGAGGACTTGGAGTAGCGAGCATCCTCTTGCACCTGGCGCTCGGCCTTGATAGCTTGATGCACTAACTCCACAACTGTGTTGTAGGGTTGATAGTCGGCGAAGCGCTTTATTGGGTGGTTCAATCAGGCCAAGAAATGGGCCATAGTCTGCTCTTCAGTCTCTTGGACATTAGCTCGGATCAAGGTGGTTTCCATTTCCTTGAAGTATTCTTCAACTGTCCGACTGCCTTGCTTGAGGTCTTGAAGTTTCTTGAAAAAGTCTCGCTTGTAGTACTTGGGCACAAAACGGGCCCGCATTTCTCTCTTCATCTCTGTCCAAGATATGACTAGCAGCTCTCCATGTTCGCCACACTGATTTTGCACTTGTTCCCACCAAATAAGTGCATATCCATCGAACTCGAGTGAGGCCATAGCAACTTTCTTCTCTTCGGAGTAATTGTGCATCCGGAAGACCTTGTTCACCTTGAGCTCCCATGTGAGGTATTCTTCGGGATCCATTGTATCACCGGAGAACTTGGGCATTGTGAACTTAAGCTTGCCAAACTTTTCTTCCCCATCTCCTGGTGGACCCCTTTGCCGGTGTTCTGTACCCTCATCATGATAATTCCGCCTTCTAAACCCTAGGTCTTTATCCGGCCGTCTTTGATGTCTTTGGTCATTAGGTTGATGAAAGCTTGATCCTCCTTCTGATGCACTTTTCTCATGCCCATCATGTCCTTGGTGGCTCCTTGCCCGACCATGATTGTGTGGTCCAAAGGTTGGGTCTCGGGTTCTTGATGGGGAAAGGGGTTCGGTGTCTAGCTGTTCTTCGAGCTTAGGCATGTAGTGCCGCCATCTCGGCATCGGTCTCATCAAGAAGATCCTCTTCATCAATCTCTACTTCTAGAATTTGGCCTCGAAGTGCTTGCTCAACTTCCTGCACAATGCTTGTCTTCATAGATTCTATCTGCCGGGTCATGTCGTGCCTTAAATTGTCCACAGTGTCATGGAGGCTCCGTTGGAGGGCCAAATGTTGCCCTCGAGTCACACAATCTTTATTGCCACTCGCTCCGTGTGATCCTTCCCTAGACATGATTAGCGAAATAACAATATATGTGGAATATGTAGAATTTCGGAACTCTCTCACCTCACTTACCACCGAAGTCCTTGCCTCCTTGGATTGAAGGACCGAAAGGCCATGGAGTGGAAGGATGACCCTCGAGAGTAAGTTGAAGGGGTTTCCAAGCTTCCAAAACACTATCTCATTCAAAAACCTTTAAGGATCTCAGAAAAGGATTAGCACAACACAGTAAGCAAGTGGAGTTAGGGATATTGCAATGATTAGTAATAATCCACAATGAAACAAAGCAATAAGAGTTGATCTCAAAGATATAAGTGAAGCTCAAACAACTCACGTGCAAAGATAATGGGATTTGTGCAACCAAAGAAGTGAGCTAGTACAAAATGTTCCTAGCGAAGACTAAAAACTCGTGTTGCACAAATACAAGGAAAGACACTAGCTCGATTGCAAAGTTTGTAGGGCTATGGATTTGCACACTTGGCTGTTCTTCCTTCTTAGATTCTCTTCTAAGCTTTGCGTTTTCCCTACAAGATGGTCATGGCACTTGCCTTTTTTTTGACTCTTTTCTTTTGTTCTTACTTTTCTTCCTCTTTTTCTTTGTGCCAAGACCTTACAAGACTAACTATTTTCAAATTGCTTGGGACAGGGTATTCTAAATAGCACAAGTGTACAAGACCCTAGCAATCATCAAAGAGCTAGTCTCCATAGGTTCAAAGTGTTCGCAAATGGAAGATGTTGGCTCACAAAGAAAATGCAAGGAAGATGGTCTTGTCGGAGATTATACCTTGCTTGTGGGAGTTGGTGTCAACGATGATGACCTCGAGCTCATTGCTAGCTTTCCAACAAATCCTAGATCACCCAAAACGGACACCGGGTGTGGAAGATATGCCCCAATTAGTGCAACTGCTACGCCCTGTTTTTGCCCAATCCGGACTGTCCGAGTTAAATCCGGAGGGTCCAGCCGCCTGGACTGTCCGGCTGGAATCCGAAGGGTCTGACCGAGGAACAGAGGAGCAGATCTAGGTTTTTGGGTGGATCAAAAACCACCAAATCGAAGGGGCAAACGATGAAATCGGCCAAAGCAACGCAAAGGAAGGTTAGATCAACAAGTATAGCAAAGATCTAATGGATCAAAACCAACCAAAGCTCACTCAAGACTCTGAATTGCATCAAGATTTCAAATCGGGCTCTTTTTGTGGGGTTTTCGAAATAGGTAAGAACAACCAAAACAAAGCTAGCAATTGGGGGTGGAAGAAAGAAGGGATACAAATCCAAATCGTGGCAACCTAGAGCTCTGATACCAAGTTGATACGGGGCTCCCGATCTTCACGATTTGGATTGGATAACTAGTGTAGCCTAAATGGAAATCCCACCCCAACAACAAACTCCAATGAGAAAGCCTTTGGGAAACTAGGAAACCAAATCAACTACACTCTCGATTGAATGCCACGATTTCCACCCGGGGGCATGCGCCGGTCCTTACAATCCACAAGAGAAAGCAAGATCTATGGTGGAAGCCCTAATCTAGAGGGATAAACCCTAGATTAGGAGCTAAGCTCACTTAAGTCTAAACAACAAGTCTAAACCCTAATTAGTGGGGGTACGGTATTTATAGGCTAACCCTTCACTTAAGGATTACATGGGCCGTGGCCCGTTTTGCTGCTCGCTGGCAAAATCCAGAGTGTCCGGGTTGGGGCCGGAGGGTTCGGGAGGCCGAAGGGTCCGGGCCCTCTCCGGGTGGCAGTCCGGGATTTCCAGAGGCGACTCGGACGTCCGTTCGGAGTGTCCGGGTGAGGATCTGGGCCTGTCCAGAGAAGATCCGGACCCTCATCCGGCGCGTCTGGGCTGAGGTCCGGCCTTTCTAGAGAGGATTCGGATACTCGCCCGGAGGGTCCGGGTTGAGGTCCGGCTCTGACCCAGAGGGTCCGGGCCTCAGCCGGACAGTCCGGGTCTTCTCTTCTAGTGCACATCCAGGGGTTCTGATGTAGCGAGCTGGCTGGGGTTCGGCCGGGAGCTTGGGGACTTGATGCTTGGCGTCTCTTCCTCAGTCCCGTTGCTCGTCAGTTGGTTCTTCCACTTGGTTGCTCCCTCATACCTTAGCAAGCAAAGAATCAAAGCATTAGGTAGCGTACCATTCATACTCAAATCAAGTGGAGATGTATCAAGGAATAGAGTCACTGTCAAAGGTGGACTTGGGCTCTTGTCATCCTTGATGGAGGTGATGTCCGCATCAATCCAGGATGGCATCCGTCACGCGTAGGGTGGCGAGGGCCGCTTCGCATTTTCGTAGAATTTCCACCCGCAGTGCTTCCGCTTCCGAGGTTCCTGGCGGGGTCGCAGGTCTCGTGCGTGTAACTATCTCCTGCAGTTGGCGTCGCTGTTTCTTAGCGACCTGTAGGTTTGCTTGGACTTGCTCCATTGCCGCCGCGCATCCTAGTGCTTGCTGATTGCGAAGGGCGTCAGCCAGTGACGTCGCGGTGTCGAGGGCTGGGCTCGCCGTGGCCACCGCCACTGCTTGTCGTGCTCGTGCTTCGGTGGCTTCGCGTAAGAGCGCCTCCACGTGCAGGGCATCGGCTTTGAGCGCTTCCAGCCCGGCCTGCAGCTCCTCCGCCTTCCGGTTTGCTTCCGCAACTTGCCGCCTTAGGTCCTCGATTTCCACCTCGCTGTTGGCAACCTGGGCGGAGGCTTCTGAGCTGACTAATTGTGCGTCAGTGGAGGGGCTGGGTGCGGTGTCCGTTGCGCTCAGCTCGGTACACGCCGTCCTTCGGGTCGTCGCTCTTGCGCTTGTCGTGGCAGCGGCCACGGCCTTCTGCTTCATTCCTCCTCGCTTCTTGGGCAGCATGGCTTGATCGTCCTGCGGGTTGACGGTGGCGTCTTCGCACTCCCGGTGGTGGCTGCGGTGTTCGTCACACGGCTTCTTGCTAGCTTCCCACAAACAACGCCAACTGTCGTAGCAACGAGGCTAGACAATGAACTCATGGCACCCCCGCACGGCTGCGCGGACCTACGAGGGTTGCCTGGGAAACTACATCGCGGAGACACCATAGTCATGCACGGGGGTGGACTTGCTCGAACCGGCTATGAGCCACGAACTAGAGGAGAGGAGGAGCAAATGAGGTTTATTTCAGAATTTTGGGAGCCTCTTGAATGGAAGGGGTGCCCCTCTATTTATAGGGAAAATGGAGGGGCAGAGGAGATTACAAAAATACCCTCGGGCTGTTTACAATCTTGCCCCTAAGTACACTAGTGCTCTCGAGGACGGACCGGTCTTTTCCTCCAGGAATATTTCGGGAATATCCCACGGACCCCGCTCGTCATGCGTCCTCCTGTAGCGATGATCTTCCCGTCGCTACGGACTCGGCATCGGCGCACTCTTGGCGTTCCCTCAAACTCAGTGTCGGCACGGTCTTGGTGTTCGCACGAACCTGGCGTTCACGCGAGCTTGACGTCGACACAGTCTTGGTGTCCGTACGAACTTGGCGCTTGCGCGAGCTTGACGTCGGCATGGTCTTGGTGTCCACACGAACTTGGCACTCGCATGAGTTTGGCGTTCGCACGAGCGTGGCGTTGACGAGTCCAGAAATTTATCGATTTCTCCCAAGTATAGAAAAAACGTCAGAACCGGGTAGCGCGGGGACCCCTCCCCCAACAGGTAGGTTGGAGAGTGGTTAGATTTTCTCAAGAAGGACGCAACATGGAGAAACTAGACACTATATGGGGTTCTCATTACAAAACCTTACTTCGTGTAGAGTCAATGTGGGTTGCAGTGATAGAAGTGCAAATGTTTATGCAAGGAGATTCTTGTATTCTGACTAAGGCAGGTGCTTCTTTACATATAATGAAATCTTTCTAGTTTTGTGTTCATCATGAAGATGATGTTGAAAGTCTTCTGCATTACAAATGAGTTATCTCCTGCCCGTGCATGGGAAGCATGGAGCGCCCCCGCATGGGCGCTGGCCGCCATCCGCGCCGCCGCAGGCCCCGGCCCCGGCCGCCCCCGCACGGGCGAGCCGCGCCGCCTCTGGATCGCACAGGCCGGTCTGACCGGCCACCTAAGGTGGTTTGACCGGCCCTACGAGCGGTCTGGCCAGCCCTAGGGGCGGTCTGACCGACCTCTGGCACCACGGCGCCCCCGCACGGACGTGCGCGTGCCGTCGCCGCCGCCCCCGCATGGGCTAGCCGTCGGCCGAGCAGTCCGTAGGGATTGGCCCCGGCCGCCGCCGGCCGCGCTGCGCCCCCGCGCCGCCCCCGCACGGGTGAGCAGCCACCCCGCCGCTGACCGCCCCGCGCCCGCATGCACCGCCGGTCTGACCGGCCCAGTACAGCGGTCTGACCGGCTTCCGTGCCGCCGCCGCCGCCTCCACCGCTCGGGCGATTGGGGCGGAAACCCTAACCGCCACACCCCTTTTCAGCCGTGGGCAGTGTGGTGGTGGGCCGGGCGGGGTGGGCCGGCCCAGGAAGAGGCGAGCCGGCCAGTCTGACCGGCCTTCCGCGCGGTCTGACCGCCCCCCCCGAAGAGGTCTGACCTCCCGCGCAGAGGTCTGACCGCCCACACAGAGGTCTGACCGGCCACACCAGCGGTCTGACTGCCATGCATAGGCGGTTTGACCGGCCCTGGAAGCCCGTGCGCGAGGCTTTTGCAAATAAGCCTCTGGAATTTTTATATTTACGTATTTTTATTTCCAGTACTAAAATTTTTACGTAAAAGTCTCTGTAAATTCCAGAATTAGCAGAAATACTTGTTCTTAGCATAAAACGGCCTCGGGAATTCAATTCTTGAGTTAGTTTTTGTTTTTGGCAATTGTTTAACATGCTTTAAATGATTATATGTCATTATTGATATGATTAGCTTATTATGGTTAATTGTAATTTTGAATATTGCTTTTAATCTTCATGTATTTCATATAAATGGCATGTTTAAGTATTGAAGCACCGTTTCAAAATTACTTTTGTATCATGCAATATTACCCGTAAGTAATGTTTGCAAACCTATGCATGAATGCTGTAGGATGCCCACCGAGGCAAGGATGGAGGTTGGGGTATTGAATACCCAAGGAAGGAACTACACAACATGGGCCCCCGCCATGGAAACTTTGCTAGAGAGCCCTTTGCTTTCTAGCAAAGTTTCCATGGCAGGGGCCCATGTTGTGTAGTTCCTTCCTTGGGTATTCAATACCCCAACCTCCATGGGCCCCCGCCATGGAAACTTTGCTAGAAAGTAAAGGGCTATCTCACATCATGAATGTAGGTCCTTGGCTGCCATGAAAAGCAAGATGGCAACCCTCCTCACCAATTGCATTTTCGGGGAATTGAATAATGAATATCTGATGGAGATGGAGCCAAAGATCCTACGGGACACGCTAAGAAAGCGCTTCCACCACCATGAAGTGGTAACCCCCATGGATGTGTTGATGAACAAGTGGAACAACCTCCGCTTCCAAGATTTTGAGTCTGTTGCTATGTATGCCCTCGGTATGAATAATCTCCTTTCCAGCTTTGAAAAGCTTGGTTACACGGTCACCAAGAATGAGATTGTTCGAAAAACTACCTCCACCATGCATGTGGAGAATGTGTCCTTAGCAAAGAAATTGCAAGCAAAGGAATATACATCATTCTCTGAGCTGATCCATTGTCTCCTCCTACTAGAGACGGAGTTGGTCATGAAATCCAACGCTGTATCTGTCCCAAGAATAGTGACAAGGGCAGAAAGGTATAGGTCCAGGAGAAGAACCAGGACCAAAATACCTTACAATAAGCAACACCTCAAGAACCACCATGATGCCTCCGGTAAGAGTGGGCCTGAAGCACACCAAATATTTTGGGCAACAGAGGAAGAGATAACTATGATGAAACTTGCCCAAGAAGATCAATCTCTCCTCATGGGAGCCACGAATGGCGCCCTGGCAGATGATGAAAGATCTGCTTAACAGAAGTGTGCTATGATACATTAATAATTCTTGAATAATTTTGTAAGCTCTATGAGAGCATTCACTTTATTCTTTCGGTGTTTGGATTATATTCGGACTTATTCATTTATTCAATATTTATTCATTTATGGCATATGATGTTCTAAAATGTGTATGCATTTAATTATGTTTGCTACATACTCGCAATGTTATAAATTAGATGCAATATTTTAGAACACGTGTGGCGCATAATGGAGGAAGTATGCCTTGTGGATAGTGGCACGACTAATACCATACTAAGGGAGACGAAATATTTCCAGTCTATTCACAAAGGTACGGACAATATCATGACAATTGCCGGTAGCGGTTCTAGTATAATAGGCTCCGAAAGAGCCACAATTATACTCCCAATGGGTACAATTTTGACAATAGAAGAAGCATTGTTGTACCCCGAATCGACTAGAACACTCCTTAGTTTTAAGGACATTCGCGCTAATGATTTCCATGTAGAAACCAATGATGAAAATGATAAAGAATATCTACTCATCACTAGGCGCGATGCACATGGAAAGAGGGTATTAGAAAAACTTCCTTCATTTGACACCGGGCTTTACTACACTAGAATTGTAGCATCCCCGGCGTATACTGCCTTTAAAACTATTTTTAGAAGCTCTAAATTGTTCCGCCTATGGCATGATAGGCTTGGCCACCCCGGTCTAAAAATGATGAGAAATGTTATTAACAACTTGAATGGTCATAATATTAATATGAAAAATTTTCCAAATCAAGAAGATTTTGTGTGCCCCGCATGTGCCACGGGGAAATTAATTATTCAACCATCCACTTTGAAAGTGAAGGATGAAACCCCTGCATTCCTAGAACGAATACAAGGGGATATGCGGTCCTATTCAGCCCCGGTCAGGGCCATTCCGGTATTTTATGGTGCTCATCGATGCGTCCTCGAAATGGTCGCATGTCTCTTTATTATCTACGTGAAATCATGCTTTTGCAAAGCTAATCTCACAGATAATTCAGATTAAGAATAAATTCCCAGATTATCAAGTAAAGTCCATTAGGATGGACAACGCCGGTGAATTTTCTTCAAAAGCATTTGATCATTATTGCCTAGGCATGGGAATTAAAGTTGAGCACTTAGTACCTCATGTCCATACCCAGAATGGTTTGGCAGAGGCATTAATTAAAAGAATTAAATTTATTGCCAGACCGCTATTATAGAGTTGTAATTTACCAACAACATGTTGGGGACACGCAGTGCTGCACGCTGTAAATCTCATTAATTTTAGACCGTCGGCCTATAACATCCACTCTCCTATGCAACTAGCACAAGGGTCGGCATCGAAAATTTCCCACCTTAGAAGGTTCAGTTGCCAGGTATATGTACCTATACCACCACCTCAACGATCAGCAATGGGGCCACTCCGTAAGTCTGGGATTTATGTCGGTTATGAAACCGTCTCCATAATTCGGTATTTGGAACCCATGACCGGAGATTGCCATACGGCCTGCTTTGATGATTGCATTTTCGATGAGGACCATTTCCCGACATTAGGGGGAGGAAATCAACCCCTTGATGAAAAATGTCACGAAATTACGTGGCAAGCCATGGGGATCCACACACATGACCCACGTACTAGTGAAGCAAATAGAGAGGTCCAGAAAATAATTGATTTGCAAGCATTAGCGAATCATCTGCCGGATCACTTTAGTGATTTAAAATCCGTGACTAAGTCGCATGTGCCCGCATGCAATGCACCGGAGAGGGTTGAAATACCAAGAAATGATGAAGGTATACCCGTTCCCGTCCAAAGGTCTCAGAATAAAAGGACGAGAACTCCGGTCCCTCGTGTCCCGAGTACCCGGGGATGCCCGGCGAAAAAGGACAAGAAGGACTTACCACGGAAAACCACTGAAGCACCCCAAAAGAATAAGGGGAGCCAGTTGAGACCTGGCACAAGTACAGAACAAAATGTTCCTGACTTGAACCTTCCATTGGAGGAAGCACCTAGCGGAGATGTTGCGCACACATCGGCGCAGGAAAGCTAAAGGACCTTGCTCCCGCTACGGGAAATAGCGATGAGCAAAGGTGTCGAACCACAGAATTCATAACAGAGAGGCTTAAGTGAAACCACCCGCTAAGTCGAAACGTCAACCCCGACCTCAACTCCTGGGTATCAATTCCAAGAGGAGTGGAGTGATATGGCTCCGAATAGCCCGAGACGTCAACCCCAAAGCTTACTCTGGCAAGAGCACAGAGTAGTAGGGTGATATAGTCTCCTTACTCTGTTCCTACTGAGCCGGAACATCAACCCCGAACTCGTCCCGGCAAATTAATGCACGGCTGGAGTAGGGTGATATAGTTCCCAATCTCTTAGTAGCAGAGTCGCTTCACAGGGGTGATAAAACTTAATGACTCTATGATAGGAACTCTGAAATTCTGCCCACAACATGCGCTTCATCAACATACACGCACGGCACATGAGTAGGCGAAAACAACCAGATTTCATAGCAGTGACTCTATGACAGAAACTGCAATATTATAAGTTTGAAACTTAACAACATATACACATAAGGATCCGAAGATCTAAACACACAGCGGAAGAGTTTATAAGGCTAGGAAGCCAAAACAGTAGGGCCAAAAGTGGCAGCGAAAACAAACCAAACTGCCCACCCAAGGGCAGGATCACTGCCTGGGATTCCCAGCGTCTAGGCGTCGTCGGTATCGATCTCTAAATAGAAACCACCCTCCGAAGGGGTAGTTTCCTCTGCAACAAAACAACAACAATAGCAGGGTGAGTACAAAATTGTACTCCGCAAGACTTACAGTGCGGAAATAGTAGTGATTGTGCCAGGTATCAACAAGGGTAATTGTGGACTCGTTGCGGAAAGCCAAGGTTACCTTTTCAATAACAATAAGTAGATTGAAATTTGACTACTAGAGTACCTTTTCAAAGGGATGAGTCGACACTTCTCGGATATTACTTACTGCAGATCATCACACCTGAAAAACCCTCGACCCATCCTCGACCACCCTGGGAGGAAGCTGTCGCTAACCACGTCCTTAGAGTTGGTAAGTTTTAGGATTTATTGTAGTTGTCTAATTCGACGCAGGTAATTACCAAGTTGTCCATAACCGCGGACATGGCTGTTCAAACAGTTCTAACCCTGCAGGGGTGTACATCTTTACCTACACGTATCGATCGACTCTTAATGCTATCAAGTACACACTTCACGAGGTGTGCTAGCAGAGGGTGATCGAACACGACCGTTACAATGCTGTCGACCTAGGTATGAGCCACCCATACGGGCTAGTCCATGTGCATCAGTCCGGCCGTAACTGCGACACGGTCCCATGCGTTGTTAATCGAGGTACATCCCCGGTCTCCCAGACCGTGTGTCCACCCCACCCTTATATGAGACCACACACCACATCCCTTTTTCACGCACACGCAAATGGAAACGGCAAACTAATGCAGCTCATACACTAAGTCTAAGCAAATTAGTGAGTCGTGGGTGGTCCATTATCCCACCCGTGTAGAAGTACGCGAATCTTGGGTCAATGTACGTCGATAACCGGTCCTTGCGGGAAGACGAGACAACCCACCATGCTCCCAGCCATGGCCTCTCGTCTAGACCCAGATATGATTAAGTGAGTTCATTAGCATCCCGGTGAACAACCACCTACCACGTAACCCATTCCCAATGTTGATTCATCTGCTAACCCAGGAATTACGACTTCTACAAGTCTAAGCATGTCTAAGCATAAATAGCATAATAGCATTCGAACAGTGGATACTAGACTACGCTAGGTAGGTTAGGTTAGTGGTGGAGCTGTTTAAGCGACAAGGTGAGTCTTATTCATCGGACTAGGGCTTTTCTTAGCGAAAAAAAGATAGCAGTTGAACGCATGTAATAATGAATTTGAAAACAACTAATACTTTGCAAATAGTAGGAGATCTGCAACGTGACCAAAGGGGCTGCTTGCCTGGTTGCTCTGCAACGGAACCCTGCTCTTGATCGAGACTATCGCTCTGCGGATCTTCTGGCTCTATCGAGGAAAAACGGAAACATCGGAAACAAGGGCATAATCGTAAATATCAAAATGCACAACATCAGCATGAGATGCAATGCATGCCATGACGTAGAGGGTGCAAAATAAAGACTAATGCAAGTGGAATCAATTTAATCGGAGTTCGGACGCATAAAATGTCGCGATCCGAAAATCCTCCGGCTAATAGGAAACCTAATTTGAGTTTTTAGCCAATTGTATTATTCCTAGCATGCAAACATGGATGGAAATGATGTTTTTGAATAGATCTTCTTTTTCTGAACATTTTGATATATTATTTGCATTTTTCTAATTAAGGATGAATTTTCTATGAATTTTACAAAATTTAAACCTTTTGTTTATTTTTCTCAGCAAAATTAACATTCAAATTAATTCCAAAACCGGAAGTTCCGGTTTCCTATCCGGAAGTTCCGATCTACATCGGAAGGTCCGGTCCCGAAGTCGGAAGTTCCAGTATATATATAAACCGGATGTTCCGGTTTAGAAGTCGGATGTTCCGGTTTTTCCAGAACGATTAAAACTGGGGTGACGTCGGAACCTCCGGTCAGGTCGGAAGGTCCGGTATTTTTACATCGGAAGTTCCGATCCGACTGTTTTCAGCTCCACTTTCATTCAAACACATTTAACTAGCTCATTCAATGAACTGTTAGACATTAATTAGCATCATCAATGTGTCTTTTAGCATCAATCACTGATGATTAACATTAAATATGCTCATTAATGTGTCTGTGCATTGATTAAGTGTGTTAATTACACCTAGCCATTAATTGCAGCATTAATACACTGATAGCTGTTAAGGGAGGTCATTAATGTGCTCTAACAGCCGGTTAGAGTTACTTAATTCATAATCATTAGTTGTTAATTAAGCATATTAATTACACTTAAGAATTAATTGCTAGAGCTTAGTATTAAGTATGTCGGAATTCATTAAGGCACCGTTTTTAGCATTTAGTGTACTGCTTAGGGCTGTTATCCTTGATTGACACCATTAATAGGGTGATTAAGCCCTAACCGCATCCGGTCGGGATGCCATTCGGTTCGATTGGGGATTGGAGGTGAGGCCGGCGGCGAGCAATGGCTTACCGGAGCTCCGGCGAGGCGGCAGCCGGTGGCTTGGCTCGGTTAGCACCTGAGGGAGGGAGACAGCGGAAAGGGGAGGAAAGGCCGGCGGCGGGGAACACCGAGGCGGCGAGGGCGGAGTCGGCACCGGGGCAGGGCGGCGGGGAGCTAGGCGGAGCGGGGAGGGCTCCGGCGGGGTGCTTCGGGTGGTGAGGCGGGGCGCGGTGAGGGGGAGCTCCAAGCGGCGGAGGGTGGCGCGGGGAGAGCTCCGGGCGGACGGGGGTGGCGACGGGGAACGGGATCCAGGCGGCGGCGCGGTGAGCTTCAAGAGGGGCTGGCGAGCGGCGGGAGGAGCTGCTAGGGGGGGGCGGGGCGGCCTCCGGTGAAGAGCGGGGTGGAGCAGAGGACCGGGGCGACGGGATGATAGGGATGGGGGCAGCCGAGTAAGGGGATGAGGATGGAGGGCAGCAGCCGAAGCTTAGAGAAGAAGCAAAGAAAAGCGGTGGCGGGCTGGGCCGGGGCAGAGGGAAGAGGCCCACTCCGGGTAGATTAGGTTAGATTTTTAGGGTTAGGTTTTCTATTTCCTTTTCAATTCTTGTTTTGATTTGAATTTCATTTCTTGCTTTCAACAGCAATCTGCTCAATTTCAACAGCAGGTTTAATTACTTCCTTCCTCTAACTGCTTTCGGATTCAAAAGGAGCAAAAGAATTAAACCCAAGATACACGGTTCAATAATAGATTGGATCGAATTTTGGAAATTCCTCGAATCCTTTATGCAAGATTTGGGATTTTGTCGGGCATCTCAAAAATTTCAAAAACTTCCTCATTTTTATGATTCATATGATCATACCATGGAATGCACATTACAAGGTTAGTAAACTTAGGGACGTTACAGACCTACCCCCCTTACGAGAATCTTGACCCCGAGATTCGGATCAGCTGGAAAAGAGGGAGGGGTACGCCGATCGAAGATGATCCTCGCGTTCCCAAGTAGCTTCGTCTTCGGAATGATTAGACCATTGTACTTTGAAGAACTTGACGTTCCGTCTTCGAATAGTTCGTTCCATCTCATCGAGAATACGAAGAGGGTACTCTCGGTAAGACAGATCTTCTTGAAGATCCAGCGTATCGACTGCCGACTCTGGAATTGGATTCTTGAAACACTTCCGAAGTTGAGAAACATGGAAGACATTGTGGATATTGGATAACGACGGAGGTAGTTCCAGCTGATACGCGACTTCACCTCGTTTGGAAAGAATGCGAAAGGGACCAATGTAACGAGGTGCCAACTTTCCTTTGATGCCAAATCGGCGAACACCCTTGAGAGGAGTGACCCGAAGATAGACTTTATCGTTTGGCTCAAAGTGAATCTCACGACGATGGAGGTCGGAGTAGCTCTTCTGACGAGATTGAGCAGTTTTCAACCGCTCTCGAATGATTCGAACTTGATCCTCCGCTTCTTTGATCAAGTCGGGTCCAAGAATTTGTCGTTCTCCAGTTTCGGACCAATTGAGTGGAGTTCGACATTTGCGTCCATAAAGGACTTCGAAAGGAGCCATGCCTAGGCTTGATTGGAAGCTATTGTTATAAGAAAATTCAGCGAACGGAAGGCACTTCTCCCACTTCGTGCCGAAAGATATAACACAAGCTCTAAGCATATCTTCAAGAATTTGGTTAACCCTTTCGGTTTGTCCACCGGTTTGGGGGTGATAAGCTGTACTGAACGAGAGATGAGTTCCCATAGCAGCTTGGAGGCTTTCCCAAAACCTGGAAGTGAACAAAGCACCACGATCGGAGATGATCCGCTTAGGGATTCCATGGAGCGATACTATCCGAGAGATATAAAGATCAGCTAGTTGACTAGCAGTTATAGTTTCTCGGACAGGAAGAAAATGTGCGACCTTGGATAGACGATCAATGACTACCCAGATGGCATCATTTTTCTTTGGAGTTCTCGGAAGACCGGTGATGAAATCCATGCCAATTTCATCCCACTTCCACTCAGGGATAGGTAAAGGTTGGAGTGTGCCGGCAGGTCTCTAGTGTTCCGCCTTAACACGACGACACACATCACATTCAGAGATGAAGCGAGCGATCTCTCTTTTCATTCGGGTCCACCAGAATCTCTGTTTCAGATCTCGGTACATCTTCGTGCTACCCGGATGAATGGACAACGGAGAGTCGTGAGCTTCACGAAGGATAGATTCTCGAAGATCATTGTTCTTCGGCACAACTAGGCGCTTGCCAAACCAAACAACGTCTTGATCATCGATTGAGAAACATTTAGCAACTCCGCTAACAATGTTCTCTTTAATCTTACGAATACCCTTGTCTTGCTTTTGAGCAGATTTGATTTGATCTTCAAGAGATGATCGGATTTCAAGGGTATTAAGGAAACCACTTTGGACGACTTCAAGATTAAGCCGTGCAAATTCCTCGTAGAGGGGCGGTAGAGATTCTCGGATCATAAGATTATTGCAGTAAGTCTTCCGGCTAAGTGCATCCGCCACGACATTAGTCTTACCGGGTTGGTAGTGAAGACCTACGTCGTAATCCTTGATCAATTCCAGCCATCTTCGTTGCCTGAGATTCAGGTCGGGCTGGGTGAATAGATACTTCAAACTTTGGTGGTCAGAATACAGCTCGCAGCGATTACCGATAAGATAATGCCACCAAATCTTCAGAGCATGAACCACCGCAGCAAGCTCTAGGTCGTGAGTCAGATAGTTGGTTTCATGTGGCCTCAACTGACGAGAAGCATAAGCTACCACATGCCCTTCTTGCATCAACACACATCCAAGACCTAGGCGAGAAGCATCACAATAGACGTCGAAATTCTTGTGAATGTCCGGAAGGACAAGCACAGGAGCGGAGGTCAATCGGCGCTTTAGCTCTTGGAAGCTTTCTTCGCACCTTTCAGTCCACTCGAACTTCTTTTCTTTCTTGAGGAGTTCGGTCAACGGTTTAGCATGTTTGGAGAAGTTCTCGATAAAACGGCGATAATAGCCGGCCAGACCGAGAAAACTTCGCACTTGCGTGACCGACTTGGGTTGTTCCCAATTGAGAACGGCCTTTACTTTGCTAGGATCCACGGCGACACCTTTCGCCGAAAGCACGTGGCCTAGGAAAGCGACTTCTTCGAGCCAAAACTCGCATTTGGAGAATTTAGCATAGAGCTGATGTTCACGAAGCTTTCCCAAGACAAGCTTCAAGTGCTCGGCATGGTCTTCTTTCGTCTTGGAGAAAATCAGGATATCATCGATGAAGATGATCACAAAGCGATCCAGATATTCCATGAAGATGGAATTCATCAGCCTCATGAAGGTAGCAGGAGCGTTGGTTAACCCAAAAGACATCACGGTGTATTCATACAACTCATAGCGAGTCGTAAACGCTGTTTTTGGAATATCTTCGGGTCGGATCTTGATTTGATGGTAGCCCAACCTCAAATCAATCTTGGAAAAGACGGTTGCTCCGGTTAATTGATCGAACAGATCATCAATCCGTGGAAGCGGATATTTGTTTTTGATCGTCACCTCATTAAGAGGTCGATAGTCGACACACATCCGCAGGCTTTTATATTTCTTCTCCACGAAGAGAGCAGAGCATCCCCAAGGAGAGGAGCTCGGTCGAATGAAGCCTTTTGCTTCTAACTCCTGGAGTTGTTTCCTCATTTCCTCCAATTCATCTTGAGTCATGCGATAAGCACGCCGGTAGATAGGAGCAGTTCCGGGAACCAAATCGATAACGAATTCGATATCTCGATCCGGTGGTAAACCTGGAAGCTCGTCGGGGAAGACATCCGGGAAGTCACAGACTACCGGAACATCTGGAAGATCTGGAAGGGATTTGCCTTCGAGAGCACAGAGATGGGATTCGACGAACTCTGGGGCAAACTGAACGGTTTCACCGGAAGGATGAGAAAGAACCACTGTCTTCGTCGCATAATCAATTAGGGCTTGATATGCAATCAACCAGTTCATTCCAAGAATGACATCGATGTCCGTGGAGACCAAAGCAATTAAGGTGGCGAAGAAATCCAGATTGCCCACCTTGATGCGAACATCACGGCATTCTTGGGAGGCTCTCATTATCGATCCCGGCGAGATTATAGCCAAGGAGTTGAGCATAGCCTCATAGGGAATATCATGTTGATCCGCAAACCTCTTGGATATAAACGAATGCGAAGCCCCTGAATCAAAAAGAACCGATGCTGGAACTGAATTAACAAGGAGCGTACCAATCACGACATCGGTTGCCTCCTGAGCTTCTTCCGCGACCACGTGAGTCACGCGACCGCGATTCACCGACTGATGTTGCGGGTTCGCCTTCTTGGCGGGAACATTACCTTAAGGTTGACCTTGCGCTGGAGCAGGATTCGGCGCAGGGTTCTGTCGCTGAGGACAGTCACGAGAGAAGTGACCAGGCTGGCCACATTTAAAGCAAGCCCCAAACGGAGGTCTTGGAGCAAACTCAGCAGATTGTCCTCCCATTGGCCTCGGCTGGAAACTAGGAACTGGAGGACGAGGCACAAAACCGGAGGGTCTTGGAGCAGGAGTAGCGCGATTAAATGCACTAGCAGGAATCCAAATACGCTTCTTTTGCGGATTGGAAGAAGGCTTCACTGCATCTTGAGCACGCTTTCTAGATTCTTCAAGAACTAGTTTGCCGTGCTCCATCTTGACAGCCTTGTTCATTAAAGCCTGAAAGTTGGCGAAGTCAAAAGGGAGCAGCTCATAACGAAGCTCCGGATTCAAACCTTTGCGGAACTTCTCCTGCCTGTCCGCATCGGTGGTCACGTCGCGAGGAGCATAACGCGCCAAGTGGTTGAAGGAGTGGAGATACTCGGTGACGCTCTTCTGTCCCTGAGTTAGATTGCGGAATTCCTCCTTCTTGATGTCCATGACACCTTCGGGGATATGAGTTCCACGGAAAGCATCGCAGAACTCCTGCCACGTAACCACGTGACCTTTCTCCTGAATGGCGAGGAAATTCTCCCACCATGATGCGGCAGCACCTTCAAGCAGATATGCCACGAGATCCACGCGATCAGCCGCGGGGATGCGTGCTGTCTCCAACTTGCGCTCGATGCTGCGAAGCCAATCATCAGCTTCGATAGGATCTTCTGAACGACTGAATGTCGGAGGCTGCGTTCGAAGAAAATCTGAAAGTCCAACTCGAGCTTCGGGTTGGGGAGCAGTGTTCCGGACTAGATGCTCCAGAAGGCGAGTCTGGTCCATTCGATTCCGCTCGATCTGCATCAACACCTCGGCCATGGATGGCGGTGGGGGAGGAACATTATTATGACTAGAGCCACGACCTTGATTACCAGCGGCATGCTGGCTACCTTCCGGATGTTCGGCCATCTGAGTCAAGAAATAGATATGCCACAAAAACATGATCAGATCATAAGGAAACTTGAACGGAATGAACTCGAATGAATTTCACGATTTACAAAATGAACGGAATCTGAACATGTCAATGGAGTAATCGGTAGAGTCGGTAATAACCGGGACAAGGTAAGAGGGAAGGTAAGGATTCCCTGCACACGTGAAGTCTAACTTTTGAACGGGGCAAGAAAGTAGCAAATTTGTTTTTCAACCAACCGAAGAGATAAGGAGAAGAACTAGGATCGAAAAGGATAAGGAGTAAACAGAAACACTACTTATGCTTTTCGCAAATCCTTTTTAAGTTCAAATAGTTTTTGCAACTTCTAGACCCAACAACGGCCAAGACAAGGTCATCCTACAGTCAGCCCTGCTCTGATACCAAAGCTGTCGAAACCCAGAATTCATAACAGAGAGGCTTAAGTGAAACCACCCGCTAAGTCGAAACATCAACCCCGACCTCAACTCCTGGGTATCAATTCCAAGAGGAGTGGAGTGATATGGCTCCGAATAGCCCGAGACGTCAACCCCAAAGCTTACTCTGGCAAGAGCACAGAGTAGTAGGGTGATATAGTCTCCTCACTCTGTTCCTACTGAGCCGGAACATCAACCCCGAACTCGTCCCGGCAAATTAATGCACGGCTGGAGTAGGGTGATATAGTTCCCAATCTCTTAGTAGCAGAGTCGCTTCACAGGGGTGATAAAACTTAATGACTCTATGATAGGAACTCTGAAATTCTGCCCACAACATGCGCTTCATCAACATACACGCACGGCACATGAGTAGGCGAAAACAACCAGATTTCATAGCAGTGACTCTATGACAGAAACTGCAATATTATAAGTTTGAAACTTAACAACATATACACATAAGGATCCGAAGATCTAAACACACAGCGGAAGAGTTTATAAGGCTAGGAAGCCAAAACAGTAGGGCCAAAAGTGGCAGCGAAAACAAACCAAACTGCCCACCCAAGGGCAGGATCACTGCCTGGGATTCCCAGCGTCTAGGCGTCGTCGGTATCGATCTCTAAATAGAAACCACCCTCCGAAGGGGTAGTTTCCTCTGCAACAAAACAACAACAATAGCAGGGTGAGTACAAAATTGTACTCCGCAAGACTTACAGTGCGGAAATAGTAGTGATTGTGCCAGGTATCAACAAGGGTAATTGTGGACTCGTTGCGGAAAGCCAAGGTTACCTTTTCAATAACAATAAGTAGATTGAAATTCGACTACTAGAGTACCTTTTCAAAGGGATGAGTCGACACTTCTCGGATATTACTTACTGCAGATCATCACACCTGAAAAACCCTCGACCCATCCTCGACCACCCTGGGAGGAAGCTGTCGCTAACCACGTCCTTAGAGTTGGCAAGTTTTAGGATTTATTGTAGTTGTCTAATTCGACGCAGGTAATTACCAAGTTGTCCATAACCGCGGACACGGCTGTTCAAACAGTTCTAACCCTGCAGGGGTGTACATCTTTACCTACACGTATCGATCGACTCTTAATGCTATCAAGTACACACTTCACGAGGTGTGCTAGCAGAGGGTGATCGAACACGACCGTTACAATGCTGTCGACCTAGGTATGAGCCACCCGTACGGGCTAGTCCATGTGCATCAGTCCGGCCGTAATTGCGACACGGTCCCATGCGTTGTGAATCGAGGTACATCCCCGGTCTCCCAGACCGTGTGTCCACCCCACCCTTATATGAGACCACACACCACATCCCTTTTTCACGCACACGCAAATGGAAACGATAAACTAATGCAGCTCATACACTAAGTCTAAGCAAATTAGTGAGTCGTGGGTGGTCCATTATCCCACCCGTGTAAAAGTACGCGAATCTTGGGTCAATGTACGTCGATAACCGGTCCTTGCGGGAAGACGAGACAACCCACCATGCTCCCAGCCATGGCCTCTCGTCTAGGCCCAGATATGATTAAGTGAGTTCATTAGCATCCCGGTGAACAACCACCTACCACGTAACCCATTCCCAGTGTTGATTCATCTGCTAACCCAGGAATTACGACTTCTACAAGTCTAAGCATGTCTAAGCATAAATAGCATAATAGCATTCGAACAGTGGATACTAGACTACGCTAGGTAGGTTAGGTTAGTGGTGGAGCTGTTTAAGCGACAAGGTGAGTCTTATTCATCGGACTAGGGCTTTTCTTAGCGAAAAAAAGATAGCAGTTGAACGCATGTAATAATGAATTTGAAAACAACTAATACTTTGCAAATAGTAGGAGATCTGCAACGTGACCAAAGGGGCTGCTTGCCTGGTTGCTCTGCAACGGAACCCTGCTCTTGATCGAGACTATCGCTCTGCGGATCTTCCGGCTCTATCGAGGAAAAACGGAAACACCGGAAACAAGGGCATAATCATAAATATCAAAATGCACAACATCAGCATGAGATGCAATGCATGCCATGACGTAGAGGGTGCAAAATAAAGACTAATGCAAGTGGAATCAATTTAATCGGAGTTCGGACGCATAAAATGTCGCGATCCGAAAATCCTCCGGCTAATCGGAAACCTAATTTGAGTTTTTAGCCAATTGTATTATTCCTAGCATGCAAACATGTATGGAAATGATGTTTTTGAATAGATCTTCTTTTTCTGAACATTTTGATATATTATTTGCATTTTTCTAATTAAGGATGAATTTTCTATGAATTTTACAAAATTTAAACCTTTTGTTGTATTTTTCTCAGCAAAATTAACATTCAAATTAATTCCAAAACCAGAAGTTCCGGTTTCCTATCCGAAAATTTCGATCTACATCGGAAGGTCCGGTCCCGAAGTCGGAAGTTCCGGTATATATATAAGCCGGATGTTCTGGTTTAGAAGTCGGATGTTCCGGTTTTTCAAGAACGATTAAAACTAGGGTGACGTCGGAACCTCCGGTCAGGTCGGAAGGTCCGGTATTTTTACATCGGAAGTTCCGATCCGACTGTTTTCAGCTCCACTTTCATTCAAACACATTTAACTAGCTCATTCAATGAACTGTTAGACATTAATTAGCATCATCAATGTGTCTTTTAGCATCAATCACTGATGATTAACATTAAATATGCTCATTAATGTGTCTGTGCATTGATTAAGTGTGTTAATTACACCTAGCCATTAATTGCAGCATTAATACACTGATAGCTGTTAAGGGAGGTCATTAATGTGCTCTAACAGCCGGTTAGAGTTACTTAATTCATAATCATTAGTTGTTAATTAAGCATATTAATTACACTTAAGAATTAATTGCTAGAGCTTAGTATTAAGTATGTCAGAATTCATTAAGGCACCGTTTTTAGCATTTAGTGTACTGCTTAGGGCTGTTATCCTTGATTGACACCATTAATAGGGTGATTAAGCCCTAACCGCATCCGGTCGGGATGCCATTCGGTTCGATTGGGAATTGGAGGTGAGGCCGGCGGCGAGCAACGGCTTACCGGAGCTCCGGCGAGGCGGCAGCCGGTGGCTTGGCTCGGTTAGCTCCTGAGGGAGGGAGACAACGGAAAGGGGAGGAAAGGCCGGCGGCGGGGAACACCGAGGCGGCGAGGGCGGAGTCGGCACCGGGGCAGGGTGGCGGGGAGCTAGGCGGAGCGGGGAGGGCTCCGGCGGGGTGCTTCGGGTGGTGAGGCGGGGCGCGGTGAGGGGGAGCTCCAAGCGGCGGAGGGTGGCGCGGGGAGAGCTCCGGGCGGACGGGGGTGGCGACGGGGAACGGGATCCAGGCGGCGGCGCGGTGAGCTTCAAGAGGGGCTGGCGAGCGGCGGGAGGAGCTGCTAGGGGGGGGCGGGGTGGCCTCCGGTGAAGAGCGGGGTGGAGCAAAGGACCGGGGCGACGGGATGATAGGGATGGGGGCAGCCGAGTAAGGGGATGAGGATGGAGGGCAGCAGCCGAAGCTTAGAGAAGAAGCAAAGAAAAGCGGTGGCGGGCTGGGCCGGGGCAGAGGGAAGAGGCCCACTCCGGGTAGATTAGGTTACATTTTTAGGGTTAGGTTTTCTATTTCCTTTTCAATTCTTGTTTTGATTTGAATTTCATTTCTTGCTTTCAACAGCAATCAGCTCAATTTCAACAGCAGGTTTAATTACTTCCTTCCTCTAACTGCTTTCGGATTCAAAAGGAGCAAAAGAATTAAACCCAAGATACACGGTTCAATAATAGATTGGATCAAATTTTGGAAATTCCCCGAATCCTTTATGCAAGATTTGGGATTTTGTCGGGCATCTCAAAAATTTCAAAAACTTCCTCATTTTTATGATTCATATGATCATACCATGGAATGCACATTACAATGTTAGTAAACTTAGGGACGTTACAAAAGGGAAGCGCATGAAGAAGCGCTCCATGACGAAATGGCCATAAACTATGCAGAAACAGGGGAATTTTTGAATAGAGTAACATCCAATGTCGATATTTATTTTGTGAATAAGATTGCCAAGATTATTAATCTTGATCCCGAGCCTGTATCGCTCGCCGATTGTAAGAAACGATCGGATTGGAAAAAATGGCAAGAGGCAATCACTGCGGAATTATTATCTCTGAACAAAAGAGAGGTATTTGGGCCCGTAAGCCTAACCCCTCACCACATACGCCCTGTAGGTCATAAGTGGGTCTTTGTTCACAAGAGAAATGAAAATAATGAGGTGATCAGATATAAAGCAAGGCTTGTTGCACAAGGTTTCACTCAACGACCCGGAGTCGATTTTGAGGAAACTTACTCCACGGTCATGGATGGAATTACCTTTAGATATTTAATCTCAATGGCAGTTAATCTAAATCTGGAAATGAAACTAATGGATGTGGTAACAGCATACCTATACGGAAACTTGGATTCAGATATTTACATGAGAGTACCAGAAGGTATTCCCATACCAAACCAAGACAGAGCAAATAGGAGCCTGTATAGTGTGAAACTTAGAAAGTCACTATACGAACTCAAAAAGTCTGGCAGAATGTGGTATAATCGCTTAAGCGAGATACTAAGTAAGAAAGGCTACACGAGCAACGAAGATTGCCCTTGTGTATTTATACGCAGGTCCCAGGATGGATTCTGTATAATCTCGGTATACGTGGATGATCTGAATATCATTGGCACGCCCGAGGACATTGATGAAGCAAGTTTTTACTTGAAGTCAGAATTTGAAATGAAAGACTTGGGCAATACCAAGTATTGCTTAGGTTTGCAACTTGAGCATTTCCCTGAAGGGATATTAGCGCATCAGTCTTCCTACACTCAGAAAGTGTTAGAAAGATTTAGCTTCGAAAAGGCATACCCTTCGAAGGTCCCCATGATTGGGAGGTCCCTACAGCAAGACAAGGACCCGTTTAGACCTAAGGAAAAGGGGGAGGAAGTTCTGGGACCAGAATTCCCATACTTGAATGCAATAGGAGCACTCATGTACCTTGCAAATTGCACGAGACCGAATATTGCATTTGCCGTGAATTTGCTAGCGAGATATAGTTCTGAGCCTACCAAATGGCATTGGAAAGGTATTAAGGATATATTTCGATACCTCCAAGGAACCAAGGATCTTGGCTTGTTCTTCAGAAAAAATCAAGACTTGTCCATGGTTGGATATGCCGACGCTGGGTATCTTTCAGACCCGCATACAGCTAAGTCACAAACAGGGTATGTTTTCCTATGTGGCGGGACTGCAGTCTCATGGAAATCGTCTAAGCAAAGTCTCGTATTGACTTTGACGAACCACTCGGAAATCATTGCCCTATATGAAGCCTCACGGGAATGTGTTTGGCTTCGACGGATAGTCAACCACATACAGAAGTCATGTGGGTTGAACACCGTACAAACCCCTACAATTATCTATGAAGATAATGCAGCGTGTGTTGCACAAGGGCAAATGGGTTATGTGAAGAGCAATCTCACTAAGCATATCAACCCCAAGTTCTTCTATGCTCATGAATTGCAAAAGATGGACGAAATAAAAATACTGCATACTAAGTCATGTGAAAATCTGGCAGATTTATTCACTAAGTCATTATCGGCATCGACCTTTGAAAGGTGCGTGCGCGGAATAGGTATGATGAGACTTAGAGAATTGCAGTGTTCAGGGGGAGAATCTTTGCGAACTCATAGGTAAAATCTTGATTAAGAAAATCAAGTATCTGGTTGAATAATCAGATGAATTGTACTCTTTTTCCCTTGGATGAGTTTTACCGAAGTTTCTCAAACCAAGTTTTTTAATGAGTCAGTTCGTGCAACATAACCAAAGTATGCCATGCGCCCTTTCTCCAGGTATTTTTTCCACTAGGTTTTTCGGAGTTTTTGGGGCATGTGCTATACGGGATAAGTTTCCAAGAGGGAGTGTTGGGAAACTAGTGGCCCCACCAGTAGTGGGGCCCACCTGCCATGAGGGTGGGTTAATTTCCCCTTAGGTGCACTTAAGTGGATATTTATCCCTAACCCTAGATTAGGCTATAAATAGAGATGGAGGGCACACTTGATGTAGACTTTTGATCAATTAATAAAGAGTTCTCCTTCTTCCTACACTTGTGTCTCTTGTATTTTATTTCCCGTGCTCCGCCGTCTTCTTCCTCTACACCGTCGCCGTCACACTGTGCAACCCGAGGACCGGACTCGCCGGCAACGGTTGCACAACACTAGCGACATAATAGTTCCAATTCATAGATATGACCACGGCCTTGAGGACAGAATAACCGCCACGTGGTCTATAACAAGACAGTGGTGCATAACCGCATAAAGAAATGATCCTACTCCATCAGTTAAAACAACAGAATATACTACCAATGACTATCCACGGATCATGGTAACTTTCGGAATCGACAGATCGTCGTAATGGTTCCACGGCGCAGCGAAGCGCATTAACCTTACTGTGAGAAGTAAACATGTATATATACACTCCATCTATCAAATCGCAGAATTTGGAATTTAAATCTGATGTACAGACGGATAAAAATCAAACAAATCCTACATTGAGAACTAAAAATAAAAAGATAAATATAAATGTGCTATTCACGGATTCTTCTGCCGTAAATCAACTTAGATTTGAAATTTTGTCTATATGATAGATTTAGTCCGTACATATTTGTTAGATTTTCCCATAACCATATGCAGGGGTTTTTTAATATGATACACCAAGGTGGCACCTTCGGTAGGTGCACCTTCTAGTTTTGCTTTGTCATGGAATATTACGCCGACCCTCAACATTTTAATCCTGCAGATACGTAATTATTTATTTTTTATGTTTGCTAAGGTCAACCGTCGGGCCCAAAAAAAAGTAAGGCCCCTTCTGAATATATCACTAGTACACAAGCATATCTGACGCCTAATCCTAGACGGTTCGGTCGAACAGTCTCGGATAAATCTAATCCTAGACGGTTGAAAATAGGAAACAATCTAACAAAAATTTGGGCAAAGTGTGGATGCTTCCGATGGATTGCAATCCTAGACTGTTTCGGATAAAAACCGTCTGGGATACTACCGGCTGGGATGTTTTACACTATTCCAGACGGTTATGTACAGAACAACCGTCTTGGCTATATCCTAGGCGGTTTTTTCAGAAAGAGCATGAGATAATCTTAGTATCCCAGACTGTTTCTATTTTAGCCGGCTAGGATATATCCTGTCTTTATTGCCCGTGCCCGATCACCCACCAGACAGATCTGGATCTAGGTTATTTTAGATGGGTGCAGTAAATGCGATTTGGGAGCGATTTTTGGAGTGGAGAGGAAGGATATATACGCAAGAGATATTGGAAGATCTCTTGGCTATTGATTTTGAAAGGTTAGTAAAGCTTTGTATTCACATTAGAGTAGTTTTCTCCATTAATTGCATGCTTTTTCATTTCATTTATCAAAAGTAAGAACTATGTGGAGAGAATGTGTTGAATTATTTGATTTTGGGGTTTAAATTAGACGAAGTTGCTAGCTAGGCATGGAGAGAAGAGAGATAATATTGAGAGAGAGGAATGGATCAAATAGTCATGACGATTTCCTAGTGGTGAATTATTTGACTTGGGGGTTTAAATTATAAGATGAAGCTAGGTTTCTAGGTGTGGAGCCAATAGAAATAATTCAGAGAGGAATGGATTGAATAGTGATGATTCCCGTAGTGTTGGCATAGAAAAAAGAGATAGAGATGATCAATGATTTAGCATTTTGATAATTGATTAATGAAAGATTAGATTTATGATTAAATAATATAAATTATTCTTGTTAAATAGAAGAGTAATAATTGTAATTTACATTAATGAATTTAAATATTTAATGCGTAGAATAGATGGATCGAAGATGCATGTACAATTGCAGCCGTGTGAGTGATGAGTACATTAAGGGCTTGATTGATTTTAGAAGAGCCGCCGAAGGAGATATGCTCAATAAGGGGAGTGAATACATATGTTGTCCATGCATTGACTGTGATAACGTGAAGATATTCAACAGCACAAGACAGATCGAAGCACACTTGATCCAAAAGGGTTTCAAATATGGGTATACATGGTGGACCAAGCACGGTGAGGAGGAGGTCGTCATACATGAAGATAGTAATAGAGGCGACGATGAGTGACTGATATTCCAGATGTAGTCGATTGTACTGCAGATGATGATAATGAGTTATCAGAAGATGATGAAATGCACAATTTAGATCAGATGCTTCGGGACGCTAAGGGGAATGACCTTGACGATGCTGGTTATAGTAAATTCCGTAGATTGGCGGCGAACTCGGAGAGACCATTGTTCTTGGGATGCAAGCCAAAATTCACAAGGATGTCGACCGTGCTCGAGCTATTGAAATTGAAGGCAAGCAACAGATAGTTCGACAACATGCGCCCAGAGGAAATTAGTTGCCGATAATCACATACAAAGCCAAGCAGGTTCTTTATCCTTTGGGATTGGAAGTTAAAAGAATACATGCATGTCCCAATGACTGCATACTCTATCATAAAGAGTTTGCAGACTTGCATTCATGTCCTGTGTTCAAAGCATCTCACTACAAGGCAAGAGCACTGAACCAGAGGGCATCGACAATGGTGAGGAAAGTGATTAAAGGAACTCCAGCGAAGGTTGCTTGGTATCTTCCAGTAATTTCCCGTCTGAAGTATTTATTTGCGAATCGAAAGGAGGCTGAACTGATGCGTTGGCATAACGAGGGGAGGAATGTTGATGGAAAGTACAGACACCCCGTGGATGCCGTACAGTGGAGAAACATTGGTAGGAATTATGAAGACTTCGGTGATGAAGTGAGGAACATAAGGTTCGGACTGAGTACAGATGGAATGAATCCTTTTGGCAGCATGAGCAGCTAACACAGCACTTGGCCAGTGCTTCTCTGTATTTACAATCTCCCTCCTTGGTTGTACATGGAGTGGAAGTATATTATGATGTCGATACTTATTCAAGGGCCAAGGCAACCTGGTAACGACATCGATGTGTACTTTGCACCATTGTACGATGACCTAAAGACATTGTGGAATCCAGGGGTGTAATGACCCAAATTTTAATACACGAGATCAGTGAAGATCATCGTGAATGATTAGAGTTCTTCTCGACGCATGCATGCATTTAAGACATGTAGAAATGACACTGAAACATATGATCTGAAAAACTAGCTTAAAACGAAACCCTCAATTTAGCTTCCCTCAAATTTCACCTTATTAATTCTTTACACGTATCAAATATCTCAGAGAACTAACATGATTTGACCACATGAACACCCTTCCCTCCAGATCGTGTAAAAGCTCTTGTTCAAAATTTATTCATGTTCAAAGCTCAAACCCATTTTTGATCTATAAAAGAAATGCCCAGAATGGAACCTTGTTCATTTAAGAAAGGGTTTGGAAGGCATATAGGTTGCAATTACGTTTCCCCTCCCAAATTCTTCCAAACCTTTGAACCAAAGTTTGGTCTTTTCTTTTTGAACCCTAGTGAAGCAAAAGAAAAAAAAACCAGAGAATTTAAAAAGAAGGAGAAGCCTCCCCTTCCCCTCGTGCTGGGCCGCCGGCCCAGCTCTCCCTCTCTCTTCCCCGAGCGGGCCTCGGCCCGTTTTTCCCTTCCACGCGCAGCGCCCGCCCCCTTTCTCCCCTGCGGCGCCGCCGCGCCCTCTCACCCGCTTGCAGAACCCGCCTGCCGCGTGGCCGGGCACGCGTCCGACGCCAGCGCCCACACCGGAGTCCCCGCCTTCTCTCTCTTTCCTGGCCAAAAGGGCCCCCTCCCCTCGGGTGCGCCGGTTTTCTTCTTCACTCCACCGCCCGCCGCCTCCGGAGCCCCGCTCCTCGCCGTGCAGCTCCACCAGTCCTCTCCGTCGGCTCCTCCCCTTGTCCTCACCTGCGCCCCGCCCCACCACCGGAGCTTGCTCTTCTGACCACCACCGCCACCAGTGCGCCTCCGCCGCTCTCCGCCTTGTTTTCTCGCCGCCCAACCGCGTCGCCCCGTCTCCAGTGCCGGCCGGCGAGCCACCGCGCACCCTTGAAGCTCCCCTACGTCGCCCCCGCTCGGCTTCTTCACCACCAGCCGGCCTCGGCCTCCATCACCGCCCTCCGCCTCCTCTGGAAGTCTCCGCGCCGCCTCTCGGCTCGCCATTGCCGACCGCCTCCTCCGTGAAGTGCTCCACCGCAGGTCGCCTCCAAGCACCGCCTCGGACCCGTCGCTGCTCGCCCTTGTCGCTCACCACCGGAGCTCCACCGACCACCGGCGACCCGAGCGTCAACTTCGGCATCACCACCTCCACAAGCATCCTCTCTAGCTTTAGTAGCCGACTCAAATTTTTCCTCCCAAGTGGTGAGCCACCTCCCGGTTTCTCGTCTTCTGCATTGTTAATTGTGATCCCTGATGAACAGAACCAGTCAACCAAATTCCTCACAAGCAATGCTACAAGAAAGTAAATTGGATTAGTATTCGACTTCTTCAGGAATTGCCTAGTTAGTGGTTAGCTTCAATCAATCAAATTGTACCCCAAAGGTTCACCCAAAAACCTCCTTGAGACTCCAATGAATGGATGCTGTTAGGTATCAAAAACTGATCTACCTATATGTCTTGTTTGCCGAGCTAAGCAACACCAAACTCGCTTCTCTGCTACTTAAAATTAGTGCACTAAGTTCTGAGATCTAACAACCATTAGTTGTATGCGTACCTTCAAGCTGATAGCTTCCATGGCTGCGTTCATACTCTTTCGAAGCTTTTATGCCATGGGCTTAAAAGGAGAACCGTAGACGCCGTCAGTAGTTTCGATTCGAGTATCTATTTACTACAATTTGATGAGCCGTTTAGGAATTAACACTCAATTAGCCCTGCTGTCCAGATTTTCTATTTATCAAAATACACCACTTAAATTAGTTCAAATGATTGCATTACATGTGAATTCAAGTAGTAAACTTTGAATGAAAAAGAGTTATAATCATATTATAAGACCATGTTAGGTGACCATGTTCTGTTTCAAGGCATGAGTATATATGACATTAGGTCCCCATTGCCCTACCTATAGTCAATACCTTAATTAGTAAGAAGTCAATCCATTGAGTAGTTAATTAAGTAAAGAGGGTAATCAAAAGTGAATATAGTACCCTAACTTCTGTATGGGCAATGCATCTAATTCATTTTATTATAAGGCTTACGCATGGTAGCATCATAGGAAGTAATTATAGTTAACTTGAACAATCCTACGTACTGATATGCTTTAGTTACGGATATAAGGTCATGTATGCCTCTCCATCAACACTTCATTCATGCTACCGTTCATATAAAGTTCTGAGATTCAGATATACCCCTTTAAGCCGCACATTTCAAAAATGAAGGACTAAAACCTTATACTAGCTCCAATTAGAACCCACCTCATAGTAGGATTTAATTTCACCTTCATTTTTAGCATGACATTATCCCTATATAAATTCATGTTATGCAACATTTAACCATGTTTAGTATCTTAACTCCCTTAAGAACCAGTAGAATCATGTTATCTTATATGTCACCATTATGAACAATGCTGAAAATTACAAATCATTTTCAAATTTGATTAGCTTGAAATGTACAAGTTCAAATCAAACAACTTAAACTGCGTTAGCTCCGTAATAACATTTACTACACATTGAGATGCACTTCATACACAAATTCATATCATCTCTTGCTGGTATTGATTGCATATCCCTTTTTGTTGTTTTTCTGCTTTTCGGTATTCTTATTGTTAGAACCGGGCAACGAGGAGTATCACGAAGGTGAACCTCAATACAACCAAGGTTACAACCAACAAGGCAAGCTCTGCAAAAGCTCGCTAAGATTCCTAACTTCTTAAGTTTTGGTTTTGAATAAGTGTTATGATTGTTGTTCATTACTTATGGATTATGATTGTGACGTTGGTCGCTGGTCTGAGTTGAGTTGATGGTTGGTCCATCTGTTCGAGTCAAAGTTGGGATGGGGTGTCACGGATGAGTCGAGGACCGAGGTAATATGCACCCTAGTCGTCTCCAGTCGGTTCCTGCAGGGCCGAAGGCGAGGTAGCATATGTACCCTAGTCGGATCCCCAGTCGATTCCGGGCGTGACACTACCTATGGTCATGGTAGTCGAGGGACGAGGTAATGTGCACCCTAGTCGTCTCTAGTCGATGCCTGCGGGATCGAAGACGAGGTGACATATGTACCCTAGTCGTACCCCCAGTCGATTATTGTTCTCGGTTATGTCTAGATCCGAAGGTCGAGGTAGAGGTCCTACCCGAGTCGTCCTCTAGTCGGATTAGACTTCAGTCCTGTCAATTGGCTAGGTCTCGGTTGACTAGCTAGAGATTGACTTTACGTTTTGTTGACTTGTGATGATTATCATGGATAACGCATGGATGATTCACTTATTATTGTTGATCTGAGATGATTGGTTTATCATGCTCATGAACTGTTATTACCTTTCCCGTTAATGTTCATGCCATGTTTAATCCATTGATAATGCCATGTTTATCTGTTGTGTTAAAAGCTTATCCTTGCCATGCTTAAGTAAGTTGGGATGAGCCTACAAAGCATCTTGCCAGTACGAAAGTACTGAAGGAATTCGATTCCTAACTGTTGCAGGTGAACCTTCGGTAGGGGAATACTTCAATGCTGCCAATGCTGATTTTGATGCTTAGCTTGCGTAGGTTTGCACCTTAGGTCAACAAGGGGTTATGGGTACACTTTTGGAGATGGCTGTGGTAGCCATCTCGGGTATTTTAATGTGTTTCGCTGCTGCCTTTGTTGTTATTTTGCATGTTTATCGACTTTCAGGTCGAGTTGTATGTAAGTTAAATACTGCCCCGAGTATGGGATGTTTATAACTATCTGTTAATCCTCTTCATATGTAGAGTTTTGTGATGGTATTCGAGTTGTTTCTAAAAAGCTGCCCAGGTACAATGCGTGTATGTGATGAAGTGCTTGGGTATGCCGTGAAGAATTACTGCGGTTCTTTCTTTCACTGGGTCGAGTAGTTGTCGGTTGAGTGACCCGCTGGCTGAGATGCGATGCCGGCCAGGCAGGGTGTGGGTGTACTCCACCGGGCCTTCGGGTGACCCACTAGCCTTCAGGCTAGGTTAGGGTGAGGGTGGACTCACCGGGCTCCTCCGCTTCTATTCTGCCTAGTGGGTTTGAGAACGGCTCTAAGTCTTCACCGGATTTTGAAATCTTATGTGGCTTTAGGAAGTTTTGTCGCTTCCAGCCGGCTTGCGTTGGGCAGGTGTCGGATCACTCCGCCTCGGTGAGTATGGCGCAGGTACCGTACCACCAGGTCGACTGATCCTTCGGTCCTTGGCGACGATCCGTTCCTCTAGTCATATTTGATTTCGGAGTCCGTTACAAGGGGTACAGGTATGGGATGCATTCAAAAGGAGTATTTCACTCTACGATCCTTATTGTTTTGCATTATCCATGATTATCCCGCTTTTAGTAACACGTCGGGCCAAAGTACGAAAGGAGCCAATGCATGTGTTACTTGCATAGATGATACCACGAGCATGCACCTGAAGAACTCACGCAAAGACCGTGTACATGCGGCACCGTAGGTTCTTGTGAAGAGATCACCTGTAACGCAAGTTGAAGAAGCAATTCAACGGGAATACAGAGCACGGTCCAATATCAAGGCCTTACCCCAGGACAGAGGTGTGTGAGATGGTTAAGGACATCAATGTTATGCTTGGAAAAAGACAAAAATTGACGACCCATGAGAAGGCGCCCACCTGGAAGAAGAGATCCATAGTCTGGAACTTACCTTATTGGAAGGATCCAGAAGTTCGTCACTGCATCAATGTCATGCACGTTGAGAAAAATGTGTGTGACAGTGAGATGGGTCTGTTGCTTAACATTAAGGAGAAAACAAAGGATGGAGTCAAGGCACGACTAGACCTGGTCGATATGGGCATTAGACCTGAGCTGGCACCAGTAGTAACTGAGAAAGGGTGAACTTACCTCCCCACATCTTGTTACACTCTATCAAAGGCTGAGAGAAACGAACTGTGCAAGTTTTTGCATGGTGTGAAAGTTCCGTCTGGGTACTCTGCGAACATAAAAAAAGCTTGTTTCGATGGAGGACTTGAAATCAGTTGGCATGAAGTCTCACGATTGTCATATTCTGATGACACAGATGTTGTCAGTTGTGATCAGGAGTATTGTACCGATCGAGGTCTGAGAAACAATTATGAAGTTATGTTCATTCTTTAACAAGATCTCACATAAGGTCATGGATCCCTCTCAACTTGATCAATTGCAAGAGGAGGTAGTGCTCACTCTTTGTCAGCTTGAGATGTATTTCCCGCCATCGTTCTTTGATGTCATGGTCCATCTTATTATTCACATTGTTCACAAGATAAAGATGTGTGGCCCGGTTTTCCTTCGTAGCATGTACCTGTTTGAGCGATATATGGGAATTCTCAAGGCTTATGTGAGGAATCGATATCGACCGGAGGGCAGCATCGTAGAAGGTTACGCAGCAGAAGAAGTTGTTGAGTTCTGCATAGACTATATGGCTAAAGCCGAGCCTGTAGGTGTTCCTTAACCTCGCCACAAGGGAAGCCTTCAAGGCATCAAGACCATCGGAAGGAAAGCTATCAGTGCCGATCGGGTTGGCCATGCGCAAGCCCATTTCACTGTACTGCAGCATATGACTTTAGTGTCCCCATATATCGAGGAGAACAAGACAAAGCTGAGACAAGACTATCCAGAGGCAACAGATGCTTGGAGGATGAAAGAGCACAACAAAATGTTCAACCTGTGGTTCAAGCATTGATTGTGTCAAGGGTCATCAACTGATATACTTACCTGGTTAGCAAAGGGACCAACATTCACAGTTGTGACTTGGCAAGGATATGACATAAATAGATACACATTTTACACAAGAAAGCAGGACATGAAGAGCGCAAACCAGAATAGCGTCGTTCGTATTGATGCATTTGATGCAGCTGGGAAGAGAAGTTCGTACTATGGGTCTACAGAGGATATATGGGAGCTCGATTATGGTCATTTCAACATACCATTGTTTCGATGTCATTGGGTCAATCTCCAACATGTTCACATAGACAAGTACGGTGTCACCACCGTTGACCTCGACCGCCTTGCATACAGAGAGGAACCATTTGTGCTGGTGAACCAGGTTGTCCAAATCTTCTATGTTACTGACCCATCAAATAAAGGCGTCACGTGATGATGCAAGTAAAGAGGAAAATAGTCAGAGTTGAGAATGTAGTGGACGAGGAAGAGTATAACCAATTTGATGATTTACCCCCAATCGGAGACCACATACTGCTCGAGGAAGAACTACTTGATGAGGCTGCCTATGCATGCGACGATCATCATGAAGGGCTACTATTTACAGGAAATATGCAAGTACATGAGCAATGAAATGTGTATGTAACATATTAGTACTACTGAATTGAGCTATTTTTTTATATTAGTCATGACTTATAATAGTTATATCATACATTTGATGAATTATGCATGCACTTGTGAGTGATGAACAGAGTGGAGCATACTTGAAGTTTGACCTTTGTTTGAGTCTCTTTGGAGCTTAATAGGAGAACCAAGCACTACAATATTAAGTTCATGGCTTATTGTTGTAAAAATTGTGAAATATGTGATCTGATCTTTTGTGTATGTGAAATGGATGTATATATGTTTTTACTTTTGCCTCTTATTCATGTGCTATATATTATTATGAAAACTGTGAACTTCTGTGATATGTAAATGGTCTAGCTCATATGCAACAAGTATCTCAGATGGTTCTTACGAGCAACTGCCTGGTATGAGGCCTATCCCAGATGGTTTCACCCAGAACAGTCTGGGTACAAATATCACAGACGGTTTAACTCTACATCCGTCTCGGATATTATACATATCGCAGACGGTTCATTTCAGTAAGTGTCTGGGATACTATACATATCGCAGCCAATTGGAAGGTATAACCGTCTGGGATACTATACATATCACAGACGGTTGGGAGATATAACCATTTGGGATACTTATAGTTTGTGTCTAGAACCCTCTGGGATATTAGTATCCTAGACTGTTCTGCGCTTAAACCATTTGGGATATTCTCCACTTCGTTTACTTGACACCCGCACGCACAACCTCTCATGTACATTCATCGATCGTCCCAAGACCCCGGAGCGCCCGAGAAGTTTTGCCCTAACCGCCGGCCGCCCCCGAGCCGTACCACCGCCACCGCCGCCCCCCTGACCCAGTGCCACCGCCCCCCCTAGCCCTTGCGCCGCCGCCCCCGAGCCCTTCTACTGCCTCCCCCGAGCCATCCAGCCTCCACATTGCCCTAATCTCCACCTTTCGCCCCCGAGCCGTACCGCCGGCGAGGAGGACGACCGTCAGCCTCGAGCTCCACGCCATTGCTGACGCCGCCATCGAGCTCAACTCCACCAACATCGGCTGTTCACGTGAGTTTGCACCCACCGATTCCAGATTACTGGAATGTATTGATGTCCTAGCTAGCTCCAGTTATTCTTCTCTTGTTCCTAGGTTTATTGCTATGCATTAGGATCATGCTTGCAAGAGACAAAGGTAGCAGTAGTTGTAGTGTTATTACTTCCTGTTTTTGATAATTAACGGATGTTATCTCCATTGTGTTCTCTAGCTATTTGAGCAAATGTTTCATATGTTTGCATTGGGAAGAATAGTCTGTTTTACCAATTTTACTAATATGACTCTTTAGATGTTGATATCTGATTGCCTGACAAGATTTTTCCATAGCTATGTCTCTAATGTTGCACTTGAAGTGTGACAACTAGCTTGTTATATATTCATCAGTGCTTTTAGTCCTTTGAAGAAGTTATAGAATCCAAAAATAGGAAGTAACAGTTCTCTTGTCGTGGTATGGAGAGCTATATAAAATATTTATACTGATCTATATTTATTCTTCTTCTTTTCTTAATTAAGGGATGTACTGAAGGACCTAAGTTTGGATGTTAATGTTTATCCGTTATTTGTAAATTGTTTTATTGTCTATCACTTCTTGTTTCTAAAGCATGACAACTCGAAAATGTAGAGAATTTGGTAGATATGTCTGCCGAGAATTCATCCCCGCCGGGAGGGTCGCCGCCGCCTGATATGCCAGACTCTTCGGCAACAACAAAACGTAAAAGTCAAAAGCGGTTGTAGAAGCCGGACTGCAGATTTGTTGTGGCTGTGGTTGATGAGTACTCTAGAGCCCCTATTCAACCAGAACAAACAATGAAAAAGTTTAGAACAATCTAGCGCGGGAGCGAGTTATCATCATGTTAACGTCATGGAAGCAGCTTAGTAAGGTGGAGAGGAAGGGAGTGGTGGATGAAATCTTACTGCCATTTGAAGTCCCCTCTGAACTTGAAGCTGAAGTGCGAAGAGCTGTAGGTCTAGCAGCAGATAAGTCATGAAAGAATTTCAAGAGCTTCTTAGTCAAAGAGTTCATTGAAAAGGATAAAGAGCCATTTGAGAAGTATGGGTTCATTAATCCCGGAGACTAAGAAACATTTGTGGAGATGAAGAGGGCGGACGACTTCCGGCTTAAGAGCGAAGCAAAGAAGGCCATTGCCGCCAAAAATAGACACCACCATCGACTTGGCACGTCGGGGTATGCAGCCAAAAGGAGCCAATGGGAAAGGGAGGACGAGGAGGCACGACTGGCGGGCACTGAGCCTCCTTTCTCTAGTGTCGACAACCCCAGGGGCCGAGACTGGCTTCGGGCTAGGGCAAAGCCTGATTGTAAGGGTGCTTTCTCCTGCCCTAATCCGGCTGACCAGGAGGTGTACCAGAGAATGGTAAGAGAACTACCTCCCTCAAATTGTGTGATTATTACACAACTTGTTAGTAAGAGGTCTAACATGTAAGCCTTCTTGCAGGAGCTGTTGAGCTCAGAATCATCCCAAAGCTCCTTCGTATATCTCCCAAACTTTGGGCAATGCTGAGCATCCAGGTCATACGCGGGGCTATGGGTTGTACGTCCCTTGGTGGAAAGCTTTCCCGAGCGACCCAGAGTCTCGGAAGGAGAGGAAATAGGCGAAAGCTGAACGTGATGCTCAGCAAATGAAGAAAGCTATAACGAGTTCACTCAAAGTGGAGATGGCTCAAATGTTTGAACAGCTAAAAGCAGAACACATGGGTGAAGGAGCCGTAGACAGTACCGGTGGTTGATGGAGCAGCTGTGCATCCATTGATGTTGTTGATGATAGCAGCGGCACAAACCCAGTTGATGAGATCCAGCATCCCACGTCATGCAAGCTATACGTGAAGCTAAAGAACATGGATTTCGCACTGGAGGTAGCTTATGGGATGGCGTATCCATCAGTGGAGGGAGATGTGGTCAACAATGTCCCGTTAACACCAGGGTATGCAAAAGTCCGCGTGGACATAGTCTCCAACTGCCAGTACAACAATATCCCGCTTTCCCATACTGATCCCGATGCCGAGATAAAACATCTTGGACAAGCCGCTGGGAAGTTCATCCAGTGGCTTAAGAAAGACATTGTGATCGAGACACGACGATCTGAGCCATCGTGTTCAGTTGGGATCTTGTCGATGTTTTGTTCACGGCCAAAGATACCTACCCATTCGGCGCCAGAGCATCTAGCTAGTGAGCCCCAGCAAGAAAGCCAAGCTATGGTACCTCCTCCCGTTTGAGCTCCTTCGGCGCCTGAGCAATTGGCTATTGAGCCCCACCAAGAAAGCCGTGGTATTGTACCAGTGCGGCTTGCAAAGAATGTTCCAGCAAGGACTACAAAAAGGGGGCCAAGGGGAAAGCGAACCAGACATATGAGGATGTCCCTTTCATGGAGGTAGCTCGCAGGTTCGTGCTTGGAGAACCGATGTTATCTGATGAAGATCTTAGTTCAGTTGGGGTTATTTTTCAGAGGTAGCATGCTCACTACATGGAAAGATCTAATGCACTGGACATGCAAAGGGAATTAGGTATAGTAGTGCAATCCTGAGCTGATCATTTCAAGCATAACCCGTCATTCTTCCCAATAGACTACGAGAACTTATTCGATCTCTTTAACCTCTGGAAATTTGACGCCTCCTTGATGAGATGCTGGACATTGTAAGTGTTTACAACTTTTGTCTATGTTCACATAATACCCTCATGTTCGTACATTCTATAACTCATTGTTTTCTTATGTATGTCTACATAGATATATGATACAATTATCAAGAAAAAGAACCTCCCGATAGGTTAGCTAGACCCACACTTGGTCTCCGCGCAAAGCCTAGTGCTAGATAAGGATCTTGTCGAGCAATACTTCACGAACGCATTACGCCAGCTACAGGACAAAGAAATAATATGTCTTGCCTGGAACCAGGAGTAAGTGATGTATGCATTCTTCAACTCATTTTGGCTTTCAACTAGGTGTAAGTTATTAAAAGCGAAATCATTTTCTGTAGAGGACACTGGATCTTGATCATGATCGAGAAGGTATGGAAGAATGTCTATTACCTTGATTCCTTACGGTATAAAAAGAGGGACTGGTCTGTAGTCAATGGTTTAATCGTCTGTACATTTTCTTTTTTTACTTTATTTTGCAAACCCGTGTTGAGCAAGATGTGCTCCTACCACATAGGGCATGGTCGGCATCCGCAAATCAAGGTGGCTCTGACACTCTCAAACACTGTTTTGCTTACAAGGTACTGCCTAACTTTTAAAAACAAGCTTTTATCTCATCAAACATCAAGTTATGTCACGTATATAAATCTGGATTTTTTTTCATGGTGTTACCAACAACCAGCTGGAACCGGGCTTTGTGGCTACTACATAAACCACCACATGAAGCTCATATTGTATGGGACGAAGAGCCTGAAGCATAAGGTTAGCTAACCTATCAATGACGAATTTAAAATTTCTAATTGACAATTATTATTGAATTTAATCTTCATGATTACAGGATGGGTTCAACATTGTAGTAAAATCTTTGGCTCCCATAGACATACGACAAATCCGAGGGGACCTCGCCTTGTTCATATTATCTGATGTTCTCACCAAAGAAGACGAGTTCCACTAGAAGATGTGTTCTTTGCAATACTATGACTATATGTTTACTTATGCAGTGAAATTGAGTGCACTTTTGACCCCTCTGTTACTTATATTTGCAATTGTATGTATGTTGAGATCTATGAGATGTGGAATATGCAAATCTGTGGAGATATCAAATTACTTACGTTTCAAATCCGTTCAATTATATATGTGTGATGTGGTGATGATATCCAAGAAATTTTTCATGCATGTGAGATTGTGATTTTGCTACTTGATGCATGTGACAATTGGATCTGTTTCATGTCTGTTATTCTGCTATTTTTCAGAGGGCAAGGCTAGCAATTCCTGATGCTAGCCGAAAAACTAGGAAAATTCTAGTGCTGTAAATTGATATCCCGGATGGTTCTTTTAATTAATCATCTAGGATATGTGAAAAACCAGTCGGTTCTGATGCAGAACCGTCTTTCGTCTGATACATATCCCGGGTGGTTGATTAGCCAAACTGGCTGGAATATTTTATGTATCACAGGCGGTTCTCTGTTCGAACCGTCTAGGACATTGTAAGTATTCTAGTCGGTTGCCTATCTGAACTGTCTGGGATATTTATTATCCTAGACAGTTTATTAATTGGCTAGGATTGGTCCTCCACATCCCAGATCATGAATCCGAGTCGGTCGCCTAAACCACCTGGGATGATGTTTATGAACCGGCTGGGATTAGCTATCCTCTAGTAGTGTATAGGACATATTTTCATCATTCAAGTTCAGATTTTGACCCAAAAAAATTTATACACTATATTGTTAACAATTATAAAATCACAGTCATAAGAAAATGTATTTAAATATAAATCTAATATTATTAATTTTATGTCATATAATTCATATATTATTAGAATTATTGATTGAAGTTTGAAGTTGTTGAGTCAAAATGCGCGTTATAAATTCAGTGAGGGAGTAGTGTTAGACCTTTTGTACATGGAGTCAATACGGATCATCCCATTATCAGGTAAATCCTGACACAGCCCTTCGAAGAGCTGTGCAAATAATTGTACGGGTATACATTCAATCTTACTTGCCATGTTAATAATGAGGGAAAAAAAAGCATATCCTGATTCAAAAATTAATTTTTCATTGTCCTAATAAAAAAACAAAGGTAAGATCAATCAATCTGTGTATATTAATCTGTTGGGGAGCCACTCTATATGCATAATTTAATTTTGGAAACAAAGATATGCCGTCTTGTCGTTCCCATTAAAATAACGTGCCATTGCCCTAATCCGATAAGGGACGGAAAATTAGTATAAATACGTTTGGTTCATATCGGAGAAACCAGTATTCATACGTTAACATGAAGCACGTTCTGATTGTAATTCAATTGAATGTCAACCGCTATAATTCTAGGTGAGCCACCTGATGAATGTGTATGATCTATTTTTTTATTCTAATTAATATGAAAAAATTAGTAATTTTTTTTCAAATTAATGTGAAAATCTTTATCTATTACTACTTATAATATGGGAGTTGGTGATGGTGATTCATTCACGGTACTCCCTCCCCTCTCGCTCACACAATGTCCCTCCTCCCCATTTTTTGTTAGACCCCTACATACAGATACCTAATTCATAGCTAAACAATCTCAATTGAATGATGATTATTTTATCCACAAAAACAACCTTCCGTTTCGTCCAATTTAACATAGCTAAAACATCTCAACTGAACCATCTTTTTGTTACGTCTGCGATCACAAATTAAACAGATAAACAACAAACAAAACGCTCACATCTGCACCATATCTATGCATTTCTGATTATTTGTTGAATCTGTTATTTCTGTTATAAAGATCCTTAACTGGCCACATCCATGCATTGTAAACAACAAACAAAACAAAAAACAGTTATCACAGCAACAAAATCTCAACTGAACCACAGCCACGTCCAAAATAAATATGATTATCTTAACCACTAAAGCAAACTACTCGCCGCATCCATACATTGCAAATAGATACTCGCCACATCTGCATCACAAATACTAGCCATCCATGCATTGCAAACAACAAACAATAGTCTACTTGCCCTCCTTGACAGCGTTGCCTCATTCACTATCTTCATAATCCCCATTGTCGACGGCGTTGCATCACCTCCAGTGAAGACGACATGCCACTACTCCCCCTCATCAACGGCGTTGCATCACCTCTAGTGAAGACGACGTGCCACTACTCCCCCTCGTCAACGGCATTGCATCACCTCTAGTGAAGATGACATTACCCACTGCTCCAGTGAAGAGACTACATATCTGCACGAAGTCTCCCCTGACTTGAGTTCCAAATGCAAATGCATGTGTGTATATATCTATGCGGCTCTACATAATGTGCAGAAGCTAAGTAAAGATTGGATCGCAGTGGTCCAATCCATTGCATTATAGCGCTAGACATGTGAAACTATAGTTTTTGTTATCTAGACATTCTAACTATAATATGAGAGTGGATGGTGATGGTTTATCCACACCTCTCCTCGCAAATGCTATGGTTCCTATATGTGGATCTTCTAACTAAAATTCAAAACGCACCCTATAGTCATGTGATTTGGATAAGATTAACATTAAAAAAATTAATCCTTGATTTTCTCAATAACAAAGCTAACTCTCTAAAACTATGGTTCTTACATGTCAATCTTTCAATCAAAACTCTAGCTAACCCCTAACTAACCCGCACAAATCTCTCTTCTTTAACCCTAACTAACTCACACAAATCTCTCTTCTCTAATCTCTTCTCTAACTAACTCCTAATCCAATTCATTTAAAAAAATCAAACCTAACCCTTGCCGCGCCACTAACGCCGTGCGCTGCTCCCCTGGCCGAGCCACCAATGGGAGAAAGAGGAGCTTAGTTGGGGGAAAAGGGAATGGAAGGAGGGGAATAAGGAGGAGGAGAAGAGGGAGGAGAAGGAAGAAGAAGAAGGAGGAAGAAGAAGGGGAATATCGGGATTTTGGTCAAGTTCAACATGTCAACTTCAAGGCTCATGCTGCAAAGATAAGCTCTAATTAGTCCTTATATGAGAATTAATGGACGTATTGGAAGAAATCATGCCCGGTATTTGATCTAGGGTTTTGAAATTCAAAATAGAGAGCTTAATTAGAAAACTGTGACTAAACTGTGCTGAATTTTGAATTGACACAATTGAGAAAGTTTTAGGCTTCATCATAACCTTTCCAATAGCATCAAGTTTGCATAAATGAGAGTTGTGGTTCGAAAGTTACGACCAAAAATTTGTTACTATTATGCTGTTTTTCTGGGGCTCAGATTGGTTGAACTTGATTAAGTGATATTAATCGTATAATTAAAATCTGGACTCAACAGTAAAGTTGTTAGAAATTTTCTATAGATATTCGTAGAGTATTCGTTTAACTGATTTAGATATTTGAAATTAGAAATAAAAAATAATAGTGAGAGATTAGAAAAGGTAAGTGACCAAGATTTTGTAGAGAAGCTTGATTTAAGATTTTATTGAGAGATGTAGGTATAGCTATAGTTCTACCGGTGGCGACGCACGAGGTGGCGGCGTGGAAAGGGGTGTTAGCGGCTTGGAGGGAGGGTGAAGCGAGAGGAGAGAGAGAGCACGGGTTGAGGTGGTTTTATTGTTTTGTTTTTCTGAAATTGAGTAGGATTAGTAGATAAGCGAAATCTGGCGGTTTATATTAGTCGGGCTCTCAAAAATTCATTCGGATTCTGATTTGAACAAACTTATAATCTACAGCTGGAGGCGATGGGAAACGCGGCAAAGATTCATCGAAGTTTTTGAAGGCATGCATATACTGGTGGAGCGACGATGATTAAATCAGAATGATGGCAAAGTGAAGAAACGATAAAGTCAGAGACAAAGCTAAGGGATGATAAAGAAACAGGAAGAGAGAAACATAGGTGATCACTAGAGAAGGAAGGAAGTGAGAGAAAGACCCGGTGATTATTGTGAAAAACCATATATGTGTGTCACTTTTAATATACATGTTTATAAAATAGAGCGACCACCTCTTTTTTTCCGTTATAATGTATGGGTATCCTACTAGTCCCTTAAAAAGAAAGAGTGTCTCAAAATCCACATGTCATTTATTGTATTGATATCAGATCTTACCATTCTTTTATTTCTTCTGTTGCAGCTCCTTTCCTCGGTACTAGCTGATCTAATAATCTCCATGCATTTCGTTCTTTCCCATTGATCCTGGCATAGCTTCAAAATCTGCCATCATAGGGCCATCAAGGTAGTCACTGGCGGCGAGGCATCTTCTTCGTCATACCCGTCCACAACTGTTTGGGTTTCAATTGGCTGATGCAGCTTTCAAGCGTGAGCTACGCCTCCTGCCAAGGACTCAAACCTCCCTGCAGGGATGCTCATGCTCTGGATTTGGCTTCGCAGGTGTACGGCTATCTTGTCATTGACGTTTGCATCGCTTTCTTCTTCATCATCGCCAATGGATGGAGCCCCGGGATTTTCTGCTCCGGCGATCAACATTCATTCCTCCTGTCCGGCGTATCAGGAGGCTGCAAGGAAGCCACCAACCATCTTCAACATCTTCGATTGCCATGGCGTGCCGGAGGTGACGGAGCTCTCCGCCTCTATTCATCCCGGCCGGGTCACTAGTACAGAAATCATTTGTATAGACGGTTCGGAACCTTCGTGCGTGGCGGTTTTTTGAATCGTCTGTACGAAGGAGTCTGTACAAATCAGGTTCTTGAACATTCTCTACAAATCGATTAGTACATATGGTTCCCAACTAGAACCATCTGTACAAATCGAGTAGTACAGATGGTTCCAAACTAGAACCGTCTGTACTAATCGAATAGCACAGACGGTTCTAGTTTGGAACTGTATGTGCTTTACTAACTGATTAGCACATACAGTTCTAGTTTGGAACTGTCTGTACTAATCGACTAGCATGCACCCGTCTGTGATGTTGTTTTATAAAAAAAATATGACCCCTCACACCATGTGCCTAGTCTTCAGCCGCGTCTCATCCCGCCTAGTCTTCAGGCGAGTCTCATTCCGCCGTCCGCGTCGTCTCATCCAACCACTGCAATTAAATCGCACAATATGCTTCCAGCAGGATTCGATCCCGCAACCTCGTGTTGTCCAAGCAAGGGGAGTTGCGAGCTGAACTAGGCTAAATATGCGATACAGACGGGATGGCTTTCCTCTTAACTAATCTCTACGATTAAGCGGGACGCTTCTAGTACAGATGGTTCTAAATTTGGAACGGTCTATACAAATATCACAGACGGTTCCAAGTTTAGAATTGTCTGTACTGTTAGATTTGTACAGACGGCTCCCATTTGGACCCGTCTGTGCTATTTATACAGACGGTTTCAAATTGGAGCCGTCTGTACTGTAGCTTTGAATGCTAGTTTTAGAGTCCTGATCCAACCCTAGTTTGAGAGGTTTTAGTAAAACAGCCAGAACTTTCTCATATGAAGTCCGTTTTGGGTCCACGACCCCTCAAATCGAAGCTAACGACGAGGCGCATCTGAAAATTTTACACGTGTATATATCTGTACCCATCTTGACCCTCAAAATTCGGCTTCTAGGTGGAACTTTTTCGCTCCGGATGTTTTTTCGTTACTTTTTTTGATCTTGGGAGGGCATATCTCCTCCACCCGGACTCCGAATTTGGTGATTCTTGTTTCCCTAGTTAGCTTGAGCTGAAGATTTGCTTTCCACCTTGATCTCATCTTGTGCCGAGCAATTTTGTCGAGGTGCCGTTTTCAAAATCTTCGATTTTGGACCGGGATTTCCACTAGTCATTTCGTCAACTTTCTCGGAATTGGCTCAAAATTTCTGGAGACGTAGAGTCTGGCCTTCCGCTCATAGCCATGAAAACCATTCGACAATCGGAGCTGACAAACTCCCTCCCCGACGCTGCCACTTTCCTGTCGCGGCAAGAAAATCTGTAGTTTTTACTGTCGCGACAGCAGAGTATCAACTAGCCTTGCTTCATCTATTTGTACAGACAGTTCCAAACTTAGAACCGTCTGTATTGCTCTATTTGTACAGGCGATTCCAAGTTTAGAACCGTCTGCACTGTTTACAGATTTGTACAGACGGTTCCAAGTTTAGAACCGTTTGTATTGTTTACAGATTTGTACAGACGGTTCCAAACTTAGAATTGTCTGTACTATTCGATTTGTACAGACGGTTCCAAGTTTAGAACTGTCTATACTATTTACAGATTTGTACAGATGGTTCCGTACTTAGAACTGTCTGTACTATTTATACAGACGGTTCCAAATTTGTAGCGTCCCGCTTGTTGGGAACCATTTGTACTCATTTTCTTAGACGGTTTTCGTTTGGAACCGTCTATGATACTATTTGTACAGACGGCTTCAAAAATCCATCTGTACAAGGGCATCCCGTTAAATGAATTCTGTAGTAGTGGATGGAGCTCTGCTGCACGCCGGTCGTCTGACTCGTGCAAGCACACGTGCCCAAGCCCTGCGTTGGTTTCATAGCATGTGGCCATAGGTGTAGGCTTTGGAAATTTCTCTTGCTACATCCCCCTGGGCCTTTGGGCCTTATATTCTGAGAGTAAAACACTGGAACCTTTCAAAAAAAGATAAGAGCTTAGAATCTTACTGGAAAAGTAAATAAACACATCTATTGCTGGTTGAAACTTGCAAGTTCACTTATTGCACTACTATAAAAAAGACTCATTCTAGACACTTTATTTTAGACAATTCAACAAAATAGATAGTTCATCTTTGACGATCATCTGTGATGAGTTTACCTGAGAGCTGTCTGTGATGATTACATATCATAATTTTTTTGCTACAAAATGATTATGATGAGTCATCATAGATGGTTCATGTTTTGAGTTGTTTGGGATAGGATACATATCACAGATGACCAATTTTTCAAACCATCTCATTTTAGATAGTTATCGCATATGGTTCAAGTGAATTAACCATCATGATCGGCCCACCTACATCAAACAAGTACTAGAAAGATTTGTTACGGTTTCCTAGATCTATTTTCATACTCAAAATGGAAGGAGGCAGAGGAGGAGGAGAAGAGGGAGCAAAAGGAAGAAGAAGAAGAGCTGCCATGGCCGAGCTGAGAAGAGGGAGCAAAAGGAGGAAGAAGAAGAGCTGCCATGGCCGAGCTGCCTCTCCTCCTAGCTGGGCAGCTCTAGCTACTGGCGAAGGGCAAGAAGAAAATTCAAACAATCTTTCTTTTAGCCAACAATTTTGAGTGCGTATGCTTTTGTGCATACTCTGTTACTGAACATCAACCCCAAGTCCCAACTAGCAGTGGATGGCTAGTGATAGATAATTAAGCAAGGAGGCATGCAGTGTACTATATATATAGCAGGATAGAAACAGTTGGAGAGCATCGAGGAAGAACACAACATCTTTTATTTGTTTATTTTTTCTCTTGCTCCCAAGACAAAACAGATGCAAGCCTAATTAGCCCACTTTTCATTAGTGCTCATGATTCGTTGGTGAGAGCTTAAGCAAGAAAATTTAGACAACTATTCTTTTGAGGCATGTATTCTTTAATTAATTATGTGGCTATCTCAAGATATTTAAACTTTTAACCTAAATATAGTATATTAGTATGTATTTTTTTTGCCTTTTATAATATAGTGCATGTGTATGATAGACTTGAACTTTTAAAATGCATGTGCAACATCATTTCTGTACTTAAGTTCTCATTACAAATTTGTTGCTTCATTAGGTTATTAAATTTGGCTCACCAACATCTGCTAGAGTTGAGATTTTCGAAACCACTGAGATTTCTGATTACCGCAGGTAACTTGAGGTTTGGTAATTTTAAAAAAATTAGTCCGAATGTTTTGGTTTGATTTAAAGCATGAATGTTGAGCTTGAGACTTGAGACTTATTGATATGTTGAAGCATCACTTTTTATGTCATATGCACTTGTGAATTATATAATTGTTCAATACATATGTATGTAAATTGTCTTTTTTTTAGCAAAGGTCATGCCAAGATTTTTTTTATGCAACGAGCCTACGAGCGGCTCATGAGCTTTTTGGCTCGGCTCGACAAGTTTTACGAGCCGAGGAGGAGGCTCGGGTTCGACTCATTGTGCCTTCGAGCCGAGTCGAGTCTGAACCGAGCTACGAGTTTCGAGCTTTCTGTCCAGCCTTATATAAAAGCATTTTCAGTTATACCCCATAGCAATTACCAGATCTGGAACCAACGTTACGAGGCATTGGCTCAAGCCTAATTAGTTTTTCTTCCATTTATACAAAATTTCGTGCACTTGATTAAACTCTACCAATCTCTAATGAATGCAATGTTAAATGAGTATAGTTGACTCTAGAACAGTTGTCATCCTTCTTACTAATTCTCGGCTCCTCTTAATCCTGATTATTACAAATGAATAGCTAATATCTAAGCGATAATGATCATCCAAAATCATCCAATTCAGAAATCCAATTCTCGGCTCCTCCTAATCCTGATTATTACTAATTGGGTGAGAATTGGATCACCCGGACTAAATTTCACAGTTTGGCGAGAATTACTGAACTCGATTCACCTCAATTTTGGATCCAGAACTGAACTACTTCCTCAAGAACTAGACTGGAGTCATGTTGACCACTCTACCTGTCACGAATTGCTCCTATACCATCTAGAAACTAGAAAGCAAGCAAGCAACCTCCATCTTACAAACTCCTATTTGCACGCAAGAAACGTACTCACCTAACCCACACGCAACCATTGAAACACACCAATGCATGAAGCGCTAGGCTGAACGGGATCCAGCTTGGGAGCTCAGCGTCGGCACTCAACATGAGGTGGAAGCTGCCGAACACGTGCTGGAACAGCTTGGCCTCGAGCATGGCCCTGTCGTACTTCTTGGCAAGCACCACCGGCGTCTGCGCGAGCTTGTCCGTGTCGGAGCCAGTGATCTCTCCGACGGTCTCGATGGCCTCAATTGCGATGGAGATGCACCATAAGATGTGTCACGACCCTGATTTTTGCAGCCACGAGACAATACCCGCAATTACCCAGGAGTTTCTCACTTGCGGACATAGAGTAGCCACATGCCAATACAGCGATAAACATCTAAATTTTATTACAGAACCGAAAAATATGCATAGTAGCGGTTTATCTTACAACTAACGCGGCGGTCCAAACCCAAAGTTTATACTACAATCAAAAGGGACCTACACCACAGGCACCTCAAGCGCGGATAAGACCTAGAATTCGTACTCGTCACCATCGAAATATTCTTCATCAAAACGTTTTTCTTCGTCTTCCTACATATCTGTGATGATTGGTGCAGTAATAAGTACATGACATACTCAGCAAGTCACATTGAGAAAATGCACTACATAACTACATGCCTTGGATTTCAAAGAAGGGGTATAAGGTTTATCATTTTGTGGATGCATAGCTCTAATCTCCATCTTAGCATTTCAAATTTCTTCTTTTACACATTTGGACAGTAAAATATTAATTTTTTGTAACCTTGTTGGGTCATCATCAGGTTCAACTGATCATTACCCAATTCTACATTATGCCTTGTATCGAGAATCATCTCTAAACACAACTTCATTAACCGAAAGCATGGCGTATTCGAATACCATCTGATTTAACTCTGCGGAGTGGCTCAGCTTTACCCACATGATATCTATACCTCTTATTGTCACTCGAGATTAACACACTCCTATCAGTGTGTCGACAGAGGTAAGATAACAAGGCTTTTTATCTGCTCTATCTTTTGAAGTTTCTACCCAGAAACACTATGTCACTCGCTCTCCCGAGAGCCGACAGGCTAGTCTCAACTTCACGATCCAGGAGTTGGGTGAGTTCTAGTTGTGATTTCCCAATAAATGGCCTATCACCCTTTTCGCATCTGTAGGCTTTCCAAAGAAGAGAAACGGCAAACTATTTTATAGTTGTTCAATAGGTAGAGCAGATTTAGTAAGCCAGGTTTGACAAGTCAAACATGTGGTTGAGCGGTTCTATGTTCATCACTTAGCATAAGGGTCTTGTCCTTAACTGCCCTAAGTAAGGTAATCCACCATATTCCCCTTACTTCACAGAAGGGGTATGGCTGCGCATTCAATATATAAAAGGTCCCATCTTCTCTGTCCCCAACCGTCGGGAATTTCTTTGAAAACCACATTCTCCAATTTTTGATCTAGGGTCGTTGGTGTTCTCAAATACGCTATGTCCTACTTTCTAATGCCAGTGAAGGATACTAATATGATTTATTTTTAACCTAAGGTCTTCAAGGCAATATGGCCTGCAAAAATAGCGGGGGCTATGGAGTGGTAGGTGCTAACTATACAAGTATGTCATTCAAAAATATCATGGTACTAAATTAACATGCAAGAAATAATTAACTAAACTAGTAACACAGTAAATAGCAGGCAATTAGGATCAACATGAACAAAGGAGCGTGACTTGCCTACTGCACCGAAATTGGTCGGATCGTTGTTGTCTGGAAAATCTTCGCCTTCAACATCCTCCTTGAGCGTCTGATCGTTACTATTGTGTCCTATTTGTAAAAAGATCCAAGCAAACAAACATATATAAGTCCAGGCTCGACGAATGCGAGCTGGGAGCGAAATGTAAAATAATTGAAAAATAATACTATAAATAAGAAGGTGGGGTGTGTGGGATGTTTAGGAATAGAATTAGGATTGGAGGCACATGTGAAAAAGGGTTTTTGTGGGTTTTGGATATTAAAAGGTGGGAATTGGGTTTAATAGTGTGGAGAAATGAAGTCGTGGTGTTGAGACGATCGAAATGGTATATAATTATGTTTTTATGGTTTTCAGGTTTTCGGGTCAAGGTGGACCCGCCAACTTGTATCGGGCCCGTTAGGGTTTTCGGGGTGGACTGGGTTGGACTTTAGGGCGGGTTTTATTAGGGCTTGGAATGGATAGTGGGTTGGGTTCGACATGGGCTTAGGGCTTAACAAGAAAAAGAAATGAAAAAGAAAAAGAAAAGAAAAGAATCCCTATTCTAAATGGGCTCGGCCTAGAAACAATTGGAGCTGGTGAAAGAGCATCTAGGCCCCTAATTGGTTTTAATGGTTAATGGCAACTCAAACTAGAATCTAATATTTACAATGAGTGTAAGCAGGATGAATAGGCTCCAGGAAGAAGAGTCATCCAGGAAAGGATGACCACCCAAAAGTACAAAGGTAGTTTCCAGGACAAGGAGAGATAGCTGTGCAAGAAGTTGCAAGCAAGGTGATAGTGGCTTGATGCGTCAAGGGCCGTGACTGCAGTTGGTGGAAGGTAAAGCCTAGGTTTGCTAGTTTTCTTGAGTCCTTAGGAAACACCCGTACTAGCAAGAGGGATGAAGCAGCAATGATCTTTGGAAGTTCCTTGTGCTCAATGCTCAGAGTGTTGGACAGTGGCACTGATGTTTTGAGGTCAGTGGCCCTGTAACAACAGTTTTAATCTAATGTGAAACTGGTTTCTACTGGCACTTTGCAGTGATAGCTGTCTAAAACCCTAGAGCCAAAGTCATCTGTGTGACACAGTTGTGTCACAGGTGATCTACCGCTCTATGACTCAGGTACATCTCTGTACCAAGGGAGAGCTTGTAAATGCTAAGGGACCTGCACTACAATAGCTTGGCTGCCGAGTCAGAAGATTGTTGGAGGTTCTCTCCTTGTTAGGGATCAGAGTTAGTTGTGCGCTGAGGGCATGTAATGTGCCAAGACCGGGCTGAGTAGTTAGGCTACGTCAGTTAAGGGTTCACCTGTGCCAGCCTCGGTGACACAGGTGTCGGTCTGCCTGAGCCGATTACCATTGTGCGTTGTGATTAGCTGTGTCACCGGTGTCTGTCAACAGTGATCCACTTAATCCTACGTGGCATGAGTGTAACGGTCGGGTACCTGTGAACCCTATAAATAGGAGACCAGGGGAGGTCTTCGACCTCAACTTTGCTCAATCCAGCGAATCACTTTCGACCGTTGCAAGCCTCTCACCTCCTAAACAAAAGCTAAACTTCCTAAGAGTTACTTCAAGAGAGTTAGAGCTTTGAGCAAAGAGCACTGATTTCTCCATGAGTTGTTGCTGCCGATTCTATTACTCTTCGAGTGTCAACTCCTAGACGGGCATAGGAGTTGCTGGTATCTTCCCAAGCTTGTGTGGGTTGAACCAGAAGTTTGTGAAGGTGATCCCAAGTCTACCTGCTCCAAGGCGAAAGGACTTCCACAAGTAAAGCAGGAGGCCTGATCCCTCAGGTACTCGGAGAACAAGCACGATTCAGTGCTGGTGATCTCTTCGGAGTAGCCTCTCCAACGGAGACGTACCTCTCTGAAAAGAGTAGGGAACTTTGGTGAAAAATCTCCATGTCTCTCTGAGCATTCTTTACACTGCTATTATCTACTCATCAGACTGTCTGCTTGTGTGTTTCTTGTTGTACATTGGTTAGCTGTGATATATCACTTTATGCATGTGTTTGCTTAGCTGTGTCTCAGTTGTAGCATCTCTTATCTTATACCTGTGCCAGCTACCTGTTACACAGTTATCTGTCTTACATATTTGCTTAAGGTTGTTAGCTCACCTGTGTTACACACCTGTGTGACAGCTACGTATTAATTTACATGACATATATTGCCTGAGCTATTAACCTGTCACACAGCCATCTAAACTTTGCAACCTGTTGAGTCTTAAATTTATAATATGAGGAAATAGTGTAATTTTAATTAGCCTCCTATTCACCCCCCTCTAGTCGGCACCTACGGTCCTTCCAATTGGTATCAGAGCAGGTTGCTCTTTGATTTAGCCTAACAGCCAGAGTTTAAAGGATGTCAGGCTATGAGGGTAAAATACTTATCTTTGATGGAACTAACTATGCCTTCTGGAAAAGAAAGATGCAAATGCATCTTATCGCCATTGATCTAGATGTGTGGGAAGTTGTGAGTGCAGGCTACAGGTTGGAAGACACCATCATACCTAGCATAAATGACAAAAGAAACATGCAGAACAATGCTAGGGCTATCACGGCTATATTCATTGGTCTTCAGGAGCATGACTTCAACAGATTCAGTACCATGGACTCTGCCAAGGAAATATGGGACACCTTAGAGCAGATCTATGAGGGCAGCAACACTCTGAAGAAGTCTAAGAGAAGCTTGCTGTAGTCAAAGCTGGAGAGATTTGAGTATGAGCATGGTGAGGACATCAACTCCCTATTTTCAAGACTCACCATCATTACCAACCGGCTGAAGGCTCTAGAATCAAACCGGTTAGATGATGAAGATGTGATCAAGAAATTTCTGTTAGTACTAACTAAGCCCTACAGAACTCTTGTTCTAATGTTGAAAGAGAAAGATGAGTTTGATCAGATGAAGCCCACTGAAGTGTTAGGAATGATACTAACACATGAGATGGAAATCAAGCAGGAAAGCAAGCACAGTCCATCCTTCTCTCTCAAGAAGAATATCGCTTTGAAGACCACAGCCTCAACTTCACAACCTGAGAGTGACAGCAGTGAAGACCTCAATGAGGAGATGACCAGTGGAGAAGAGAATGAACTTATCCTCCTCACAAGAAACTTCAGAAAATTCTACAAAAAAAGAAGCAGTTTGGCTCAAGCGACAGATTTAAGGGAAAAAGGATGTCTAAGGACAACAAGTGCTTTGAGTGTGGAAAGGAAGGTCATTTTGCTGCTGACTGTCCAAACAAGAAAGACAACAATCGATACAAGAAAAAAAAGGATTTCCATGGAAAGAAGAAGACCTTCAACAACAAACATCCAACATATACCAAGAACAAAGCCATGCAAGAGCTTATGTTTGACAAGCCTGGGTGTCAGATGATTCAGGATCAGAGGAAGAATCTGAAGATGAAGGTCAAGTTTCTGGGATTGCCATCAGCATGGCTGATGTGCCCAGCTGTGACACAGCCAAGTCACACAGCTCCAAGATCAACACCAAGGCTGATCAGTCGTCATCCACTTTTGCTCCTTTGTGCCTCATGGCCAAAGAATCAAAGGTACTTACTGAAGATGAATTTCCTAATTATGCTGAACTAATGGGCATTTTGGAAAGAATAGATAAGGCCTATGGCAAGGAGAGGAAAGAGAACATATCCCTAAGGGATAAGCTCAGAGAACTCAGAGAAACTTGTGATGAGGTTATGGATGATAGGAAAAACCTTAGGCTAGACCAGGAAAACCTGGAGATTGCTTATAACAAGCTCATAGCAGCGCATGAGCTTCTCCTTAAGGAGCATGAGGAGCTGAAGGCAAAGCATGCCATGTGCACTGATAATTCTTCTATTATGTCTGATGCTCCACCTTTGCCTGCTCATGCTGTTATTGAATCATGCTTAAACTATGCTATTCGCATAAATGTTCAAACATCCACAGGTGGTGTGATTGATAATTTAAAAGAGGCTTCAATCTCCCATGTTACTAACTCTGTGGATGCAGCTGAGCATAACAAGCTCAAGGAGGAGCTTGAAGAGCTGAAAAGGCTTATGAGGAAAGGCCTATGCACTGCCAACATTGGCATGCAAAATTATCAGCTCATTACAGCCGAAATGCTCAGGAAGAACAATGGCCAAAAGGGGTTGGGTTATATTTCTGCTAAAAATAAAGATAGACTACCTGCTGTCACTAACCCTAATCTTGCAGCAAAATTCGTGAGACAAGCAGGTACAGATGACACCAATTTTGTTGGTCATATGCAAAGAAACAGGAATGTGGTGAACATTCCATCTAACCCATCCTATGTTCTGCAAAATGACATAAAAGGAAAAATAGTGGCTAAGTATGTGGGTCCCCAGCATCTGAGAAAGTGGTTACCTACAATCTGGATTCCAAAGGTCACAGTTGCCTGTGTCACCGATATCTTACACAAATGTGTACCCACCAGTGTCACTGGTAGCTTGCACAGTTCACTAACCCCTTTGTCTAAAGTTGCAGTTGGTAGTCAGCCGAAAAGGATTCATGTTATATCATCCATTGCCAAGGCTGTGACCACTAGAAACAAACTTTCTAACCCTATTACTGCTGTCTCTGCTTATAATAAAATTGCTGAGGGAACCAAACAAGTTTGGGTCCCTAAGTTTCATAACTAATCTTGCAGGATGCTGTCTCCAGTGGAACAGATTGGGTTGTGAACAGTGGATGTACACAACATATGACTGGAGGCAGGAAGGAGTTTGTAGAGATCACCAATGAGAATCTATCAAGCAAATATGTGATCTATGCAGACAACTCTAAAGGAAAGGTAAATGGCATTGGTAAAGTTGCCATATCTGAACATCACTCCTTATCTAATGTTATGCTTGTGGATCAGATAGGCTATAGTCTAATGTCTGTGTCACAGCTGTGTGACACAGGTATGAAAGTTACTTTCTATCCTGATGAGGTTATAGCCTCCAAACTATCTGATGATTCTCAAGTATTCAAAGGACGCAGGTCTGGAAAACTGTAAATTATCAATTTCAATGAACAGCCTGCAGCAGCTCCATGGTGCCTCATGGCCAAGACCAGTGTTGGCTGGCTATGGCATAGGCGGCTAGGACATGCAGAGATGAAGCTTCTCAACAAACTGAGCAAACATGACTATATCATAGGCTTAGAAAAGGTGAAGTTTGAGAAGGACAAGCCCTGCAGTGCATGTCAAGCCGGCAAACAAGTTGGAGCTGCCTATCGTCCCAAGACCATCATGACCACCACCACTCCTTTTGAGCTCATACATATTGACCTTTTTGCTCCTACAACATATGAGGGTTTGGGAGGTAACAAGTATGACTTTGTCATAGTAGATGATTTTTCTCGCTATACTTGGGTGTTCTTTCTGAAGGAGAAGACACAAGTTTACAAGAAATTCAAGCATCTCATTGTTAGAGTTCAAAATGAGTGGAAGGTAAACCTAGTCAAGGTCAGGAGTGACAATGGGACTGAGTTCAAGAACTCCAAGGTGGAAGCATTTTTGGACAAGCATGGAATCAAGCATGAGTTCTCAAGTCCACATGCTCCACAGCAGAATGGTGTAGTGGAAAGGAAGAATAGGACCTTGATAGAGATGGCAAGGACACTACTAGAATAGTACAAGACTTCAAGATTTTGGGCTGAAGCTATCAACACTGCTTGCCACTCCATCAATAGGCTATATCTACATCTACTACTCAAGAAGACTCCTTACGAGCTGCTCACCAACTCCAAACCAAATGTCTCATACTTCAGAGTATTCGGTTGTAAGTGCTACATTATTAGGAAAAGCAAACGCCTCACTAAGTTTGAAGCTAAATCTGATGTTAGTATATTTTTTAGTTATTCCACTAACTCCCATGCCTATAGAGTTTATAACATCTCCACAAAGGTTGTTGAAGAATCTATAGATGTGGACTTTGATAAGTCTTATGGCTCCTGTGAGTCATGTGAGGACTTGACAATATTTGTGATGAATATTTTGCCATCTTATGTGGAGTTGACTCTTTTGGTTGCATGAATTCGTGGTTTGAATTATTTGCAATGTGATTGATTGTTTGAGTTTCTCAATTTGTCTCAAGGAAAAATTGAGTGGATAAAGAATTTTTCTCGGCTGACTTGGGTCAAGTGGAAAACTTGTGCTCGCAACGCTTTGCTTGGTCTATTGTGTGCAGGTGCGAGTTGGGTGCGGCGATGGTTCGGCCATATGGACCGGCATGATAGCTTGGAGGGCTGAGATGCGGTCAAGGAGGTGGCGACGACATCGTGCGGCTTAAAAGCATGCACGCGGATGACAAGAAAGCGGGTGGAGACCAGACGTAAGGATCAAGTCAGTGCGAGGGCGTTTTGGTAAAAACGCGGAAACCACCGAAGCTCAACCAAGAAACTGCGGCGGCGGCCGAAAGCGGTTTAGGGTTGGTAGCTTAGGGTGGAAGGAAAATCGAGAGGTAGCTAAGCTATTTAGACGCTTTGGGATGCGTGCTAGGTAGTTAGGCCCATTAGGGCATGAGGCCCAAGAGTGGAAGAGGGGGGTTGTCCCTCCCCACTATAAATAGATGATGAGGGTTTTCTTAACCCTTAACCCTTTTTGATTAGCTGTTGAGAGCTGCACTTGATGAAGTGCTTTGCCTAGATGAGAGGCTTGTAAACCCAAGAAGAAACCCACGAAAATTCAATACAAAAAGATTTCCTCAATCCCTATGTGTTTTTGAGTCACTCTCTCTTTGAAGCTTTTGGGTTTTCGTTTTCTTGCTTTTCTTATGGATTGATCTGTGGTATGGCAAGTAAGTGATGGGGATATCATCTCTATACTGATCTCATCCAAGCATACCCAAGGATTCAACCTTTCCCTCCTCTATTTTTCGAGTTTTCCTTGAGAAAAGAGCAAGAAAAGTGATTTTCGTGATTGATCTTGTAGAGGGGTTAATTCTAAGGTTTGGTGCTTGGAATAGGTTGCTGGGACATGTGAGATGACACTATATTGATTTGAGATCAAAATTCCTCACGAGCTTCCTTTTCCCCTGAGTTTTCACTTTCTCTCATTTCTTGGGCTGATTGGAGGAAATTGGATAAAGGTCTTGATTTGAGGAGTTCTTATGGAGATCAGCACTTGATTTAGACTCACAAGACCCACCTACATCTCCCTGTGAAATTTGGTTGAATTTGGTTGGGTAGATTTTAAATTGGCTCAAAAGTTGGAACGAAATTTCTGTTCTGGAATCTAGACAAATCTGCCCTGTCAGCTGAGTCACTCAACTGAGTCACCCAGCTGAAACTCAGCTGAGTCACCCAGCTGAAACTCAGCTGAGACACTCAGCTGAGTCACCCAGCTGAGTCACCCAGCTGAAACTCAGCTGAGACACCCAGCTGAGTCACCCAGCTGAGACTCAGGTGGGTGACTCAGTTGCTGCTTCGGACATGCACTGTTTTGGTCATAACTTTTGCATCCGGACTCCGTTTTCAGTGATCTTGTACTCGTTTTAAAGCTAACGACAAGCTCCATGTCGTCAATAACTTTCTTAGGTGTTTTCCGCTGCATCTTCTTTGTCATTTACAGTAGTACCTCAATTGCTATCTGTATTTGAATTTGAAGAAAAATTTGTATCCGACATTCACCCCCCCTCTGTCGGGAAGCCACCGATCCAACAAGTGGTATCAGAGCCCGGTCTCACTTCTCTATAAGCTTTGACCGGCTTTGCGAGCCATGGCTTCCCACGGATACTCGACTCGTCCTCCTGTCTTCAATGGGACGGACTGGGAGTTCTGGAAAAATCGAATGAAAATCTTTATCCAGTCAGAGGGGTTTGCTATTTGGAAAATCATCGAAAGTGACTTTGCTCTTCCTGCTGAAGTGACGGCTGCAAATCAGGTTGATGTTGAAAACAATTGCAAAGCCATCAACTATTTGCTTTCTGGGTTGGATAGGAAGGAGCATGAGCGGGTTGCTCATCTTGATACCGCTCACAAGATTTGGTCGACCCTGATCACCTATCATGAGGGGTCCGACCAAGTCAAGATTGCTCGAGCGGATCAATACAGAGTGGAATACAATCGTTTTGAGCAACGCCCTGGGGAATCAATTTCTGAGCTTTTTGAGAGATTTGAAAGAATTGTGAATAAGCTCAGGAGTGTGGGAGTGAGGTACTCTGACTCAGAGATGGCTAGGCATGTGTTGAACACATTAGAGCCCGCTTTTGAAGTGCGGAAGATTGCCATCCAAGAGTCCGCCAATCTTGCCACTCTCACACTCGATCACCTGTTCTCCAAGCTCTCTACTCATGAGATCACTTCGGAGAACAGAAATGGCTCTAAGTCCAAGACTTTGGCTCTCGTTGGGAACACTTCCTCGGACCCATCGGGGATAGTGTCTCCTAGTGTCAACTCTGACACTTGCATGATTTCTTCTTCTGGACTGTCTCTTGCAGCCTTGTCTTCTCTGTCTGATGATCAGCTTGAATCTCTTCCCGAGGATGAGCTCGCGTTATTTGCAAAACGCTTCTCTAGGGCATACAAGAATGTGAGAAATAGGAGAAGGAAATCCTCGGACATCACTTGCTATGGATGTGGTGAGAAAGGCCACATTCGATCCGAGTGTCCTAATCCTAAAGAGAGAAACAAGTTTGCCTCTAAGTTTCAGGACAAGAGAAGGAACCACTTTGGATCAAGGCCCAAGATGCGTGAGGCGGAGAAGAATCTTCGTCGAGCTCTCGCCGCTTTTGGAGATAGCGACAACAGCTCCAACTCTTCTTCATCTTCCTCTTCTTCAAGCGAGGATGAACCGGAGCCGCCCAAGCACAAGAAGAAAGGGAAGAAGAAGGTCGAACATGGCTTCACCGGCATGTGCTTCATGGCGAGATCCGAAGAAGAGAGCGACGACGAAGATCTTGAAAGCGATGTAAGTTGCACTTTTGATGAGCTCAGTGTTAGGCATGATAAACTGCTTGATATGTTTGATGTGCAAAATGATGCCTTGTTTGCTTCAATCAAGAAATATAAAGATCTAACTAAGAAAGTTAATTCTCTTACACTAGAAATTGCTAAACTGAAAAGTAATGAGGATGAGTGTGCCAGTTGTGATGTTTTACACAAAGAATTCCTTGAAGCTAAAGATGCTCATGCTAGTGTAAGTGAATTGCTTAAGTCATCCATGATTGAGATTGATAAACTTAAGTCGAGCCCTTGCTCCTTTTGCATTTCTAAGGATGATGACTTAGACTCTCTTAGGAAAGAAATTGACATGCTTAAGGCTTCACATGCTAGTTTGCCTTCTTGTGGATCTCTTGGATGTTCCTCTAGCTTAGCACCTCTTAACGAATTGAATGAGATGAAATTGTGCTTTGCTATAGGTTTCATATTGCATATAATTGTCATCCAAGAGCTTATGGTCTATAAGGATAATCTAGCCAAGCTTAAAACTGTTTGTCTTGCTGGTTGCATTGTTCACTCATTTTATGCTAATGAACTCAAGAATGCTAAGAATCAACTTGCTAGCATTAGTTCTAAGAGCACCCAAGAATCTTCCCCATGTTTAAGATGCAAGTATTTGGAAGATAGAAATAAGGAATTAAATCAATCTGTGCTTGAAATGAGAAGACCAATGTGTGATAAATGCTCTGAACTAGTTGAAGAAAATCAGGACCTAGGAAGACACATCTCTGAGCTTTACAGAAAACTTACTTTGGCTAATGCTACTGCTTCTAAGTTACCTGTTGATGTTTCTCATGCTGTTTCCTCTATTTGCACATTTTGCCTTGAGCTTGAGAATGATGTTTCTGCTATGCATGCTGCATTTAGAGAGAGGTTTAAGAAAACAGTAGCTGAAACATGTAGCATCGCTTGTGTGTCTTGTGAATCTCTAAAACTTGAACTAGGAGCATACAAAGAAAAATATGAGAAAGCTGTTAGAGTGTCAGCTTCAGGAGCTTGTCTTACATGTGCTCCTTTGCTTAGGGAAGTTGACTACCTCAAGAAAACTTTGGAGAGATTTTCTGGAGGTAGAAAAGAACTTGATATGATCTTAGACAAGTCTAGAGTTAGCTCAGGCAAAGGTCTAGGTTTTAATCATGTGAAAGAAAATAAGAATCATCCTCCTCATCCCATTGGTTCTCTTGGTAGAGGTTTGATTGCAATAGCTCAGGGGGAGAGGGGAACAGTGTTCAAGTCAGGTGGCTATCTGGATTCATCTCTTAAGGACAAGAGTGCTTCAGTTTCAGTTGGTACTACCTTGCAGAGGGTAAAATACCGATGCACTCATTGTCATAAGGATGGGCATCTTGTTGAGTTTTGCTTTCGACGTCTCAAGGAGGAGCGTCGTGACCGTGTTCGTGCTCTTAGGGGTATTCAACGACGCAACAATGCGTTGAGTGCTCCTAAGACACACACGAGGCCTCAACATGTTGAGGTTTCTGGTGGCTCTAGCAGGCGACAGGGTTTAGGTCGCTTAGAGTTTTCTCGCCGTCCTCTTGGAGGTGGTTCACGTGCTCCGGTGCGTGACATTCCTCCGCGGCGGGGTCTAGGTCAGGGTCGTAGAGTTGCTCAAGGTGTTGCATTGCATACTAATCACTCACGATCTTTTGTTCCTTTTCAGCGAGTGACTCAGTACTGGATTCGAAAATCCTTGCTTACTAACCCCAGTACTGAGCCCACTCGTTTTTGGCCTTTTGTGTAGGTTGGTCGGCGAGGGTTGGTGAACATGTGGCTCGTTGATTCCGGATGTTCACGTCATATGACCGGAAGCTCAAAATGGTTCACCTCCCTCAACAAGACGTCCGGTGATGAGTACATCACTTTTGGAGATGACTCCCGTGGACGTGTGACACACAAGGGCGCAGTGCGAGTCAACAACAACAACATTCTCAAAGATGTTGCCCTTGTGAGTAAACTGAAATACAACCTCATTTCTGTTTCACAGCTCATTGATGATGATTATGAGGTATGTTTTAAGAAGAATGGATGTCGTGTTCTTGACTCTTCGGGTGCACTTGCTTTTGGTATTTCTCGTCCCGGTAGAGTTTTTGCTGCTGAGTTTAGCTCTTCTGAGTCTAGATGCTTTCTTGCAACTAGTTCTTCAGTGTTTCAACTTTGGCACCGACGGTTGGGGCATGTTGGTTTTGACCACTTGACTAGAGTTGGCAGCCTTGACCTTCTGAGAGGTTTGCCCAAACTCAAACCAGTCAATGATTTGGTATGCGCCCCATGTCGTCATGGCAAACAAGTTGCCGCTTCTCATCCACCTGTCAATCAGGTGAAGACCGATGGACCCGCTCAGTTTTTACACATGGACACTGTAGGTCCAGCTCGGGTTCGATCGGCGGGTGGGAAGTGGTATGTTCTTGTCATTGTTGATGACTATTCTCGGTTCTCTTGGGTGTTTTTCATGGAGCACAAATCTGAGGCATTTGAGTTCTTTCGAGATTTGGCTTTGAGGCTCTTGAATCTCTTTCCTGGTTCTTTGAAGGGAATTCGCAGTGATAATGGGTTAGAGTTCAAGAATGCTTCTTTTGCAGATTTTCTTGCTGATCGTGGTGTTGAGCATCAATTCTCCACTCCACGCACCCCACAGCAGAATGGTGTTGTGGAGAGGAAGAATAGGACTTTAGTTGAGATGGCAAGAACGATGCTTGATGAGTATGGCACATCGCGACGGTATTGGGCCGAGGCCGTCAACACCGCTTGCTATGTGTCAAATCGAGTTTTTCTGCGTTCTTCTCTGCATGTGACATCTTATGAGCTTATGTTTAGGAAGAAGCCAAATGTGTCCCATCTTAGGGTGTTTGGTTGCAAATGTTTTATCTTGAAGAAGAGCCTTCTCGACAAGTTCGAGTCGCGTACTTCTGATGGTATCATGCTTGGATATCCTGGACATTCGAAAGGATATCGAGTGCTTAATCTTGAGACTAACACCATTGTGGAGTCCTGTGATGTGACTTTTGATGAGGCTAGCTCTGCTAGACCCGAGATTTCAGGTGTTTCACAGGAGTCCGAGTCGATCTTCCAGGATGAAGATGACTTTGAGAGTGGCGTGGGCCGTGCCCCCACTTCTCAGGCGGCAGCCGTTGGTCCTCCCGTGACCTCTTCTACAGTAGCTGAGGGTCCAGCCCCGACGACTTCTTCATCGGCGGTGGCACCTTCTTCACCGGCAGCTCAGCTTCCTACCCCTTCTTCAGCTGAGGTAGAGGCTGCCGAGGCTACTTCTACTCGAGTTCCAGATGAGCTCGGGGGTCCACAACGCCTCCAGAAGGATCACCCTCCAGCGCAGATCATCGGTGACATTTCTGAGCGTGTAACTCGCTCTAGGTCCATTCCTTCCTCAGAACTTGCGCATTCAGCTTTTGTTGCATCTTTTGAGCTCAAAGATATATGTCATGCACTTTCTGATGATAGTTGGGTCAATGCCATGCATGAGGAGTTAGAAAATTTTGATAGAAATAAGGTTTGGACGCTTGTAGAGCCTCCACTTGGTCACAATATCATTGGAACCAAGTGGGTGTTTCAAGAACAAGCAAAGTGAGGATGGCATTGTTGTTCGCAACAAGGCTAGACTTGTAGCCCAAGGGTTTAGTCAAATTGAGGGCTTTGATTTTGATGAGACATTTGCACCAGTAGCTCGCTTGGAGGCTATACGCATTTTGCTTGCGTTTTCAGCTTCTAAGAAGTTCAAGCTTTATCAAATGGATGTGAAAAGTGCATTTCTTAATGGTTTCATTGAAGAAGAAGTCTATGTTAAACAACCTCCAGGATTTGAGAACCCTAAATACCCTAACCATGTGTTCAAACTGTCCAAGGCTCTCTATGGTCTTAAGCAAGCTCCTAGAGCTTGGTATGATAGACTTAAGAGCTTTTTGATTCAAAACGGTTTTGAAATGGGGAGGGTAGACAAAACTTTGTTTCTTCTTAGGCGTGGCAATGACCTTCTGATAGCACAAATCTATGTGGATGATATAATCTTTGGTGGCTCCTCTAATGCTCTTGTGTCCAAGTTTTCTGAGATGATGAGCAGGGAATTTGAGATGTCTATGATGGGTGAACTTCAATACTTCTTGGGGCTACAAATCAAGCAGACAAAGGAGGGCACGTTTGTGCATCAGGCCAAGTACACCAAGGATCTATTGAAGAAGTTCGGGATGAGCGATGCCAAGGCAATCAATACCCCGATGTCTACTGCAACGTCACTTGATCCTGATGAAGAAGAAGAGGCAGTGGACCAGAAGGAGTTCAGGAGCATGATCGGCTCCCTCCTCTACCTGACAGCGACAAGGCCGGACATCCAGTTCGCTGTTTGCCTATGTGCAAGGTTTCAAGCCTCGCCGAGAGACTCCCACCGGCAAGCTGTGAAGCGCATCATGAGGTATCTTCGATCATCCCTTGAGTTTGGACTTTGGTATTCATGCTCTTCTGTTCTTGGGATTCGGGGTTTTTCTGATTCAGACTTTGCCGGGTGTAAGATAGACCGCAAGAGTACTTCTGGCACTTGTCATTTTCTTGGCACCTCTCTTGTTTCATGGTCCTCTAGAAAACAATCTTCTGTTGCACAATCTACTGCTGAAGCTGAGTATGTTGCTGCCGCTAGTTGCTGTAGTCAGATTCTTTGGATGATTTCGACTTTGCAGGATTTTGGGTTGTCTTTTGATAGTGTTCCACTTTTCTGTGATAACACTAGTGCTATTAATATTGCTAAGAACCCAGTGCAGCACTCTAGGACTAAGCATATAGATGTGCGGTTTCATTTCCTGAGAGACCATGTTGAGAAGGGTGATGTAGTGCTTAAGTTTGTTGATTCTGAAAATCAGCTCGCGGATATCTTTACCAAGCCATTAGATCCCACACGATTCTGTGCACTTAGAGGGGAGTTGGGGATTGTTCATCCCCATGGGTTGGTTTGAGGGGGAGTTTTCTCACTGTGTATCATAGTGTAATATAGTGCATTTTGCATCATTTGTGATATATCATGTGCACTTTACATGTTCATGAGCTTTGTCTATTATCCTTGATGAAACAATGAGTTCTACGAGTTCGCTATATGCCATATTCTGAGTGTCTAGCTCATTTTACCATATTTTGATATGTGTTCTTCAAGAATCAGTGATGCTAGCTTAATTGGACAACAACTTGAATTTAAATCTTTGATCTACTGATGAGTTGCCTGCTAGGGAATCCTTTGCTTTTGAATCTGCTCATGACTCTAGTATTGCAACTATGATCTTTGTATATGACTGGTTAAAGATAGGACTTCATGGTAATCTTGATTAGGACTGCTAGTGACTTAACATGCCTAGGCTTTTGTGGCTTGGGTCGGAGAATGCTTAGTGTCATCAAAAGTCACTAGTTTTTGCTCTACATGCTTGAAATCTATCATATGCTTGTCACGGACCCGGGATCCACATATGATTAGAGGAACGCGAAGTCGCCAAGGACCGAAGGACTCGTCAGCCCGGTGGCACGGTACCTGCGCCGTACGCACCCAGGTGAGACGATCCGACACCCGCCACAAGCGAGCCGGCCGGAAGCGACCAATCTTCCCCAAACCACATACAGATTCCAGATTCCGGTGAAGGCTCAGGGTCGTTCCCAAATCCTACTACGACAAACAAGGTCGGAGGAGCCCGGCGATCCTACCCACACCCTAACCTAGCTCGGAAGCTAGTGGGTCGCTCGAAAGCCCGGTAGAACACGCCCACACCCTGCCTGGCCGGCACAGCATCTCAGCCAGCGGGTCACTCAACCAAACACCTGCTCGACTCAGTAGAAAATGGTACGGCCTCGACCTTCACGGCATACCCATACACTTCATATCATACACGCACGGTGCAGGGGTAGCCTGAATTAACAACTCGGATATCATCACAAAGCTCTAAAATACGATATTAGAACTAATAGTCCACGATGGGACAACATATTACATCAGTCGGTTATCACCGGAAACATATCCGAGTACGGAGAAACTTAACAACAGCGGAAGCAAAATAAATGAGTCCCACAGCGGCATAGTGACCGCTGAACAAAAGCTACGACCTATCCCATAGATCGACTAACTAACCGAGGAAACATCAATTTCATGCATCGTCAAAATAATCTTCAACCACCGGCTCACCTGCAAGCTCCAGGGGTAACCTGGGTGAGTACGAACGTACTCGCAAGACTTATCCGTGCTTGATTAAATGTCCTACTCATACTAGTACGACAACAATTAAACATGAATGCTTCTCAGAGTAACAATATACAAGTAAACATCTAGCATAAGGAAATGAACCTCACAGATATAACAACCCAAGCTGACATTCGACTCAAATCCAAATCCTGAGCACAATCCAACACAATTATCCACTCAAATCAATCCACACAGGACAGAAACACGATGAAGTCGCCTCAGGTTGGTATTACCACGAAACACCAACTTTATTCATCGTGCCCGATGAAGTCTCCTCAGGTTGGCGTCGTGAAATACTAACTTTATTCATCGTGAACTTTCCCCAATTCCCAGGTAACACGGTGAAGTCTCCTCCGTGATATTACCACGCAACACCAACTTTATTCATCGTGTCCGATGAAGTCTCCTCAGGTTGGCGTCGTGAAATACCACTTTATTCACCATGCACCTCTCATCAACTCCCGGGTAACACGGTGAAGTCTCCTCCGGTGATATTACCACGCAACACCAACTTTATTCATCGTGTCCGATGAAGTCTCCTCAGGTTGGCGTCGTGAAATACCACTTTATTCACCATGCACCTCTCATCAACTCCCGGGTAACATGGTGAAGTCTCCTCCGGTGATATTACCACGCAACACCAACTTTATTCATCGTGTCCGATGAAGTCTCCTCAGGTTGGCGTCGTGAAATACCACTTTATTCACCATGCACCTCTCATCAACTCCCGGGTAACACGGTGAAGTCACCTCAGGTCGATATTGCGACGACACACCAACTTTATTCATCGTGCCCGATGAAGTCTCCTCAGGTTGGCGTCGTGAAATACCACTTTATTCACCATGCACCTCTCATCAACTCCCGGGTAACACGGTGAAGTCACCTCAGGTCGATATTGCGACGACACACCAACTTTATTCATCGTGCCCGATGAAGTCTCCTCAGGTTGGCGTCGTGAAATACCACTTTATTCACCATGCACCTCTCATCAACTCCCGGGTAACACGGTGAAGTCACCTCAGGTCGATATTGCGACGACACACCAACTTTATTCATCGTGCCCGATGAAGTCTCCTCAGGTTGGCGTCGCGCAACATCAACTTTATTCACCGTGCACCTCTCAATCAGTTCTCACATCGTACTTGAACAAAATTAGACAATTAGGGCAACACTTAAGACTCTAGGCATGGCGACCCTTCCTACGCATACTAGTTCGCGAATTCCAAACAGAGATTTAATTAAGCATTTCATCACACGCATACAAAATAATATAAAGCATGGTAACAACGACAAGAAAGAAATGCAACAAGCTCTGCTTGCCTGATTCGGGTTGTTCCTGATCTTGCGAGGGATCGTAAGCCGGGTGACGATGGATAACGTATCCCCTAGCGTTTGTGAGGAAATCCAAAGTAGCCAAACTCCAATAAGAAGCAAACAACCTCTAGAAAGGAAAAGAGGCAAGTCTAAGGAACTATTGCGAACATTACAAAAATGCATGCGATGCAACTACGGTGGATTAAAACGAAGATATACAATTACATAGGCATGTTAATATTCATTTCAGATTTTTGGGTTAGTTTTAGTGGTGTTATAACCTTAATCATGAATGAACCTAAAAGTGGATGCATGCATGAAATACGATATGCAACTAAGGAGAAGGGTTTTAGATCTGTAATTAGGGTTAGGGTTTATTTGATTGATTCGTTGTCGTAGGTGAGAACATGAAGTCGCGATTATTTTCCGGGCGTTAGACGAATTGTGACACTAAGCATTTTTAGTTTGGCTGTTAAGCTAAATTATCTAGTATACATGTATTAGGAGTTCGTTGACATTTTCCACGAGTTCTACAAGTTTAATAAAACTTAGCATTTCCTGTCTTCTTCTCGGTAAAGAGAAATATATTAATTTTTCTTATTCCCACTATTATCTCCTCATCTAGGAACAACTAGTGGGTTCACATACCGTTGTTACAGAACTTATGCTCTTTAGTTAATTAGGAGTTCGTGGGTTCTGATTGTCCTAGAACTAGAAATCCTTTTTCCTTTCGTCTAAGCTTATGAGCATATGGCGTATGTGATTGTTCTTGGGAAAATCTATTGCTAACACTTGGATTCATCAAAACTAGATATGGCTGTGAAGCTTAATTGTTACTCTCTTACTTGTGTCCAGCAGGTGACTTCGTCAATTACGACTAGTCCTAAGCTAGCATGTACAAAATATCCTCGAGTGGTTTTTCTTACATCAATTAGTTGGAACGGCTACTAGGCTATTAATAGTACCGAGCAATACTGAAATCGTTTATGCCGTAACGAATTCCATCAATGTCAGCGTCTACCATTTACACGTGCATTAACAGGTTAATTACTAACTGTTTGTCTTAATCGTGTACAGCAATTACTAATGTATGTTTACCCGACAGAGACATCATAGAGCATTAGATTAATAATTTCTTCTTATTTAACTTGGTAAGAGTATGGTGCATGGGGACTTCTTGTCACTGGTACTTCTAAATTTCACTAAGCTCGGTTATTCTGATGGTGAGATCTAGGGATCATTCTCACATGTGTGCAAGCACCGGGCATCCACTGATTCTGCCGCATGTGCACAGTCTCTATTATTATTTTCCTAAGATAGCTCATTACTAAGGTGTACTTAGTTATCTATAGCTGAGACATATATTAGCTCATTAGTGATCTGATCATCCCATTGAGTGGACACACCCCCAAATGATGCATCCGGTGAACCCATTCTTAGCATATAATACGGGGGCTGCATAATACACTAATTTCTCCATACGTGAATTCATTCAAGGATTAAAACAATATCCAGATGACATATTCATGTGCCCATAGGATGATTACATACAAAGATTGATCGAGTACTTTGGCCATTCAGCAAACCACATATGAATTAACTTTAACCAATTCCTTTACTACTAAACAACCAATCTAACTGCTAATGGCTAGTTTGATCACTAACCGCTAATCGGCCAAGTTTATGCTGCCAGAAAGAGCATGAGGAGAGGGGCTCACTGAAAAGGGAAGGGAGCACGGCGGCGCAGGGCTTGCCCGGGGAAGAACATGGCGACGACTTGGGGAGCAGAGGGCGACGGCGTCACTCCGTTGGTGGCGGGGGTACCGCGCTGCTCCGGGGAAGGCGGGGTCGTCGTGGGGTGCTCACCGGTAGCAGAGGCTCGGCTTGCCGCGCCTGTGGTGCAGAGCCCGGGGCGGGCGGCGGCCACGGAGAGGCGGGAGGGCATCAGGCAGGGGCGGAGCTCCGGGAGCGGGCCCGACGGCGGCGGCCCTCGGGGCAGCCGGGGCACGCTCGGGTGGCTCACCGGGGAGGAGCGCCGCGGGCGGAGCTCGGCCAGAGCCACGGGGTGAAGGGCGAGCAGGGGGACGGCTCGGAGCAGAGCTCGGACGGGGCGGCGACTGGGCCGGGCCTCGGCAGCGGCGAGCCCGGGCCCTAGGGTCAAGGGGCGGCGGCGCTCGGGCCTGGGCGGCCGGGGCAAGCGGCAACCGCGGCGGCGCTTGAGAAGGGTTGGCCGGCGGCGTGGAGGCAGCGCGCGGGGCGGCGCATGGGGCTTGGGAGGAGAGGCGGCGGCGGCTTGGGGGAGCAAGGGCGGCCGCTGGAGGAGGCGGAGAAGGGGGCTGGCCGGCGACGGCTTGGCGCGGGGAGGCCGGCCGCAGGAGCTTTGGCAGGACCCGGCGGGGCGGCGGGAGGGCGACCCGAGCGGGGTTGGGGGGGGTGGCGCGCCGGCGGGAGCAGGGCGGCGGCCAGGGAGCGGCTCGTGGGGGCGACGCTCGTGGCAGAGCAAGGGGAGGAAGAAGGGATGGCTTGCTGCTGCGTGCTGGAGGTGAAGAAAATGGGGTTGGACTCACCAATGGCAAAGTGCCCAAATGTTCATGCATGTAATAGATTCTTGGATGGATTGGAAGCACAAGAGGCAGGGAATCCGGTAGTATAACATGCAGAGCTCAATTCTTGGTTTTGGATAAGAGATTGGGTGGGGGAAGAAGAAGCATGGTGGGAGAGTTGGAAGAACACGGTGGAGCAGGAAAAATGGGGAGTGGCTCACTGTTGCTGCGTGGAGAAGAAAAAGGCTATTGCGGTGAGGAGTTGTCTGCCAGGCGGAGAAAAGGAGCTGTAGGGGAGGGGGGGTTTTCCACGCGGCAGGTAAGAAAGATGAAGTAATTTTCTATTTGTTTTATTTCTTTTCTATTTACTGTTATTGAATACTTGATCTAAAAGTTATTTATCTTATTTGAAATCTAGATGGACAGCGACAAGATTCAATTGACTTGTAAAAACTTTTGGGATAGAGAAGGTGTTTGAAATGTATACGAGTTCTTGAATCATGAGTTTTAGTGGCATTGGTTTTGCGGTTCGATTTCATGTTAACCTTAAGGGCGCATGTTAGGGTTTTAATCGAAATCAGTTTAAAGTATCTATATGCATGCATGCAAACGAAAGAAATTGTTTTTGCTCGTGATAATTTACACTGACCTTGTTTCTGAGAATAGGGTCACTACAAAACCTACCCCCCTTAAAAGAATCTCGCCCCGAGATTCCTATGGTAAAGGAAGGAGAGGTGTTCAACTTGCAGCAGGGCTTTGACGAGATGTCAAGCTGTCGATAGTGAGAAAGCAGAATCACTTATCGACTTTTACACTGGTTCTGAAAAGAGAAAACCAGGTCGGGTCATTATTTTCTTGGAAATGACTCCTTCTATGGTGTTTCAGCTTTAATAGGCTCTACACTCAATTAGGAGGAGAGACGAAGGTGGGAAGAGCAGTAGCCACTGAGGGGTGGTCACCGGTCTTGCCAATCTTGGTTTGAGTGGAAGGAACTGGTACAAACAAATGATCTTGGTTCAGGTGTAGCATTGAGGAGAGGGTGGAAATATGATTCTGAAGTAAAAGAAATACGTGGTCGTGATTACTCCAGAGTGGACAGAGAAAATAACGAAAGGGGAGAATTGATCTCAGATCATGTCAGTTGCCTTCATTGTCTTAAGATGAGGTTAAGATGTCCTTTTCTTGAGGACAAATTAAGTGTTAGCCTTGGATGATTATACTTCTATTAGAACAAGAAGAAACCAGATGATATGAATTAACTAGTTGGAGATACTATTCAAGGAGGGGTTAATTCCGGAACTGTCGGGACCTAAGAATAGTCTCGTACTACACATAGTACCATCAATGAGGGGTTGGCCAGACTCCGATTGATGTTCTAGGTGAGTACGAAAGCATTCTGGGGTACCGAGTATACACTCATATATACCGAAATATTCGCAGAACAGGTATGTATGGCATGTACGGGGGCAATTCCGATTCATCCAACATTTTAGAAATTAAAATGGTTAAGGTAGAACGGATCATCTTTAAGATTGGTCTGAGGTCCAGCTTAATCTTGCTGGCAAGGTATATTAGATAGGAAGGGTTTGGATGTACCGCGTTGTACAAGTGATAGATCGGAATCGTCGAGACCACGGAATAATTCCGTACCGCATGTAGTACCATCAACGAGGAGGTGATCAGGCTCCTTATTGACGTTCTGACGTGGGCACGATAGCATTCCATGATACCGAGTGCTTGCGCATCAATTCCGGTTAGCCTATCGTGTGCAGATTCATATTCTCGACGCAAGGCCAGATATTATAAGATGGGTCTAGAACTTCCTTCTATGCGGCCAAGAAGGGAGGAGGGAACTGTTGGTTATCACTCACTTGACTCGGGTATGATAGTCAAGCTAGCAAAAGACTTCACAATGCAAGATTGGATTAAAAGAGATATGCCCGTAGTCACAGGGAGATATGTCATGGTGCTCAAATCAATTTCTTCAAATAGGTTGAATGCTACGAGTTACGAAGGGATACTTAGAGGAATTGAGTTAATGGAAGATTTACCAACAGGGCTTTGGGACTTTCTGAGATCTCTTAATCGAGATGGAGCTAAATGGATCAGGATCAACACATGGGGAGTTGTTGGTTAAATTGGTGGTTTCTTGATTGCACCTATATATAAAGCTCATTTTATGATGATGGTCAAGAATTGCAATAGGATGAGGTAAAAGTAACTTGTGCAGTGACATCAGACATGTATAGGCAGCAAGAATACATGTTCACCAATTGGGCAAGAGCTAGGAATTAAGATCTTCCATACGAATAGCGCGCAAGGTTTTTGTATATGGCTGGACTTATCAACACCTTCGAGCGAGATATTTCAGCATGGTGTGCAAGAATAATGGGCAGCCTTGACTTGGTCTTCTAAGGATGGTTTTACTTCAAAAGCTATTTTTCAATCGCATTTCCCGGATGATAGTTATCTAAATTCCACCCACATTATATCGTGATCTCCATCAAATATTCTCTGGGTGGACCTAATTAAATCCAATTCAGGAATCTATATTCATCAATGTATCAATATTCAAATGCTCCTTCCTTCGCAATCCATCAATTCTGTAGCCTATAATCATTGACTTTCTTCTGTCTTCCATCAAATCTCCCTAAATTAAATCAAAACATATCCTCTAACAACTACTTCAAGTTCTTATTCCTAAATCATCCATTAATCTCCTAACATGCACTATCAATTCTGTTTAACCTATTTTGGTTCAATCCTTTAGCATGTAGAATTCAACTATTTCACCAAGACATCTTTCTAAAGACAGATCACTACCTTAGCAATTTTCTATAGGAAAATCGAATTTCCAAAGATCATCTACCTAACCTATAAGTATTATCTTAATGGTAATCCAACATTTATCTTTGCCCATGATCATTTTCTATTAATCCTCCATCTATAGACTTCATTTTTGTCTCATCCACTAGTATTCAAAATCTTCGCTATTAATCATATTCCACCGATCCAACAATTTATCTAAGTCCCTTCATCTATTACTCCTGATTCTTTCCAAATCCAATAGTAGTGTTGCCATCTATACGTCTTCTATCGTATCACCTGCCAACTCACAATTATCCAAGCCCAACGGCAATACTTCTAATTTCACCAATATCCAATGACTAAGCCAATCTTCGGATCTATTATAATTATTGGCACCAACAGCAACCTAAAGTCCTTATCACTAGAGACCTAGGAATACATTAGATCCTCCGATAATGCTTATATCATGAACCGCCAAAGATCCATTCGTTTTTTTATGCTAAGTCATAATCATAATCAATTGGTCTGGTAATCAATCTCTACTTCTGTCCATCACTTTTTCATTTAGAATCAATGTCAAGGAAATTATCTACTAGCAATAATTAATTACTTTACTAAATCAATTAATTCTTCGCACTCCATTGCATCTCCTATTAATTCAACTCATTTAGGTTAACCCACCGAAATTCATATACTATCTCTGATCTTACTCCAATTTCCAAAAGGTATTTGCTAATACTATGACTTTTGACCTAGGAATTAGTCCAACAATCCCCTATAATCCAATCAAAATCCAAGATTTACATAGCCCTGTAATCCAATTAAACTTATTAATCATCTACTCCTTTCTCAAATTTTTATTTTCAGCATGACTCTGATCTCGAAAACATCATCCACCGACAATAGAGTCATTTTCCTAAGAGGAATCCAATAAAACTTTATATTTCTTGAGATTTCTAGAGATCTATAGTCTAATCATTGTAATTAATCTCCCTAAACAAACCTTAGTATCTTGATTACTAGCCAAGGCATCATACCATCTTCCATCTCCGATCATAGCATCAAGGGCTCGCATAGGCCTTCAGATTCCTATTTTTATTTCTGAAATCTTACTCAATTCCATCCTTTCCAATTTTGCTTTGACCAACGATCATCTACTTTCTAATAATCCACCGAAATTTGTCATGATTCATCAGTCCTATAGAATCCAATTACTTCGATAGGCCGAAAGTACAGCTGGTGCGGGTCGGTCACAATGTTGTACACCATCCTATACAGTTTTAGGGTTAGAGAGAATAGGGTTAGCCACACAAGCGAAAACAAATGTAATAGAGAAGAAATTCAGAACTAAGAGCGATGAGGTTAAGGAATAAAGAGCAACCTACTTATTAATTTCAAACATAGGGTTTAACATTTTTAAATAGTTTTGCTGGCCAATGGCGGTGGCGCAGCGGAAGCTCCTATCTAACGACCACCTGCAATTGGTTTCCTATGGTCAGCTCGGCTCTGATACCAAGCTGTCACGGACCCGGGATCCACATATGATTAGAGGAACGCGAAGTCGCCAAGGACCGAAGGACTCGTCAGCCCGGTGGCACGGTACCTGCGCCGTACGCACCCAGGTGAGACGATCCGACACCCGCCACAAGCGAGCCGGCCGGAAGCGACCAATCTTCCCCAAACCACATACAGATTCCAGATTCCGGTGAAGGCTCAGGGTCGTTCCCAAATCCTACTACGACAAACAAGGTCGGAGGAGCCCGGCGATCCTACCCACACCCTAACCTAGCTCGGAAGCTAGTGGGTCGCTCGAAAGCCCGGTAGAACACGCCCACACCCTGCCTGGCCGGCACAGCATCTCAGCCAGCGGGTCACTCAACCAACACCTGCTCGACTCAGTAGAAAATGGTACGGCCTCGACCTTCACGGCATACCCATACACTTCATATCATACACGCACGGTGCAGGGGTAGCCTGAATTAACAACTCGGATATCATCACAAAGCTCTAAAATACGATATTAGAACTAATAGTCCACGATGGGACAACATATTACATCAGTCGGTTATCACCGGAAACATATCCGAGTACGGAGAAACTTAACAACAGCGGAAGCAAAATAAATGAGTCCCACAGCGGCATAGTGACCGCTGAACAAAAGCTACGACCTATCCCATAGATCGACTAACTAACCGAGGAAACATCAATTTCATGCATCGTCAAAATAATCTTCAACCACCGGCTCACCTGCAAGCTCCAGGGGTAACCTGGGTGAGTACGAACGTACTCGCAAGACTTATCCGTGCTTGATTAAATGTCCTACTCATACTAGTACGACAACAATTAAACATGAATGCTTCTCAGAGTAACAATATACAAGTAAACATCTAGCATAAGGAAATGAACCTCACAGATATAACAACCCAAGCTGACATTCGACTCAAATCCAAATCCTGAGCACAATCCAACACAATTATCCACTCAAATCAATCCACACAGGACAGAAACACGATGAAGTCGCCTCAGGTTGGTATTACCACGAAACACCAACTTTATTCATCGTGCCCGATGAAGTCTCCTCAGGTTGGCGTCGTGAAATACTAACTTTATTCATCGTGAACTTTCCCCAATTCCCAGGTAACACGGTGAAGTCTCCTCCGGTGATATTACCACGCAACACCAACTTTATTCATCGTGTCCGATGAAGTCTCCTCAGGTTGGCGTCGTGAAATACCACTTTATTCACCATGCACCTCTCATCAACTCCCGGGTAACACGGTGAAGTCTCCTCCGGTGATATTACCACGCAACACCAACTTTATTCATCGTGTCCGATGAAGTCTCCTCAGGTTGGCGTCGTGAAATACCACTTTATTCACCATGCACCTCTCATCAACTCCCGGGTAACACGGTGAAGTCTCCTCCGGTGATATTACCACGCAACACCAACTTTATTCATCGTGTCCGATGAAGTCTCCTCAGGTTGGCGTCGTGAAATACCACTTTATTCACCATGCACCTCTCATCAACTCCGGGTAACACGGTGAAGTCACCTCAGGTCGATATTGCGACGACACACCAACTTTATTCATCGTGCCCGATGAAGTCTCCTCAGGTTGGCGTCGTGAAATACCACTTTATTCACCATGCACCTCTCATCAACTCCCGGGTAACACGGTGAAGTCACCTCAGGTCGATATTGCGACGACACACCAACTTTATTCATCGTGCCCGATGAAGTCTCCTCAGGTTGGCGTCGTGAAATACCACTTTATTCACCATGCACCTCTCATCAACTCCCGGGTAACACGGTGAAGTCACCTCAGGTCGATATTGCGACGACACACCAACTTTATTCATCGTGCCCGATGAAGTCTCCTCAGGTTGGCGTCGCGCAACATCAACTTTATTCACCGTGCACCTCTCAATCAGTTCTCACATCGTACTTGAACAAAATTAGACAATTAGGGCAACACTTAAGACTCTAGGCATGGCGACCCTTCCTACGCATACTAGTTCGCGAATTCCAAACAGAGATTTAATTAAGCATTTCATCACACGCATACAAAATAATATAAAGCATGGTAACAACGACAAGAAAGAAATGCAACAAGCTCTGCTTGCCTGATTCGGGTTGTTCCTGATCTTGCGAGGGATCGTAAGCCGGGTGACGATGGATAACGTATCCCCTAGCGTTTGTGAGGAAATCCAAAGTAGCCAAACTCCAATAAGAAGCAAACAACCTCTAGAAAGGAAAAGAGGCAAGTCTAAGGAACTATTGCGAACATTACAAAAATGCATGCGATGCAACTACGGTGGATTAAAACGAAGATATACAATTACATAGGCATGTTAATATTCATTTCAGATTTTTGGGTTAGTTTTAGTGGTGTTATAACCTTAATCATGAATGAACCTAAAAGTGGATGCATGCATGAAATACGATATGCAACTAAGGAGAAGGGTTTTAGATCTGTAATTAGGGTTAGGGTTTATTTGATTGATTCGTTGTCGTAGGTGAGAACATGAAGTCGCGATTATTTTCCGGGCGTTAGACGAATTGTGACACTAAGCATTTTTAGTTTGGCTGTTAAGCTAAATTATCTAGTATACATGTATTAGGAGTTCGTTGACATTTTCCACGAGTTCTACAAGTTTAATAAAACTTAGCATTTCCTGTCTTCTTCTCGGTAAAGAGAAATATATTAATTTTTCTTATTCCCACTATTATCTCCTCATCTAGGAACAACTAGTGGGTTCACATACCGTTGTTACAGAACTTATGCTCTTTAGTTAATTAGGAGTTCGTGGGTTCTGATTGTCCTAGAACTAGAAATCCTTTTTCCTTTCGTCTAAGCTTATGAGCATATGGCGTATGTGATTGTTCTTGGGAAAATCTATTGCTAACACTTGGATTCATCAAAACTAGATATGGCTGTGAAGCTTAATTGTTACTCTCTTACTTGTGTCCAGCAGGTGACTTCGTCAATTACGACTAGTCCTAAGCTAGCATGTACAAAATATCCTCGAGTGGTTTTTCTTACATCAATTAGTTGGAACGGCTACTAGGCTATTAATAGTACCAAGCAATACTGAAATCGTTTATGCCGTAACGAATTCCATCAATGTCAGCGTCTACCATTTACACGTGCATTAACAGGTTAATTACTAACTGTTTGTCTTAATCGTGTACAGCAATTACTAATGTATGTTTACCCGACAGAGACATCATAGAGCATTAGATTAATAATTTCTTCTTATTTAACTTGGTAAGAGTATGGTGCATGGGGACTTCTTGTCACTGGTACTTCTAAATTTCACTAAGCTCGGTTATTCTGATGGTGAGATCTAGGGATCATTCTCACATGTGTGCAAGCACCGGGCATCCACTGATTCTGCCGCATGTGCACAGTCTCTATTATTATTTTCCTAAGATAGCTCATTACTAAGGTGTACTTAGTTATCTATAGCTGAGACATATATTAGCTCATTAGTGATCTGATCATCCCATTGAGTGGACACACCCCCAAATGATGCATCCGGTGAACCCATTCTTAGCATATAATACGGGGGCTGCATAATACACTAATTTCTCCATACGTGAATTCATTCAAGGATTAAAACAATATCCAGATGACATATTCATGTGCCCATAGGATGATTACATACAAAGATTGATCGAGTACTTTGGCCATTCAGCAAACCACATATGAATTAACTTTAACCAATTCCTTTACTACTAAACAACCAATCTAACTGCTAATGGCTAGTTTGATCACTAACCGCTAATCGGCCAAGTTTATGCTGCCAGAAAGAGCATGAGGAGAGGGGCTCACTGAAAAGGGAAGGGAGCACGGCGGCGCAGGGCTTGCCCGGGGAAGAACATGGCGACGACTTGGGGAGCAGAGGGCGACGGCGTCACTCCGTTGGTGGCGGGGGTACCGCGCTGCTCCGGGGAAGGCGGGGTCGTCGTGGGGTGCTCACCGGTAGCAGAGGCTCGGCTTGCCGCGCCTGTGGTGCAGAGCCCGGGGCGGCGGCGGCCACGGAGAGGCGGGAGGGCATCAGGCAGGGGCGGAGCTCCGGGAGCGGGCCCGACGGCGGCGGCCCTCGGGGCAGCCGGGGCACGCTCGGGTGGCTCACCGGGGAGGAGCGCCGCGGGCGGAGCTCGGCCAGAGCCACGGGGTGAAGGGCGAGCAGGGGGACGGCTCGGAGCAGAGCTCGGACGGGGCGGCGACTGGGCCGGGCCTCGGCAGCGGCGAGCCCGGGCCCTAGGGTCAAGGGGCGGCGGCGCTCGGGCCTGGGCGGCCGGGGCAAGCGGCAACCGCGGCGGCGCTTGAGAAGGGTTGGCCGGCGGCGTGGAGGCAGCGCGCGGGGCGGCGCATGGGGCTTGGGAGGAGAGGCGGCGGCGGCTTGGGGGAGCAAGGGCGGCCGCTGGAGGAGGCGGAGAAGGGGGCTGGCCGGCGACGGCTTGGCGCGGGGAGGCCGGCCGCAGGAGCTTTGGCAGGACCCGGCGGGGCGGCGAGAGGGCGACCCGAGCGGGGTTGGGGGGGGTGGCGCGCCGGCGGGAGCAGGGCGGCGGCCAGGGAGCGGCTCGTGGGGGCGACGCTCGTGGCAGAGCAAGGGGAGGAAGAAGGGATGGCTTGCTGCTGCGTGCTGGAGGTGAAGAAAATGGGGTTGGACTCACCAATGGCAAAGTGCCCAAATGTTCATGCATGTAATAGATTCTTGGATGGATTGGAAGCACAAGAGGCAGGGAATCCGGTAGTATAACATGCAGAGCTCAATTCTTGGTTTTGGATAAGAGATTGGGTGGGGGAAGAAGAAGCATGGTGGGAGAGTTGGAAGAACACGGTGGAGCAGGAAAAATGGGGAGTGGCTCACTGTTGCTGCGTGGAGAAGAAAAAGGCTATTGCGGTGAGGAGTTGTCTGCCAGGCGGAGAAAAGGAGCTGTAGGGGAGGGGGGGTTTTCCACGCGGCAGGTAAGAAAGATGAAGTAATTTTCTATTTGTTTTATTTCTTTTCTATTTACTGTTATTGAATACTTGATCTAAAAGTTATTTATCTTATTTGAAATCTAGATGGACAGCGACAAGATTCAATTGACTTGTAAAAACTTTTGGGATAGAGAAGGTGTTTGAAATGTATACGAGTTCTTGAATCATGAGTTTTAGTGGCATTGGTTTTGCGGTTCGATTTCATGTTAACCTTAAGGGCGCATGTTAGGGTTTTAATCGAAATCAGTTTAAAGTATCTATATGCATGCATGCAAACGAAAGAAATTGTTTTTGCTCGTGATAATTTACACTGACCTTGTTTCTGAGAATAGGGTCACTACAATGCTAATGTGAAAAATGCTAAAATAGGGATGAAACACTCAAGGTACTTGCTCGTGCAGGAGGTAGTACTTTGGTTGTGGCTAGTCCAAATAATCATGTGGACTCAATGTGAAAAAGTCAGGATGAATCACTCAAGGTACTTCCTCGTGCAGGGGGTTGTATTTTGGTTGTGCCTAATCCATTTCATCATGTGATTGCTTAATTCAGCATGTGGTAGAGTATTTTGGTCCTAATCTTGATCGGTTGTCCTCCTAGTCATGGCTTAGCGCTAGGTTGTCATACTTCACTCATGTTTAGAGTTATTGCAATTGTGACTACCTAGTCTGGCGCTCATTACTAGTGAACTCTTTAATATGCTAAGAACTTGATATGCTAGCTGCTCTTCTTGATCTACATGTCTTCTTATGGTTTGGTGAGCACATATGTGGCATATTAGCAGTTGTTTTGTCTCATTCTGGATAATCTTCAAAGCTCGCTCAAACTGAAAAATCAAATCTCCATGCATCCATGCTTATCCTTGATGATTATAATGCCAAAGGGGGAGAAATAGTCACATCAATCATACCTTTGGATGGATTTCGCATTTTCTCATTTTCTGGAGTAGATCATAGATATATGGATTATAGGAGTGAGGGGGAGTTTCTTTGCATATGTTAAGTCTTCACTCACAGTTTGGATCTTACTCTTGTTCACATGCACTTGGCCCGGTGCTTGCTTTCTCTTTCTTTTGGCCAAGTGTGAATTCTTGCAACTCGATTGCTTTTAAATCTTTAAACCAACTTCAATTTGATTGATTGAGAGATGTTGGCAATATATTCATCAAGGGGGAGATTGTGAGTCATGTGAGGACTTGACAATATTTGTGATGAATATTTTGCCATCTTATGTGGAGTTGACTCTTTTGGTTGCATGAATTCGTGGTTTGAATTATTTGCAATGTGATTGATTGTTTGAGTTTCTCAATTTGTCTCAAGGAAAAATTGAGTGGATAAAGAATTTTTCTCGGCTGACTTGGGTCAAGTGGAAAACTTGTGCTCGCAACGCTTTGCTTGGTCTATTGTGTGCAGGTGCGAGTTGGGTGCGGCGATGGTTCGGCCATATGGACCGGCATGATAGCTTGGAGGGCTGAGATGCGGTCAAGGAGGTGGCGACGACATCGTGCGGCTTAAAAGCATGCACGCGGATGACAAGAAAGCGGGTGGAGACGAGACGTAAGGATCAAGTCAGTGCGAGGGCGTTTTGGTAAAAACGTGGAAACCACCGAAGCTCAACCAAGAAACTGCGGCGGCGGCCGAAAGCGGTTTAGGGTTGGTAGCTTAGGGTGGAAGGAAAATCGAGAGGTGGCTAAGCTATTTAGACGCTTTGGGATGCGTGCTAGGTAGTTAGGCCCATTAGGGCATGAGGCCCAAGAGTGGAAGAGGGGGGTTGTCCCTCACCACTATAAATAGATGATGAGGGTTTTCTTAACCCTTAACCCTTTTTGATTAGCTGTTGAGAGCTGCACTTGATGAAGTGCTTTGCCTAGATGAGAGGCTTGTAAACCCAAGAAGAAACCCACGAAAATTCAATACAAAAAGATTTCCTCAATCCCTATGTGTTTTTGAGTCACTCTCTCTTTGAAGCTTTTGGGTTTTCGTTTTCTTGCTTTTCTTATGGATTGATCTGTGGTATGGCAAGTAAGTGATGGGGATATCATCTCTATACTGATCTCATCCAAGCATACCCAAGGATTCAACCTTTCCCTCCTCTATTTTTGAGTTTTCCTTGAGAAAAGAGCAAGAAAAGTGATTTTCGTGATTGATCTTGTAGAGGGGTTAATTCTAAGGTTTGGTGCTTGGAATAGGTTGCTGGGACATGTGAGATGACACTATATTGATTTGAGATCAAAATTCCTCACGAGCTTCCTTTTCCCCTGAGTTTTCACTTTCTCTCATTTCTTGGGCTGATTGGAGGAATTGGATAAAGGTCTTGATTTGAGGAGTTCTTATGGAGATCAGCACTTGATTTAGACTCACAAGACCCACCTACATCTCCCTGTGAAATTTGGTTGAATTTGGTTGGGTAGATTTTAAATTGGCTCAAAAGTTGGAACGAAATTTCTGTTCTGGAATCTAGACAAATCTGCCCTGTCAGCTGAGTCACTCAACTGAGTCACCCAGCTGAAACTCAGCTGAGTCACCCAGCTGAAACTCAGCTGAGACACTCAGCTGAGTCACCCAGCTGAGTCACCCAGCTGAAACTCAGCTGAGACACCCAGCTGAGTCACCCAGCTGAGACTCAGGTGGGTGACTCAGTTGCTGCTTCGGACATGCACTGTTTTGGTCATAACTTTTGCATCCGGACTCCGTTTTCAGTGATCTTGTACTCGTTTTAAAGCTAACGACAAGCTCCATGTCGTCAATAACTTTCTTAGTGTTTTCCGCTGCATCTTCTTTGTCATTTACAGTAGTACCTCAAATGCTATCTGTATTTGAATTTGAAGAAAAATTTGTATCCGACATTCACCCCCCCTCTGTCGGGAAGCCACCGATCCAACAGCTCCCAAGGAGAGCAAGTTACTAATGATATAGGGAGCAAGGACATTCAAAAGAAATCCACTAGTGAGATCAGACCCGCCATCAAGGAGGAATTTGTCTCACCAAGTGATCAAGATCCACCCTCTCCATCATTGGGTGAAGGCACTGGAATGCAAGACATTGAGTTCGAGTACAACTCAGCCAATGATCAAGTGGGTGCAGAGGACCTGACTTAGCCAGCTGTGTCGCAGGAAGAATCAGCTGTGTCACAGGCAACACCAACAGCTATGACACAGGTGGTTGACCCCAAACCTCTTGTGATCAGTAGGCTGCAGAAGGATCACCCTGTAGACCAAATCATCGGTGACATTCAAAAGAAAGTATCTACTCGTTCTCGAATTGTTAATTTCTGTGAACATTACTCGTTTGTCTCCAGTGTTGAACCCAGGACCATAAATGAAGCTCTAAAGGATGCTGACTGGATCAATGTTATGCATGAAGAGCTAAATCAATTTGAAAGAAATGGAGTATGGTCCTTGGTGAATAGACCTGAAGACCATAATGTCATTGGAACCAAATGGGTCTTCAGGAACAAATAAGACACGAATAGACTGGTGGTAAGGAACAAAGCCAGACTTGTTCCTCAAGGCTTTACTCAAGTAGAAGGTTTGGACTTTGGAGAAACAGTTGCTCCAGTGGCAAGACTTGAAGCTATCAGAATCCTACTTGCATATGCTGTTCATCATAATATCAAGCTTTACCAAATGGATGTGAAGTCAGCCTTCCTAAATGGTAAACTTTCTGAACTAGTATATGTTGAAACCACATCATGTCTATAAACTGCACAAAGCACTTTATGGTTTAAAGCAAGCACCTAGAGCATGGTATGACACATTGAAAGAATTTCTGATCAAAAATGGATTTAAAATGGGATTAGTAGACACAACTCTATTCACTAAGAAAAATAGAAAGGATTTATTCGTGTGCCAAATTTATGTCGATGACATAATATTTGGCAGTACTAACCATTCCATGAGTGATGAGTTTAGCCAGATGATGACCAAGAGGTTTGAGATGTCTTTAAATGGAGAACTCAAGTACTTCCTAGGACTTCAGATCAAATAACTCAAGGAAGGAACTTTCGTCTCGCAAGAAAAGTTCACCAAGGACATCATTACCAAGTTTGGCATGAAGGATGCAAAGCCTATTCATACTCCTATGCAAACAAATGGTCATCTGGACTTGAACATTGAAGGTAACTCTGTTGATCAGAAAGAATTTAGATCCATAATAGGCTCCTTGCTATACTTGTGTGCATCTAGACCAGATATCATGTTGAGTGTGTGCATGTGTGCTAGATTCTAAGCTAATCCTAAGGACTGTCACAGGGTGGCAGTACGCAGGGTACTGAGATATTTAATTCAAACTTTAGGGTTTTGTTTGTGGTATCCCAAAGGTGCAAATTTTGAGCTAGTTGGCTATTCTGATAGTGACTATGTAAGGTGTAAGGTTGACCGAAAGAGCACCTCAGGAACCTGTCAATTCCTAGGGCACTCCTTAGTGTCCTGGTCATCCAAGAAACAAAACTCAGTAGCCCTTTCCACTGCAGAAGCTGAGTACATAGCTGCTGGTAGTTGTTGTGCTCAGTTATTATGGATGAGGCAGACCTTGAAAGATTTCAGCATGTCTTTTAATCAAATGCCCCTCTTCTGTGATAATGAAAGTGTAATTAAGTTAGCCAACAACCCAGTGCACCACCAAAGATCCAAACACATAGAAGTGAGACACCACTTCCTTAGAGACCATGTTGAGAAAGGGGATATACAGCTATGTCATATAAGGACTGAAAGACAATTAGCTAATATTTTCACCAAACCTTTAGATGAGACTAGGTTCTGTGCTTTGAGGAGTGAATTAAATATCATTGATGTCTCTAACTTGCAATAAAAGGTTTGTCTTGGTGTCCAGCTCACATGCTCTTACTGTTTTTGCTGCTTATATTTTCATCTGTGTTACTCACCTATGTCATAGGTGTGTTCTATGCTTAGAGTTGAGAATATTTCTTGAGCTGTTTGTGCATTCTCTTGTGTACATGTTTTCTAATCAACTCTTGTCAGTTTTAGCTTTGCTTGATTGAATTTCTGGCAAACTGACTTTGGGAAGATTTCATAAGGACTCTCTGTTAGTGCTCAAGTGCTTTCTTTCTTATCCAACTCTCTCCATCTCGGTGTTCTATAGATGAAAATCTTGTCACCTAAGTCTTCCATCTGTGTCTCAGGTGAATTTTTTTAAAACTCCGTAGGTCATAGGGTCACTTCCTACTCATCTGTGTCATAGGTCATCAACTCAGCTGTGACACAGCCACCTTATACCCCTTCGGCCTATATAAAGCGTCGATACGTTTCCACAGAATCCACGTCCAACTCAAAACCCCAAACTTCCGCCGTGCGCCAAACTCTCGAGTTTTCATCGAAATCACGGATTCCGCCCTTGAAAACTTTTCGACACATCGGAGAAAGCTTTCCGAGGAATTCCAGCACCGATTCCTTCGCACATTATCGAATTCTCAATCAAAGTAAGCTTCAGCTAACCCTACTTTGCGCCCAACCTATCTTCGTGTCAATTTCAACCACTCAAAAGCTTAATCCTATAGCGCATTCTTCTTGTCTAGAGTTGGTTTAGCTTTTGATCATCCTCCAGAATTCATCTAGCTTAAAACCTAACGGCAAATCCTTGTTTAAACCCTAGTTTTCATAAATATGCCGTCCGCCTCCGCACGTAGCTGTGTCACCGCTAAGGTCTCACCTGTCACACAGGCATGCCTATTCAACAGGCAGAGATCTCAGTTTGTTTCTAAGTCTTCACCTGTGTTACCTTAATCTTACACAGGTGTCTCACACAGCTATTGACTTCTGCATCTTAGGAACACCTCTTTCCTGCATTCTTTCTTATCTATCTTGTTTCTTCAGATGCCTTCAGATTCTGAGAAAGCAGACAGTGGTCTTAAGTGGTCAGATCCAGAGGAGTCAAGCAAAGAGATAACTATTTCAGACTCGAATCAAGAAAGGGAAAGATTAAGATAGAAGGAAGAGGCAGTTGAGAGAAGAAGAGCAAATCAAAGAGCTTACAGGCAAAGAAGAGCTGCTGCAAAGAAAGCAGCTGCTTCAGTTTCTCAGGCTAGTCAGTCCAGCTCAGCTCAGCGTGCTCCACTCAAGAGGACAAGATCCTCATCTGTTGTTGATCATACATCCTTGGGAAAGGAAGCTGCAAAGAAGCCAAGACAAGCAACAAGGAAGGTCTCAAAGCCCTCTATTGCAGATGTAGTGCTGCCAAGAGGCACACTTACAATTCAAGAGCCTGTCCCTGAGCCTCAAGTGTCTAAAACAGACCTAGAAAATGACAAGCTCATTTGGATGAGATGGATGAACTGGCAGAGCAGATCAGTACAGCAACTGATGAGACAGTGAAGAAACAGCTTTCATCAATCTACACTGCTAAAAGTCTTGAGCTTTCTAACTAGTGTACACCAGTATCCATAGCTATTCCAGAACCCACAAATGTAGATAGGGCTCTCATGCGTGAAATAGCAGACTTGCATCATCAGATAAAGTCTGCCACTTCTCATTCTGTTCAGGTTGAATTAAGAAGGCAAATCATTGAGAAGCAGAAAAACTTCTCCACCAGTTGTTTGACAGCTCCAACTCATAAACCCATGGCCCTGTCTCATGCTGATGCTAGAGATCGTCACCTTGTGCAACAGATTAGTGAGCTGATTCAAAAAATGAAAAATCTGCCAAAAGGTCTTGAGAGGAGCTCATTGCAAGCTGAGATTAAAATCAAGCAAAACTTGCTCTCTCCTGACATCAGACCACAGGGAGCTGCTGCTTCTGCTCCAAGCTATAAAAGAAAAAGGTCTGAAACATATGTTGTTCCTGAGGAACCTCAAACAAAGAAGCAGACAGAGGCAGAGGTTTCTACTATCTCTGAGACCTCACAAAGCTTGAAGCCATCCTTGAAAGATCAACTCGTCCAGCAGAAGGAAGCTCTAAAAGAATTAAAGAAGGAGATGCCACCACCTGTGTCACAGGTGGCTAGCCCAGCTAAATCAAATTGGCAAACATATTAGAGGAGGAGTAGAAGAACTTTAAGCTCTACAAGTGTAGAATCTCTTTCCTCTCTGGATGTTCAGAATCCAATGTCTCCTTCACAATTTCTTGTGTCTAAGACAGATGAACAAGCTGCAAAAGAGGCCTATGTGCCTTCTTCATCACCTAAGGCTGGTTTAGACAAACCTTCTGAAGATGCTCAGATCACAAGTCTACAACTGCCCCAACCAGCTGTGCCACAAGAAGAAGTAGCCCCAGTTCATGCTCCCCAGCTGTCTCCATCACCTGTGTCACCGCCAGTTGACACAGTAGTCGCTTCACCTATTGCTCAATCCCAAGTGTCTTCACCTGTGGAATCCAAATATCATTACATCTTCTCTCATGCTCTGAGGACTGAGACAAATCAAATGCAGTTCATTTCCAGGGCTACAGCTAAGAAGCTTCCCAAGAGTAACTCCAAGAGGTCCAAGAGCAAGGTTGCCTCAATAAGCACTAGTGCATTCATCAAGATGAGGTCAACCTGTCCATATTTTAGTGAAGAGAAGAAATTTTTGGATCCAGACTGTTCAGACCCCAGATTTCACAATGATCATCAAAGGGGAGTATACCATGAGATCCTATCCTCCAACGGATTTGTAGATTGCAAGGCCATTGATTGGTCTGCTTTGTCTGACCCAAGACTGAGGTCTTTACCATCTCTGATTCAAGCCTCAGGTCTTGAGTTCTTATGCAACCTACAACAAGGGTATGACCCTGAAATCATCAAGAGTTCTATGCCACTGTGTGGGTAGAACAAAATAATCAAGATGTCATGCTCTGGAGGACAAGAGGTCAGCTGCTATCCATTACAGCTCCAGAGTTCAATATTCTTTTTCATGCACCAGTGGAGCCTGGTATGCCAAACTTGTTCAAATTAGAGCCAGTCTCCAATGATATCAGAAGAAAGTTCTATCCAAGAAACTTCTCATTTCCTGTCAGTGCCCCAGCTGATCATGTCTACTTCAAAGGGATCACAATCACTGTTAAGCATCTTGTGAAGGTTCTTAATATCACCATTCAGCCTAAGGGAGGCAACACAGATGCAGTATACAATCCAGTGTGGCAGGTGTTGGTGCATATTGCCAAGAACCAGCATTTTGATGTAGCAAGATACATTTTCCATGAAATAGATGCTATTCAGAAAGATAAGAAGGCTAAGCTGAGGTATGGGTCATACATCATGTATATGATCCTTCAAAGAACAGGTCTTCTAGAATCAACTTTTGACATCACAATGAAGACATCCAAAACTCAACTTAGACCTCAAGCTGATGACCATTCCGATGAGGTTGCTGTCCCTGCTCTCTTTGTAGATTCCTTGGACACAGTTGTGCCAATCCACAGTGACACAGCTGCTCAAACAGCTCCTCAAATGCCACCTCCTCAAGTTCATGTCTCTCACAGCCAAGTTCCTACCGGTGTCACCGCTGATATTCCTGCAGCTGACCCTGATGAACTGGTATCTATGACACAGGTGGCTGACGATGGTACCCTATCCACCTCCCTGATGACCTTAACAGCAGCCAGAGCTTATCAACATAAGGTCATGCCTGTTCAGTTTGCAGCTCCGCGCAGAGAGAATCTTCAACTCCGAATAGAAGTCACCTCTTTGCGCTCCCAGGTTGCTCAAATGCAGTCTCAGCTTTCAGAGGTTCTCCAGCTGTTGAAGACCAAGCTCTCCTGATAATTCTTTTCCCTTACCCCTTTTTTGGTGTTTTAGTGTCAAAGGGGGAGAAGTTGTAAGAGGAGAAAATGTTTTGGGTTATAGGGGGAGTGTCTTTTGGTGAATCAAGACTTGCTCTTACTCTAATTTCTTATGTCTTGATCACATTAAAATGTTTCTGATGTAGTCTTCTTCATGTTCTTGATATGTGTTGATGGTGTTTATTCTGATTTAATTCTTCTCACATATCCTGCTTCATATACATATATATATGCTTTCTCTGATCATAATACATGGTAGTGCTCTGATCATCATACATGGTAGTGAATACTCTGAACATGCTTTAATCATGAACATCTGTCGATCAAATTGAGTATTGCTCTGACCATGTAAATTCTTACTATGCTATGATCATGCAAACTCTTAGAGCTCAGAACATGTTTAAGAAACTCTAAAAAATGCATCATTGTCAGTTCAGTTATGTCAATCTCTCATGATTCATCTAACCCTCTGAACTGATGAAGTGCAAGTTGTCAGAAAATACTACTCATACCTAAAATTTTAAATCTGTGCATTTGCATTTAAATACAAATCTTTTGTGCACAACTTTAGGGGGAGTATATTCTAACAACCTGCACATGTAGTACTCATTCACATCTTTAGTTGATATTGCTGAATGGGTTGCCACTAACCACCAAAAAGGGGGAGATTGAAAGAGCATCTAAGCCCCCAATTGGTTTTGATGGTTAATGACAACTCAAACTGGAATCTAATATTTACAATGAGTGTAAGTAGGATGAATAGGCTCTAGGAAGAAGGGTCATCCAGGAAAGGATGACCACCCAAAAGTACAAAGGTAGTTTCCAGGACAAGGAAATAGCTGTGCTAGGCAGTTGTGCCACGGCTCTGAAGAAGTTGGTGCTGTGCAAGGAGTTGCAAGCAAGGTGATGGTGGCTTGACGCGTCAAGGGCCGTGACTGCAGTTGGTGGAAGGTAAAGCCTAGGTTTGCTAGTTTTCTTGAGTCCTTAGGAAACACCCGTACTATCAAGAGGGATGAAGCAGCAATGATCTTTGGAAGTTCCTTGTGCTCAATGCTCAGAGTGTTGGACAGTGGCATTGATGTTTTGAGGTCAGTGGCCCTGTAACAACAGTTTTAGACTAATGTGAAACTGGTTTCTACTAGCACTTTGCAATGATAGCTGTCTAAAACCCTAGAGCCAAAGTCATCTATGTGACATAGCTGTGTCACAGGTGATCTACCACTCTATGACTCAGGTACATCTCTGTACCAGAGGAGAGCTTGTAAATGCTAAGGGACCTGCACTATAATAGTTTGTCTGCCGAGTCAGAAGACTGTTGGAGGTTCTCTCCTTGTTAGGGATCATAATTAGTTGTGTGCTGAGGGCATGTAATGTGCCAAGACCGGGCTAAGTAGTTAGGCTACGTCAGTTAAGGGTTCACCTGTGTCAGCCTCGGTGACACAGGTGTCGGTCTGCCTGAGTCGGAGGCTGACACAGGTGTCGGTCTGCCTGAGCTGGTTATCGTTGTGCGTCGTGATTAGCTGTGTCACCGGTGTCTGTCAACGGTGATCCACATAATCCTACGTGGCATGAGTGTAACGGTCGGGTACCTGTGAACCCTATAAATAGGAGACCAGGGGAGGTCTTCGACCTCAACCTTGCTCAATCCAGCGAATCACTTTCGACCGTTGCAAGCCTCTCACCTCCTGAACAAAAGCCAAACTTCCTAAGAGTTAGTTTAAGAGAGTTAGAGCTTTGAGCAAAGAGCACTGGTTCCTCCAAGAGTTGTTGCTGCCGATTCTGTTACTCTTAGAGTGTCAACTCCTAGACGGGTGTAGGAGTTGCTGGTATCTTCCCAAGCTTGTGTGTGTTTAACCAGAAGTTTGTGAAGGTGATCCCAAGTCTACCTGTTGCAAGGCGAAATGACTTCCACAACTAAAGCAAGAGGCCTGATCACTCAGGTACTTGACGAATAAGCACGATTCAGTGCTGGTGATCTCTTCGGAGTAGCCTCTCCAACGGAGACGTACCTCTCTGAAAAGAGTAGGAAACTTCGGTGAAAAATCTCCATGTCTCTCTGAGCATTCTTTACATTGTGTTATCTACTCAACAGACTGTATGCCTGTGTGTTTCTTGTTGTACATTGGTTAGCTGTGATATATAACTTTATACCTGTGTTAGCTTAGCTGTGTCTCAGTTATAGCATCTCTTATCTTGTACCTGTGCCAGCTACCTGTTACACAGTTATCTATCTTACATATTTGGTTAAGGTTGTTAGCTCACCTGTGTTATACACCTGTGTGACAGCTGCGTATTAATTTACATAACATATATTGCCTGAGCTGTAAACCTGTCACACAGCCATCTAAACTTTGCAACCTGTTGAGTTTTAAATTTATAATCTAAGGAAATAGTGTAATTTTAATTAGCCTCCTATTCACCCCCCTCTAGTCGGCACTTGCGGTCCTTTCAGCCAGCCCAAGAGGTGGGCGAGCTGGCCTATGGGGGAGTAGAGTCGGGCGGCTCAGCTTTGATCTGAGCCGCCCGAGGAACTCCGCTAGGAATGCCGGCTCGGCTCAATTTGGAATCGAGCCGAGGGCTCGGGCTGGGGATTTTGGGGAGGAAACAGGGGAGGAGGCGGCCGCCAGTGACAGGGAAGAAATTGACTACCGGGGAGGCTCACCGCCGGTGGCGAGAAGCATGAAAAGGCTCGGGAGGATGCGGTGGTTCTATTTTTGGAGAGAAGAGGAGCGGTTGTTGAGGGGATGAGGCTTGGCGTTGTGGAGGTGGGTTCGGGCTAACCTCACCGGAGTTGGTGGAGACGGTGATGGCTTGCCAGAGCTCGGAGAGGAGGTGAAGAGGAGCGGAGAGTTGATGGGTAGGTGGAGGAGCTCGTGTCCGAAGAGGAGAAGCACAAGAGGGGCTCGGGGAGAGGTCCTCGCGGGCTTTTATAGCTGGCAGGGGCAGTCGGCTACTCAAGACGAGGCTCGAGGAGATAAGCTCCTCGGCAACAGGAGCTCAGGCTACGTGGTGTCGTTTCGGTGCTCGGTCGCTGCCCAACAGGCGCACTCACTAGCTCGGGCGGTGAGCTGCCGCAGGCGGGGTCAGGCGGTGCTGAGAGAGGAGAATAGCGGCGGAGTAGAGCGGGGGGAGAAGCGGGCGACGCTGGAAAGGCGACATCGGGAGCGGCATCACTACAGGGAAACAGGGTCCACCCCGTTACCAGCGTCGAGCGGATGGCGGTGAGATGGGCGGTGGTGGTGTTATAGACGGTGGCGGTGGGGGATGGCAAAGGAGGTGGAGGTGATGGGGAGTGGGCTAGGCAGGCCGGGAAATGGATCGTGGGCCGGAAGAAAAAGAAAAGCGGCCCAAAAGGATTTTGGATTTTTAAAAGGATTTCAAATTTTAAAATTTTGAAAAAATTTCATACTATCACATCCTCTCCCGCTTAGAAAGAATCTCATTCTCGAGATTGATCTTACTTTGGAAACAACTGCAGGTATTCTCGTTGCAGATCTAATTCTTTTTCCCATATAGCTTCTTGCTCAGTATGATTTTTCCAAAGAACTCAGCAAATCTGACATTCTGATTTCTTAGTTGCCGTTCTGTTGTCTCAAGAATTTTGACAGGTTTTTCTTGATATGTCAGGTCATCTTGAAGTTCTATTTCATCTAAAGCCACTTTCTTCTCTGATGATTGTATACACTTTCGGAGTTGGGATATATGGAATACATCTAGATTTTGAAAAATTTTCATATTGTCACAGGATGTTGTGGAGGTGGTGCTCCACGCACTTTGTGCCGTGCGCCATGGCCACGGCGCACATCCACCAACTGCTGCACGGTTCGAGGCACTGCCGAACATAGCCCTCGGCATCATAGAGCACACGGTGGAGCTCGCGGAGCGGGGCTTGAGGGCGCGCCACTTAGCACTGTGCTCGCCAAAGCGGAGGTGGGCGTGGACTTCGCCGGTGACGCTATCCAGCGCGTGCGCGCAGGAGTCCACGAGGAGGTGGCACTGGCGCGGGTTGATACAGATGTTGGGCTTGAACGCCATGAGCGCATTGATGCTGCCTATCGCGCGCACCTCGGGTTAGCGGTTACCCAGCCACGGTTGAAGTGGACAGGGAGATTGTAGACGTAGATCTGAACGCGGGGCGCGGGGGCTAGCGGCTGCGGAGATGGTGGTGGCAGAGAGCGCATGGGGGTTGGAGTTGGAGGAGAGGAGGAGGAAGGCGGGGCAGAGGAGAGAGTGGCGGAGGAGGAGGCAAGGTAGGAAGTAGATCTGGATCGGGATCAGCTCAGGAGGAGAGGATAGAGAAGGGCGAGGCGGCAGAGGAGGCAAGGCAAATTAAGGTTAAGGGGAATATGGTCCAGGCTTTTGCGCGTATGTGATGTGAATCGGATGCAACGAAATTTATTCCAGCCGGTTGTTTCCTAAAGCCAGCTGAGAGTACTAAAACCAGATAGAATACTAACTCTCTCAGTCGGTTTATTTTACGAACCGTCTTAGATATTATTAGAGTCGATTGAAAATAAAAACCGACCAAGAGTATATATTCCCAGCCGATTATTTTTTTGTAGTCGAGTCAGTTAACAAAATCGATTAAGATAATTATTATTGCTATCGGTTTTTAGAAAATCGACTGAGATGAGGAGACGTAGAAAAAACTTTTTTTTATGTAGTAAAGCATCCGCCATTAAATATAAATGGTCCATTCAACCGTCTATATTAAATGTTTCAAATCAACCGTGACGGCCTATGGCGTAGCAGTGCCAGTGTTGTCCCATAATTTATTCGAGTTGTACTAGCACGCGAGCTTTAGAAAGTACTTGGGGTGAAGCACGCGAAACACGCGGTATCGAAGGAGGTAGCGCTGAAGGAATAAAACACGTTGTGGGACCCAAAAAAACTATAAACAAATACGCAGAAAAAGAGGCAAGTTGCGCTGCGAGAGAAAAAGGAGAGGAACAAGCTAGCTAGTGGTCATCACAATATATAAGTGTTTGTGCACTGTCTAAATCACTGCATTGTATTCAATTCTTCAATCAGTAGTACTACATAGTGTTAGTTTAAGGAAGGCATGTACCTTTAATTGATGGGGGGAGGGGGGGGATCATACACTATTGAACTTATCTCCTCACTCTTACACAACGAAACCCTAGTAAGATTGTGGAGCGCGCGAGCATGAGAGCTGATGGGAAACTGCTGCTCGTTCATCCCATCGTGTTGATGCATGTGTATCCACGATAACAGATCATATCACTACATATGGCTTCATATGGGCTGATATAACCACCCGCATGTGATGAGTTGAGACAAATACGTGCACGTGGTCTATGGTGAATAAAAGATGATAGATGGTTTCTCAAAAGAATTGTTTATGATGAGTCATCAGAGACAGACGGCTGCTCTTTCGAACCGTTTGTGATGTGCTTACATATCAAAGACGGGTTTTGAGTGAGCTATTTGTGATCTCTCATCTCATACGGCCGTACTTATGAACAATCTAAGATGTATTTACATATCGTAGATGGTTGTTTTTCTTAGTTGTTTGAGATATCATCACAGATAGTATAAGTGATTTAACCATCTATGATAACCAGCCGATCCATATTAAAGATCCCAGCAGATCTGGATCTATTTTAGATCCAGACGTGTTTTGTTAATTTAATGCAGTTGGGCGATTTGACAGCACATTTTGGGTGGAGATCTGCTACTAGTCAGCCATCTAAAAGTTAGTAATTTTTGTAATAATTGTTTCTTGGTTAATTATGAATGATTTATGTGGTTCTATTTACATTGGGTAGAGATAGGATTATTTAGATGTAGCTAAAGGAAATACGTAATTGATGATGGTGTTTGGTTTTGTACAAATTATGAGGAAGGGAGAGGACCGGTAAAGATTATGCATGTTTAAAATTTAGTTTAGCTAGCTAGCTAGGGTTAATGCAATTAAGGTAATTAATTAGTGTGTCTAGCTCTCGGTGGTAAAGGAGATTATGAAGATGTGATTTATAAATTGAAATCTAGTTTTCTATCACTACTACAAACAATGTCATCCACTATATCTTATCACTGACAAGCAGGAAAAAGCCCGTCAGGCTTCTTACCTATTACTGACGGGCAGCCGGATACACGTCAGTGGTGACTCTATCGAATGTTCCATTTCAGGGGAGAAAAGTCATCACTGACGGGCACAAAAGTCGGCCCGTCAGTAATGACTTCAGCAGAAATACGAGATTTCACGAAAAGTCATCACTGACAGGTCTGAAGTTATACCCATCAGAGATGTCAAGAATATCAGTGACGGGCAAAAAGTCGGCCTGTCAGTAATGACTTCAGCAAAAACACGAGTTTACACAAAAAGTCATCACTAACGGGTATTAAGATAGACCCGTCAGAGATGTCGAGAATATCACTGACGGGCAAAAAGTCGGCCTGTCAGTAATGACTTCAGCAGAAACACGAGATTTCACGAAAAGTCATCACTAACGCTCATGAAGTTAGACCCGTCAGAGATGTCAAGCATATCAGTAACGGGCAAAAAGTCCGCCCGTCAGTGATGTGAATCCCGCCAACTCAGAAATTTCAAAACCCGAAATTTTTCACTCATCACTGACGGGTTAAAAAGTTAACCCATCAGTGATGTGAATCCCGCCCAACTCCGAAATTTCAAAACCCAAAATTTTAGAATCCCGCGGGTTATATAATTCACCTCAGTACAGCGCACTCCATTCAATTCCACTCAAATCCAGATCCATATTTTTCTCCATCTCCCTTCCACCCTCCTCCTCTCCTTCCTCAAGCACCCTCCTCAAGCATCCCACCATCGGATCCTCATGCCCACTACCAGCCCCTTCTCCTCTCCAACTCCATGGAGTCATGGTGAGCACCCTCCTCTGTCCTCCCTTCCACCCTTCTCTTCCTTCTCATCCTTCTACTAGTGCCTAAATTTTTTATTTTTAAAATTTTTTCTCGTATTTTTTTGGAGCAGCTCTACTCCCTCACGGTTTGGAATCCACAAAAATTACTGCATTTGGAGCTCGGGAAGAAGTTCAACAGAGGGAACGGAGGGTTCGGTAGCGGAGATTATTCGTTCGGAGGATTCGGTAGGCTGAATTTGGAGTGAAATTTTTTTATTTTTAAAATTTTTTCTCGTATTTTTTCTAGCAGCTCTACTCCCTCACGGTTCGGAATCCAAAAAAATTACTACATTTGGAGCTCGGGACGAAGTTCAACGGAAGGTCGGAAGAGGCAACATTTCGTTTGGAGGGTCAAAAGTCAATCTTAGAGGGCGAATTTGGAGGTGAAAAGTTGTACAGGTCTAAAGGCAAGTAGATGTTTTAGATGCACCTCGTCGATACGGTCATTTTGAGTGGTCGTGGACCCAAAACGTACACCGTATGCAAAAGTTACAGCTGTTTTAGTGAAACCCTACCCGGCGGTGCCCGGGTAGGGCTTTTTTTTGCGCCTCTGAAAACGTCATCACTGACGGGTAAAATATTTAACCCGTCAGTGATGACCTTTATCAGTGACGAACAAAATTTCTACCCGTCACTGATGACTAAGTCATCACTGACAGACAAAATTACCCGTCACTGTTGACTTTTCTTTGCGCATCTGAAAAAATCATCACTGACGGGTAAAATATTTGGCCCGTCAGTGATGACCTTTATCAGTGACGAGTAAAATTACCCGTCACTGATAACTTGTGTTACCACTGACGATTGATTGCTAACGGGCCGAAAACCCATCACTGATGTGGGTTTTTGGCCCGTCAGTGTTGACATTTTCTGTAGTAGTGTATGGAGAGATGTTTGTTAATTAGATTTTTGTAGATTTATGTGGAAATATATATTAGTATGCATGCTTTCCCCTAAGATGGAGCCAAGTTGGATGTACAACCAGAGCCATGTGTCAGCAAGTGTACATTGCTAGAGTGTTTGAATTTTTAAGAGTTGACAAGGAGGACATGTTGAGAAAAGGCGAGGAGTTCATGCCATCTCCAATTGTCCATGCATTGATTGCAAGAACCAGAAGATGTGGAATAACCTAGGCCAGATCTAAGGACATTTTATTCAAAGGGGTTTCGCGGAGGGTTACACTCATTGGACCAATCATGGTGAAGAACTGGTATACAGGAAGGCGATGCAGTCAATGAAACGCCGGCGGATGTCGATTCTAAATCTGATGATGAGGGTATGTTGCCCCGTGACGAGTATGATCTGGATCATATGTAAAGTGATGCAGTAGGGACTAACCTAAGTGTGAAAGAGTATGATAAATTTCTTGCCTTGTTGGAGGACTCAGAGAAAACTTTCTACGATGGGTGCAGGTCGAAACATACAAAGTTGCCATTCGTTCTTAAACTTCCCAAATTGTAGGCAAGCAACGGGGTGGTCCGACAGAGGTTTCACATCGTTGTTAATTCTCTTATAGGACATGCTTCCGGAGGGAGACCAGATGCCCACAGCAATCTATAAAGTCAAAAATGTGTTTTGTCCCTAGGATTAATGGAAGTAGAAAGAGTACATGCATGTCCGGATGATTGTATCATCTTCCATAAAGATTATGAAAAGTTTCATGTATGTCTAGTGTGAAAGAAATTTTGATACAAGCAATGTAGTAATGAAGATGATGACACGGAGGGTAGCAAGGTGATGACCAGACCGCCGGCTAAGGTCGTCTGTTATGTTCCTATAATTCCCCATGTAAACCATTTTTATGCGAATGCAAGAGATGCGAAATTGTTGCACTGGCACGTGGAGGGGCATAAGGATGATGGAAGCTAAGACGCGCTGCTAATGTTGTCAAGTGGAGAAACATCGATGGACAGTACCCAACTTTTGGTGTGTAACCGAGGAGTTTAAGATTTGGATTGAGTACGGAAAGAATGAATCTATTTGGTTGCATGAGCATTCGGCATAGCACTTGGCCTATGGCTCTATGTATCTACAACCTTCCCCCTTGGTTGTGTATGAAGCACAATTACATTATGCTATCATTACTTATCCAAGGGCCGAAGCAACCTGGCAACGACATTGATGTGCACCTGCACTGCTGATGGAAAATCTGTAAACACTACGAAATTAAGGGGTAGAAGTATGGGATGCAGACAAATGAGAGAACTTCAGATTACATGTCTTGCTCTTTTTAACAATTAATGACTATCCTTTATTTGGTAACCTATCGGGCTTCAGTATAAAAAAAGAGCCAAAGCTTATGCCCCTTGCTTAGATGATACCATGAGTGTGTGGCTAAACAACTCAGGGGAAATCGTGTACATGTGTCACCGAAGGTTCCTCTGGAGGAATCACCTGTATCAGAAACTAAGAAACAATTTGATGGAGGAATGGAAATAGATCCAATTTTGAAGCCCAAAAGTGGAAAAAATTGTCTATGATGTGGTTAAGGATATAGACCTTTTTTTGGAGAGGAACATAAATTGAGGAAGGACATCTGGAAGAATAAATCGATCTTTTGGGATTTATCTTACAATGGAGGACTTGGAAGTTTGCCACTACATCGACGATACATATAGAGAAGAATGTTTGTGATAGCTTGATCAGTCTTTTGTTGAACATTCCGGACAAAACAAGGGATGGTGGTGAAGGCACGGCTTGACTTAGTTGAATTAGGCATCAGACATGAGTTAGCACTGTTGAAGACTACTAAAGTCGAACATTCCTTCCCCCTGCTTGTTACGCTTTGTCCAAGGCTGAGAGGACTAGACTTTGCCAATGCTTGCCTAGAGTGAAGTTCCATTTGGTTACTTAACAAACATCAAGAAATTTATTTCGATGCAAGATCTAAAAATAATTAGCATGAAGTCTCATGATTGTCATGTGCTGATGACATAGATGCTACCGTTGCAATTAGAGGTATTTTGCCGTCCAAAGTTCAAGAGACAAACATAAGGTTGTGTCATTTCTTTAACATAATTTCTTGTAAGGTCATCGATCCTAAAGGATTAGACACTCTGCAAGAAGAGCTAGTGGAGACTCTATGTGATCTGAAGATGTATTTCCCTTTATCATTTTTTGATATCTTGGTTACTCAAGGGTGTCAGAACCCTTGGAAGGAGAGTAATGAATCCAAACAAAAGATGCATTCGATCAAGTCCATTTCACTGTCTTGCAACACATAACTGCAGTGTCCCTGTACATCGAAAACACATTGATATTCTACAGCAGAGAATCCAGCAATATATGTTTTTTGTATTTAGAAATAGCACAACTTACTGTTCAACCAATGGTTCAAGGACCAACTTACTAGGAGGTCGTCAAGCGACCTGACATCATTGACAAGAGAGCCTGCATATCAAGTTCTGACATGGCCAGGATATGATACGTTGATAACCTATCGATATTTCCCATACTTTTCATAATATTTATCTATCAATTTTCTAGATATTATTACATTATCTACTGGTTATCATTGTTATCCTGCAAAACCATCTTTTGTTTAGTGTGTAGAAAACTTTGGATTTCCATGCAAAAAGTGACATTTTGGCCTAATTATATGAGGAGAAGAATACTGGAGCCTAGGCCGCTTCCCTACTGCCTGGAGCTGTGAGGCTTCGCCTTGAGTCGCCGTTTCCCCCACATATTCCCCTCAATGTGTATTTTCTATGGGAGAGTTCTTACGGGACGGAAAACGCTATTGCATGCATTTTGGATAGAGTATGTTTATTACTTTTTTTGTTATATTCATTGTAATTTCGTACAATTTTGATTGAATAGAGATCGTATTAGGGTTACCAGAAATCTGCGTTCTGGGTGGAAATAATTACATTATCAATAAAAGTACATTTTTGCCCAAAGAATTGCACCAAAAACCCTATGTTTTTAGAGAAGGAACATCGAGATGGAATAACAACCAAAGTGTCACCATCAGAGGAGCCTTTTGGGCCAAAGATGGCAGGGGGAGGTGGCAGGCTAGGCTACGAGGCCCACTCCGGCCTCCGCCGGGGGTGCCCTTCTCTTATACCCCTCTTCATGACTGTGTAGGATATGAGAGGAGAAACTAAACTACAAATTCTCAAGAGGAATAGAGAGGGCTCTTCCTCTCACTTTGAGAGGGCAAATCCATCTTCTCCGATGGATTCCATCATGTTCCACAACAAATCATTCGAGATCATTGAAGGAGGCCATCATCACCACTCTAGTGGTTTCCATCTTCATCATCATCATCTCCATGATCAACATCTTCACTTTTGTTTATTGGATTTAGTCCCTAAACATGTTTCTAGTATTATTGATATTTTTTCATGTCGTACTTGAATTATTTAGTGGTTTTATTTATATTTTCATAACATGAAGCTATGTTATTCACCATGATCATGAGCACTCTTTTCATATTTGAGTAGTTTATTGTGTTCTTGAGGACATGGGTGATCTCTAGTTGAAGTTATGGATGAAGTTTAATGTTAGTATGGTTATATCTTTTTTTTATGACTAATCTTTATGGTGGTGTATGAACGGCGATTGTGCATCACTTATCTTTATGGTCATATAGATAGAGACCATTATGGGTGTACGGAACAAGGATGGATGGGGTGAGAGTAGCCTCTGTTCAATACCTAGCACATGTAGTGGCAAAATTTATGCTACAGTTGGGAAACCTTAATTATGATCATATCAAGCACATATTTGTTTGCAGGCTAGTTTGCATAATACTCACATATAGACACTACAAACACTTCATAGCACCGATAGATTCCATAGTGGACACTAGTCGAGATCTCCTACCTCAAGAACAACATCTTTATTATATTTGCACGCTCTTGTTATATTTTATTTACTGCTTTCAGCATTGATTATTTCATAATTTTTATTATTAATTGCTCTGTTTCTCAATTACCAAGAATATGGCATCATTTCCTATTGCTCCTCCCGGTTTTGACAACCTGTTATTTTAGAAATCTACTACAATTGAATATATAGTCTTGCAGGTAAAACATTGTCAAACTCCACCACACGGTGCGCGTCCAGAGATTGCTTCGCATCCAACCAAATTCAGATCAGATACCGCTTCTCTGCCAGATGCTTTTTATGCCATTCGTATCTTGCTAAATATTCTAAAATGGTAGAAATCAAGTAGACCGAGTTGCTAGAACTCAACTATTAATTTTGGACACTGTCAATTCTAGGAAATTTATTAGAGAGATTTATGAGCTTGCTATTGATCCTGGGGATACTTCTAAAACGAAAAAAAAACTTCCATCTCTTCCTATAAGTAAATCTAGCAGGTTGGATCCTAAAGCAAAGAAAGGAAGCCACCGGTTGATGTATTTGACTCAATCATCTCAAACGCCCACTCAAGACATTCAACATTCTCATATTGATGTACCATCGGATGCTAAAACTGACTGAAGATCAAGAACATGAAAACGAAGAAGAAGAATAACCTCATGAAGAAATAGAAGAAGAAATTGATAAAGGTGAAGATCAAAACAATAATAAAGATGAGGATCAATGTAGAGAAGAACACAAAAGTGAGAAAGGTAATGAAAAAATAATTTGCTGAAAAGCACGGTAAGGAACATGAACCTTGATTTCAAAAACCATTACCTTTTCCTAGTTAGAAAGCTAAAGCTAAGAATGATGAGCATTCTAAAAATTTTATATTTGCAAATTTCTGTTATTGATGTTTTGAAAACTCCTCCTTATAGCAAGTATATTAAAAAAATTATTAATAAGAAAATGCCTATTTCTAATGATGCTATTAAAATTTTGTTGGTTGATTATTCTTTTGATGGAGAAATACCTGTTAAATTAGGAGATCCTGAAATTCCTACTATATCATACGTCATTAATGATGAACAAATTAAATATGCTTTATGTGATTCTGGTCCATGAGTTAGTGGTATGCCATACTCTCTTTATTTAAGACTCAATTTGGGAGAACTAAAAAACATATGTTTCTTTGCAGTTGGCCAAAAAGACAACTCCTAACCTCTGGGCATTATTGAAGATGTTCCAATTAGCTTCACTAGTGCTTTTAAACCTACTGATTGTTGTGTTTGATATGCTACTTTATCTATTATTCTTGGTAGACCCTTTTTAAATACTAGAAGTGTTATAATTGATTGCCTTGACGACAAAGTGACATTTAGGGTTAATGGTGAAGAACATATGGAATATTTCCAAAGAAAGAGGATTATCTAAAATACATTCCTCCACCCAAAAGAGTTGATGTTATTAGAATTGGTAGTTTTATGATTGAAACTCCTCCACTGTAGAAGAAATCAATTTTTGTCAGGAAAATTAAAATTGAGGTAAATGATTGTGCTATTGATAATAGTTAAATAAATATCAGGTAAGCCCTTGTGCTATATCATTTTAGTATTTGTATCTTTGTTATTTTATTTTATTTTAAAATTTTAAAATCATATGTTAGCTACTGAGATGCTTGTTTAATTCATTATGGAATTAAAATTTAAAATCTAGACCTGAAAATATATATTTGAAATATCTTAGTCGTTACGAGTACGTGAGACAAATTGGGGACCCCAACTGTCCAGACAGCAAGGGCAGGTGGCAGGATCTACCGCCCCTACCTGCCACCCCCACCTACTGCCTGGTCCCACGGGATCTCCACTTCAGTAGTGGTTCAAGCAGTGGCTCATTTATCCCGTTTCCTTCCTGAGTCCTCTGTTAAATAGCAAAAACACCATATTCTTCACCCCGTAGATTCGATAAATCTTTTGGAATAAATAAAAAATAGAAAATAAGCAAATACGAATAGTGCTAATGTTCTAATAGCTAGAAATGAGGCATGAGGTATATAGGGGCACTAGTAGCAAATCTCAAGCAAGTAACAGGTATTATACAAAATAAAAGTACCAACCATAAATTTGCAAGAAGTAAATGAGATACTAATATCATTACTAACAAGTAGAAATAAATCTACCCCTTTTTGAACCACCAATTTGAGGCGTATAGTAAGGCATAAGTGGGAACAATACCAATAAATTTCCTAGCAAATACAAGAGAGGACCACAATGATGGTTGCTCGACCCATCTTTTGTGCGTACCGACTAATGCAATGGTAAGTATCATGGATGGCCAATTGACGGCACAAAATCAAGTTAAACTATTAAAGACATTGCATCATAAGATCAATCCTAAGTAAGAATTGATTACGTCAAAGATGAATGGTAGTCATAATAACAATTGATGGCACCAAAGATGGATGGACATCAAACATAAATAGAGAATTCTATACACACCTCGTAGCCTTGACGGACTACTCACACAACATGCAATTCATCAAAAGCAAAGGACAGATTGATTTCATCTTGAAGACATAGATAAAACAAACCAATCCTAAAGTTTTCGATGAAGTAGATGAATTACAAGGATGGTTCATTCTATGAAGGCTTTTCGTGGTGATGATCTATGGGATAGAGATGATGGTGGTGATGGTGGACATGGAAATTGTGGTTGCTCACGACCTCTGTTTTCTGTCCCGGACACTTCTCTCCCCCATTTCAATGAACTCTTCATATATGTAGGCAAAAATCCTTACGTAGTGGGAAGTAGTAGGTGGGGCCACCTCCTAGGCTGCCCTCCTTGGCTAGTGCTCCCCTTGTTGCCTTCTTTTGCATGAAGTCTTCCCCCTCCGAAACATTCCCAAATATGCTCAATTTTCTAATTTTTGCGGTGTTTTTCCTACGTATACAACATAAAGAGATAAATAAGTAGTCTAGCCGTTTATTAAATAATCTAAAAAGTTAGATTTTAAAAATACAACGAAAAGACATCGTTAAGCTCATAATATTATGATACATTTTCAACATATTAGAAGTATGAGCATAGCTAGGACTGTGGGATTACCTTGTGCAGCAGTAGCAGAGCTACTAACCACCACACTTTCCTGGAGATGAGTAGAGAGCCAAGCGAGGCCAAAAGCCTAAGGTTGGGGGAGTAATTTGCGTGGTAGCCTGCATTTAGTTTTATTTTCTTTTAGCATATTTAATTTCTCGCATGAAAAATTGAAAACTACAAAAATATATTGCTTGCATGTTTATTTTGTTGCAATTAAAATTGAACATCCAAGAATATTAGCTAACTTATTTATTTCGTTGCTTGTTGAATTAGAAAGAAAATACCAAAAAATTTGCTTGTTTTAGTAGTAGCTTAAAATTTAGAAAACCCAAAAATGTTTGTCTTTTTTCTTTTAGTAGTTTGAATAAATGTATAATGCATAGTTGAACTATGTCAATTTGAGCTGCTCATGAACTTAATTGAATCTAGCATGCTCTCTTTTGCTATAGGATTTAAATTGCAGTTTATGGGAGCTAGCATGTTAAATAGATATGAGTGTGATGAAGTGAATGCCGACAGAGAATTGGTATGAGTACTTTAAATCTCTCTTTATATACGTATGGATTTACTTTGGTCATGCTTGTTTGTACCTCATAGGCTAGCCATCATAAACCCCATGTTGCTTAAATGGTAAATTTGATCCTGTTGTGATAATAATATGGTCTAGTACATAAGCATGCTTAGAATATTGAACCATTGCCTTGATGAATCAAAATTATTAGAGAAGTCATAGTTAGCATTCAAATAAGGAGACTAATGTACTTGGTTCTAGCTAATGGAAATAAATGTTGAATAAAAGTGAGTTGTTTAATGTTTTCATTTTATTATGCATTTGTCAAGTTCTTTAAGCCAGTCATTCCACTCCATCTTATTTGCTAACCTCTATGGTACTTGGTCTTGCACTTATCATATTGATATTTCGCATACTTCATCGGTACACCCAAAACCATGGGGAATGTGTCTCCCTAAGAAAGAAAAAAAGAAATAAATAGTAAAGATGTCGCTGGAGGACTCAAAATAAATACTATTGAAATAGAACATGTGGTGCAAAAAGGAATCAAAGAAAGAGAAATATCCCAAAAGCCCTTCAGTATTTGCCATTCGTATGCACCATATCTATCTATCATGACACATTACCATTATGTCATTCTGTGGTAGTTGATTTGTCATACACATTTATTCATTGTATAAATATCCTGGAGGTGTTTAGATTTTACTATCATGTCATTTTATTAGAGCATGTTTTTCATTTTTAGTGCTTGCATTGTGTTGCATATTATTTACGCTTTCTTTTGCTCATAGCGCTTTATATTTGCCAGTTGTCATTCTTTATACCTCGCTTATCATCATTTTTATAGAGCTCATAATTACATCACATGTTGTAGGCAAAGAAAGAAATGAAAAAACAGCAAAAGGACAAAGAAAAAAGAAAAAGAAAGAAAGAAAAGAAAAAAAGAGAAAAAGAGAAAAAAATAAAAAGTAAAAGAGAGATGCCATGATGTTATCACTTTATAGAGCTCATCTTCTTCGTACTAGTGAGAAGGTTTCATTTACTTTGGCGCTTGCTTTCCATTTAGTACTTCGTAGCTTGATGCTCTGCATTTGTCTTTGTATTAGAGCTTCATCATACGTACCTCTAGAATTGTGTTTCTCACATCATTCTTCAGAGCATCATATCATCATTGCTCTATTTTTTATTGTTCATCGGGATGTCCTTCACTCACTAGTTTAGTTATTGCATTCATTGCATAATTGACACTAGGGCCCAGGGGTCACTTTGCAATTCATAAGCTTTTCTATTCATTGAATCGAATCATTCCGAACTCCCTCATTATTTTCCAATGACTTCAATAAGTGCATTTATGGTTGATTTGATAGACGAGTAGAACTCTTAATAAAAACATGCTTTGGTCATTCAAAAGCGATGAACTGTTGTCAGGGAGCTCTAAACTAGTACACAAGTTAGTTCTTGTGACTTGCTTCTAGTAGGTGAGCTCCTTTCGTGAATGTGACATCATTGATTTATCTTAACTCATTAATTGAACCATTCTATACCCTCTTTGACAGTGTGTTTATTTTTGATAATCTGATGCTCTTTTAATAGGTTACTATTATTGTCATGACATGAGATGATTTTGATATTTAAGTCATTTTGTAATGGAATGTTAATAGCTTGTTTATGTTTGTATGAATACTCATGACCATTGCTATTTCTGCACATTATAAAGAAGAGTTAAGTAGTCTACTCCATTAATGTAACATTTTATTTCAAAGCATGGTCATATCTATTTATCACAACCATTGTTTGAGGATGAACAACTAGTGAAGCTTGGGGGAGCTTGATACATCAGAAATGTACTAATATGTCTCATGCTTTTCATAATGTTTATCTATCAATTTCTGGATATTAGTGCATTATCTGCTGATTATTGTTATTATCCGACAAGACCATATTTTTGTTTAATGTGTGCGAAAAACTTCGAATTTTCATGAAAAAGTGACTTACTATTTTCATCCATGAATTGCTTCACATTCACCAGAATTCAGATTGGACACCACTTCTCCGCCTGATCGATTACCATATATTCACCCTCCACCAATGGAGAGCATTACTGATTGACTGTGGGGAGTTGTTACTATTGTATCTCTTTGTGATCACCATGTTAATACTTGTTTATTTTAATCTATTTATTATGTTTGAGTTAGTCCACCGTAGGCATACAGGATGGACAGGAATTGGTGAATTATGTTGAGATGATATGATGCTATTTTATATTAACTTTTAGTATAATTTCATATTGCCATGATGTTGTTTATTGCTTACCACTTATTATTGCTAGCCTTAATCTTAGAACTATTGTTGTCTAGGTACATACGTGCGGTGACCCGCCTACTACCCACCTGGATAGTATGCTAGTCTTTGACATGTTGTAGACGAAGTGCCTTCTTGGCTACAGCATATCACACAGAGTAGCACGACAGAAGCATTGCAGTGGTCCATTTATTACAAACTTAGAGAACAAGATACAAATACATTCCCAAAAGTACGGGGAACTTAAAACCGTTCCATTCGGCTACAGCAAAGTCAAATGCTACACTCTCGACTCCTACATCCTATGCTTTTACTCTACGCTTCAGGGTCTTCACCACAGTAGTCAAAGTATTGGTCGACGCCTTTGTCCTCCTTCGTCGTTGCCGGCTCCTCGGAGACTTCACTTTTGACCTCGTTGTCGACTACATTTTGATCTGTCGTCGGCTCATCGTCTAATCAAAGGAATTAGAATAGAGAGATGAGTACAAAAGGTACTCAACAAGTCCAGGAATAGCAAAGTGGTGTTTGATGCACTATCTACTGAGAACAGCAATGCTGTCCAAAAGCAATGCAATTTTGTAAGGTAAGAGAGTCAAGTTTTAATTTAAGAGACTAATGATCTCATGTCTCACAAGCTGCTAGGATTCCTGATGAATCCCTTTCTTGCCAGGTTCGCAGTTCCAGCCAGGAACATGGAGTGACTAAGCCACAATTTATTACACTCTGTAGAGGTGCGCAACTGTACCCACAAACAACTACAGTCATGTATCTGAGGTGGCCAAACCCCATCTACACTCCCGAGGTCACAGAGCCGTTTCTCCGCCCGCTCGGTTATACCCCACGTCGTAGTCCGTATAGGAATACTGGTCCCAACCATAATGTGAGCAGCCCGGTGGCTAATGTCACATTAACAAGAAGTGAGCAGCCCGGCGGCTAATGTCACTTTGTCAAAGTGTGGGCAGCCCTACGACCAATACCATATCAACAATTGTGGGCAGCCCTACGGCTAGTACCACCTTCCCGGTAGCCAATCCCATTACCGAGGTCTTGCGTTCCCAGGGGAGTATAACCTAGGGCAAAGGTACTTTGGCTCAGCCCTGCCCATACAGGGTATGTGGTATGCGCGATCACTACGGCCCTTGAACACAATCGTTCATTGGCTGCATTAACCTTATATGAAACAATCCCGCGTGATGAAATCCACCTTCCCAATGTGCCTCCGGCACCTTTCCAGGATTTCACCACCCACCATGCTCGCCCAATGACCGGCGATCAACAATTCCAAGATTGATTCAATTTAGAAAATAGGTTTCCATTTTGTGCATGTTATAGTCAAGAGGGAAATTTTAGAAAACGTTCTCAACGGATATGAACAAGAAACTAGACTTGCCTGGTAGTGGATTTGAATGGAGTTCGATGGGTTGATTGGTTGAACTCCGGCTTCTGGCAAGGAAACCAATAAAGTTCGATAAGGACTAATCCAAAAGAATTTCAGATATAGATGCAATGACATGACACTACATGCATGAGAGAATGTCTATCTATTAGAATATTTCAATGAGATCTTAACCATAATTCCTTTAAACATTCTAACAAGGGTTTAGGATTATTTAGAATGATAACCAAGTTTTAGGTATCCTTATGGCTTATGTTGGTTTTAATTTTAAGTTAACATGACTTTAGAACTTAATTTTTTTAAAAGTTTAAATTATGATTTAAATTTCTTTTCTCTAGGGTAAAAATGTCCTTAACTTAATTAGGACAACTTATCATTTTATTTAAGATTGAACTTCTTTCAGGAAGAAATTCCATTTTAACTTAGGTAATTGTCTTAATCTTTAAACTATTGTTCAACGTATATATGTATATACATCCATCTCCATCTCTTTACTTCCATTCTTAAGTGAGAAAATAAAATAATTCCCTTTAACTTTATTTTCTATTCAAAGGAAAAGAAAAGGAATAACTTGGGTTGTAGCACTAAAAGAATTTTGGATCCTTAAGAGAATTTTCCAAGAACTCCCTAAATTTTCCCTTCAAAGCTCTATATGAAGAGCTCTCCAAATTGGCTTCCCTACTTTTCTTTGCTCTCCAACCGCCTCTCCAAATCTACCCCTTCACCTCTATCACCCCCCGACCGGCTCTCTCTCTCTCTCTCCTTTCTTCATCGAAAATCCCTAAATCCCTTCTCTACTCCCTCTCGGCTCTCCCCTCAAACGCCGCCGGCCGGTCTCGTCCTCTCTCTCCTCTTCTCTACTTCAACCTCCCTGCCACCGATGGCCCTCTGTCTCCCTTCAGGTCCCGGCTTACCGCCGCCTCCGGTTCCCCTTTGGCTACCGTCGCCTCGCGTTGTTGCCTCACCTTGGTCGGCCAGTATCACCATGGGCCTAGCGCTCGGGCTCATCGTGGTCGTGCCCCTCCTCTCGCTCGGCTCTGCCGAGCGCGTGTCACCGCCAACGCTCGGCCCTGATCCTAGCTCGGTCTCGGGCTTGCCGCCGCTGGGAGCGCCGCCTCACTTCGGTCCTCTTGTCCCGACGCCTCCATCTCCGGCCGCCACCGCTGGACGGCGGTGGTTTGGCCGCACCGCAACCGCGGTGGTGCGCCACCTCATGTAAGCTTCTTCGGGCTCCTTCTTTTACAACCTGATTCTAGGGTTTGCATCTCTATTGCTCCAGCTATGGCTTTGGTTCTAGCACTAAGGTTCTAATCTTGACTCTAATGGTGATTTGGAGCTTGATTGATATAATCTTACAATTTTTGGTTCTAACTGCTATACTCGGTTGGTGTTCATGCTATGTTACTATCCAGTGTTTAGCTAATTTGATTAAATAACACTAGTACATATTCCATTTAACGGGACACCATCTTTACAGATGGCTACTCCAAGCCGTCTGTACAGTTCTTATCACAGACGGTTCTAAATGCGAATCGTCTGTGAAAATGACTACCAGCGATGGCGCACAAGCGGGACACCAGAGTACAGACGGTTCGTATGAGGAACCGTCTGTACAAATATCACAGACGGTTCCCAACAGGGACCATCTATAATCTGAGGCATATCACAGACGGTTCCCAGCTGGAATCGTCTTTGATATTATTACAGATAGTACCAGTTGGGAACCGCTTGTACTATCCCTGCCAGTACAGACGGCTCCCAACTAGAACCGTCTATGATATTAGAACAGACGGTACCAGTTGGAAACCGTCTGTACTATCCATCCAAGTGCAGACGGCTCCCAACTGGAACTGTCTGTGATATTAGTACAGACGGCGCCAGTTGGGAACCGTCTGTACTGCGGTCATAGTGCTGGCGGTTCCCAACTGGGAACCGTCTGTGCTAGATATTTTAGGTGTGCCGCTTCGTCTTCAACCTTGGGAACTGCCGCTTCGTTTCGCGCGTGTGGCTTCATATTCCTCTTCGCGTCGCTTCGCTCCCTCAGGCACCTCTCCGTACGTATTAAGTACTCCACTTCCACCGGCCTCCGCCCGGCCAATCCATTCCCTCTTGCCCACTTCTCTCCTCCGCCATGGTGCCGTGCATGCCGCCGTCGTCCTCACCGGCGCCGCCGCCCGTCCCATCGCCCTACGCGGGTCCGATGCCGTCGCCAATTAGTTGGCCATCCAACTACTCGTGGGACGAGGACTCGGCGGCGAACTCGAATGTGCTCTCCTCTGATGAGGAGACTAATTGGTCCGCCGATTGGCCGAGTCCGTCGAGATTGGACGACGGCGATTGGTGGATGTCGGAGGAGGAGGCCGAGGAGGCCGACGATGACGACGACGACACCCAGGACGAGGACGAGGACGAGGACGAGGAGGAGGATGACGACGACGACGGCGGCCACAGTGGTGGCGATGACGACCAGCAAGGCGCCGGCGCCGCCGCCCACGGGTACTGCACCGAGGACAGCAGGGAGGACACCACCGACGACGACTATGGCTGGGACGACACCGACAATGACTACGGCTGTGACGACACCGATGACGATGACGGCAACGACGGCGGTGACGGCGACGACATGGCCTCCATGGCGACGCCGGTGCATTTGGCTCCGCCCAGCAAGAGGCACAGACTGTATTAGATAGTTTTTTTTCCACAAGAATTAGTGCACTAATTACTACTACTTTGTAAAAATTAATAGTACTTTGTATTAATATTACTACTACTTCAATTAATATTTGCCTTCCGTGTTCTGTTCAAATACATTAGCGTACCATGTAAATTCTTTTCCGACCGCTTGATCTCCAAAAATCACAGAAACTATCATCGATGGCTCCAAACACAAACCGTCTGAGCAAAAATATATGCACGATGGCAAACGGCACAGTACAGCCGGTTCCTCAACTGGAACCGTCTGTAATATTAGTACGGACAGTTCCTGTTGCGAGCCGTCTGTACTGTGCCGTCCCGCTTGTTCGCAACCGTGTCTGAACGGCACAGTACAGAAGGTTTCTGATTGGGAACCGTCTGAGAAAATGAAGTACAGACGGTTTCAGGTTGGGAACCGTCTGTGATATTTGTACAGACGGTTCCCAATTTGGAGCCGTCTGCACCAATAGCTATAAGCTAGCTCACTGAGCTCGATTCACCGCTATCCCCATTGTTGCCGGCCCTCTTCCTGACACTACTACAAAAAGGTCATCCAATATATCTTATCACTGACGAGCAGGAAAAAGCCCGTCAGGCTTCTTACCTATTATTGACGAGCAGCCGGATACACGTCAGTGGTGACTCTATCAGATGTTCCGTTTCAGGGGAGAAAAGTTATCACGGATGGGCACAAAAGTCGGCCCGTCAGTAATGACTTCAGCAGAAACACGAGATTTCACGAAAAGTCATACTGAAGTTATACCCGTCAGAGATGTCAAGAATATCAGTGACGGGCAAAAAGTCGGCCCGTCAGTAATGACTTCAGCAAAAACACGAGTTTACACAAAAAGTCATCACTGACGGGTATTAAGATAGACCCGTCAGAGATGTCGAGAATATCACTGATGGGCAAAAAGTTGGCCCGTCAGTAATGACTTCAGCAGAAACATGAGATTTCACGAAAATTCATCACTGACGGGCATGAAGTTAGACCCGTCAGAGATGTCAAGAATATCAGTGACGGGCAAAAAGTCTGCCCGTCAGTGATGTGAATCCCGCCAACTCAGAAATTTCAAAACCCGAAATTTTTCACTCATCACTGACGGGTTAAAAAGTTAACCCGTCAGTGATGTGAATCCCGCCCAACTCCAAAATTTCAATACCCAAAATTTTAGAATCCCGCGGGGTATATAATTCATCTCAGTGCAGCGCACTCCACTCAACTCCACTCAAATCCAGATCCATATTTTTCTCCATCTCCCTTCTCCTCCGCTCCTTCCTCAAGCACCCTCCTCAAGCATCCCACCGTCGGATCCTCATGCCCACTACTGGCCCCTTCTCCTCTCCAACTCCATGGAGTCACGGTGAGCACCCTCCTCTCCTCCCTTCCACCCTTCTCTTCCTTCTCATCCTTCTACTAGTGCCTAAATTTTTTATTTTTAAAATTTTTTCTCATATTTTTTTGTAGCAGCTCTACTCCCGCACGGTTCGGAATCCATAAAAATTACTGCATTTGGAGCTCGGGAAGAAGTTCAACGGAGGGAACGGAGGGTAAGGTAGCGGAGATTATTCGTTCGGAGGATTCGGTAGGCCGAATTTGGAGTGAAATTTTTTATTTTTAAAATTTTTTCTCGTATTTTTTCTAGCAGTTCTACTCCCTCACGGTTCGGAATCCATAAAAATTACTACATTTGGAGTTCGGGAAGAAGTTCAACGGAGGGTCGGAAGAGGCGACATTTTGTTCGGAGGGGCAAAAGCCAATCTTAGAGGGCGAATTTGGAGGTGAAAAATTGTACAGGTCTAAAGACGAGTAGATTTTTTAGATGTGCCTCATTAATACGGTTATTTTGAGTGGTCGTGGACCCAAAACAGACACCGTATGCAAAAGTTACAGCCGTTTTAGTGAAACCCTACCCGGCGGTGCCCGGGTAGGGCTTTTTTTTGCGCCTCTGAAAACGTCATCACTGGCGGGTAAAATATTTAACCCGTCAGTGATGACCTTTATCAGTGACGGACAAAATTTCTACCCGTCATTGATGACTAAGTCATCACTGACGGACAAAATTTCTACCCGTCACTGATGACTTTTCTTTGCGCATCTGAAAAAGTCATCACTGACGGGTAAAATATTTGGCCCGTCAGTGATGACCTTTATCAGTGACGGGTAAAATTACTCGTCACTGATAACTTGTGTTACCACTGACGATTGATTGCTGATGGGCCGAAAACCCGTCATTAATGTGGGTTTTTGGCCCGTCGGTGTTGACATTTTCTGTAGTAGTGTGACCTCCTCTCGAGCCGCCCGCACACGCAGCCGGACAAGGAAGAGCCGGTGAACCTCGTGCTGGAAGGAATCAAGCTCGAGGCACTGGAAGCCTTGCTCACCGACGACCTCACCGAGCTGCCGCCGCCGCTCGCCGTCCCGCCATCATCTTCGGCCTCCCCAGCGTCGGCCGACTCTTCCTACAGCTCCACGGTGAGCCACCGAACTTTCCCGTGCCATTCCTCACCTTGATTCCATGCTGGATGATCGTGAATGATCGGTAGCTAGCTAGCTCGACCGCGCTCCATGCCACATTCAGCTAGTTGGGAAAAAGAAAAGAAAAAGAAAAGAAATGTGGGACCCATGTGTCATAGAGAGAAGGAAAAAAGAAAAAAGAAAATTTAATATGACAGAGGACCCCACTTGTCATGCTCACGGGCTAAATTAGTCTGAGTAACAAAAGTTTTTCATATTTTTGATTTTCTGAGAAAAAGCAAGAAAATGCTAAAGATGCTTTAAACTTCTAAAAATCATAGAAAATTCATACGAACACGAAATGAGGTGATTCTTTTTTGTAAATTCATCAATTAATCTGTAGAATTTTATGGTATAACTTTTGTTCATGTCACAGTGATGTAAATTTTTGAAAATGACAAAAATGCCCTTACACCCAAAAATATAAGATTTTTACAAAAATCATACTAGCTAGAAAAATAATATATGTTTTTACATGAACATTACGTTGGCAGCTCCTTTTTTCTATGAAAAGCTACGTGTCTTTGTTTAATTAGGTCAATTTAACAGTAATTTACTCGTTCTGCAGCCCGTGTTGCAAGATGGATCGAGGGTGGATGTACGGTTCTCATACGAACCAAGGGTACCTTGATGGTGTGACAAATTTTCTGATAGCTGCCGAGGAGGATAGGTTGAAGAAGGGTGTTCAATTTATATATTGTCCTTGTTACGACTGTAGAAATGAGAGATCATTTCTCGGACAGAACTCAGCCCTACAGATCCAAGCACACTTGATTATTAGGGGCTTCAAACCGGACTACACGTGTTGGACCAAACATGGTGAGGAGAAGAACATGTTACACGAAGACATTTGCATCGTCGAAGAACCTGAAGTCACCGAAGGGAGAGAAGATGACGAGGAAGTAGGTGCAGACGATGATCGTGGTGGCGTAGAGGATGATGATAGGTTGGATCAGATGCTGCGCGATGCTGACGTGAACTTTAATACTGTGTCATCTTGAGATGTGGTGAAAACACTGTGTCATCTTGAGATGTATTTTCCCCCGTCATTTTTTGATATCATGGTCCATGTTATCGTCCACCTCGTGAGAGAGATAAAGATCTGTGGACCAGTATTTCTACGTCAGATGTACCCGTTTGAGCGGTACATGGGAATTCTCAAGCACTACGTACGGCACAGGTCTCGTCCCGAGGGTAGCATCATCGAAGGTTACACAACCGAAGAGGTGGTCGAGTTCTGCATCGATTACATGGACCAGCTCAAACCAATAGGTGTGCCTGTGTCTCGCCATGAGGGGAGACTGGATGGCAAAGGGACTATAGGGAGGAAATCACTCATTGCTGACTACGCGGCATTGTCTCAAGCCCATTTCACAGTCTTGCAACACATGACTGAGGTGTCCCCGCATATCAACATGCATAAGGAAGAGCTAAGCAGAGAGAACCCAGGCCGTACCGAGGCTTGGCTCACCAGACAACACAACCGCAACTTTAACAACTGGTTGAAGGTCCGAATTACTAACAGTTCAACTGAGGAGAATATTGGCTGGTTGGCAAGATGGCCAAGTCAGACAATCCTGAAATTTGAAGCATATGACATAAATGGGTACACCTTTTATACCAGAGCACAGGATGGGAAGAGCACAGTACAGAACAGCAGTGTCTGCATAGATGCCTTCCAGGACAACGTGGGGTGTGTGCGTACTACGGGTACATTGAGGAGATCTGGAAACTGGACTATGTACATTTCAAGATCCCCCTCTTTTGGTGCCGCTGGGTCGCACTCTCAAGTGTTAAGGTTGACAAGTATGGCATGACTACAGTGGACCTCGAGCGTGCCGCATACAAAGACGAACCATTTGTACTCGCTAAGCAAGCTATTTAGGTATTTTACATCCAAGACCTGGCAAATCAGAAGCTTCACGTAGTCCTGCAGGGGAAAAGAAGGATTGTCAGAGTTGAGAATGTCGTGGACGAAGAAGAGTACAATCAATTTGATGAGTTCCCTCTCGGAGACGGCACCGAGCTGAATGAAGAACAATTACCGATCGGGGCCACTTGGTATCTGCACGTCGATCATCAAGAAGGACTGGTTGTTAAAGGGGATTAGATTAAAATATGAATGTACAAAAAAAGTTCAACTCATTTGGAGTTCTTATGAATTTTCTATGATTTTTACAAGTTTAAGTCAGTTTTTGCATTTTATGTATTTATCTCAACAAATCAATTATGTAATACCAAGTGGGGCCAAAGGTTGGCTCTGCAGACGGCTCGTAGTACAGAGCCGTTTGCAATTAGTAGTATAGACGGTCGTCTACCGCGAGCCGTCTGTACCATAATTAGGTGAGGCGTCCCGCCTACAATATTATTGCAGACGGTTCAACACTGCGAACTGTCTGTAGTATTAATAGTACAGATGGCTGACTACTACGAACCGTCTGTACTAACAATACTGCAGACGGTTCTGTGTTGCTAACCGTCTGTACTACCGTTTAATAAGTACCAATTGTATTTCGCTAACTCTCATCTCTTCCCAAACCCACGCCGGCACTCCCGCTCACTCGCCCTAGGTTTTGACATCTTCCCACGCGCCCTGCTCCTCCGCCGCACACGTCGCCGATTCCCGAAGCCCTCCTCCCCGACGATCTCCTCCCCGAAGGTCTTGTACCCGCCGGCGCCCCTCCCCGCCAGGCCCCTACCCGTGCTACTCCCGACGACCTCCCAAGCCGCCCCCTCTGCCGCCGCACATCGCCGCCACCGCCGGACCACTTCCCTGACTGACGGACTCCTCGACCTCGCATTCCCAGGTAAGCCCCCACCCTATTCTAGTCCACCTCCTCCCGCCTCCGCTTCCAGATCCTGTGCACGCCTTCCCTGCGCCCTCGCCGGACGGCCCCTCACCGCATGTCAATGTCAGCAGTAGGGGCGCCGGAGCTAGGTGTATGAGCCGGGGTCAAGTGATACCAACGGTCTATGGTTTATCCTAAGTAGTTCTTGAGTATTTAGTTGTTGTTTTTGTGCTAGGCATGTCTACGCAACGGGGTTGCCCATTTTGTAACCAAATTTTGTTTAGGATCGTGTTGTATTTGCCTCCAACAGCTCGATCATCAGGAGATCTTTATGTCTCCAAAACATTGCAAAATCTGTAAATGATATTATTGCTGTATGTTAGTGCCCATGCTTAATGGATTTGGTCACAATTACAGCTAGCAGTAAGGCTTGTACATTTGTTTGCTTGCCTAGTTAAGTAGATCCACCGCTTGATGTGACGTCTGGTTTAGTTTCAAGCAGTAAATAACGTTTGAGTAAAATTAAATTGAAACTCAAATCATGTATGCATAGAAGTTCTATGTGTAAACGAAGGAACTCAAGAGGAGGAGCCGAATACATCAAAGGAAGCCATGAAGACTACGAGCAGGAGCAACATGAAGATGCCAAGATCAAGAAATTAGTTACGGCTCTTAGTACAGGCAAAATGTTCTAACATCTTGGAAACAATATTCATCTTAATTATTCTCTGCTCTCTACATGAATGCATATATCTATATTGGTTATGTACGGAAAGAAAAGCTAGTGCATTTGATCTATAGCTTCTTCCTTTTGCAATTTGATCTATATCATCTTCCTCAGCATCTCTTATTATTATTCTTATATTCTTATAGTCACAAATATTGCGTGAACTTTGATAGTTTTGGAATTATGTGCTTTCGTAGTGAATAAACTTATAAGATGGCGTCCGGAGATGAATGTGAAATGCCTCCGGCATCTTCTCCTCAAAAAGCTGAGCTATACTTGTCTCCTCAACCAGCTGAACCGTTGCCTGAACAACATGCAGAAGCCTCGTCTCATGAGCAAACCGAAGGAACGGATGGGCAGAAGTGAAAGCGAGGTGGCTGAGGCAAAAATCAAATGCCGAAGGGTCACTACACGATAACGCATGTCAGTGATGAGGGTGTGCCCATATTGCCTCATCAGGCTCAGGCGGCATTCCATAGAGCGTGCGCTTCACTTGCGAGGACAAAGGTCCCGATGACGTACGCCAGCTGGCCGTCAGTGCCGAATACCGAGAAAGAATTCCTGTGGGACACAATCAAAGCACAATTCGACTTCCCAGAAGGTACTGAGAAGGAAGTGGAAAGACAGGCAAAAGCCAAGATGGGCAAGGTGTGGAAGACCTTCGAGAGCGAGCTTTACAACATGTACGTGAAGAATGATCTTATGCCCTACAGGCAGGACCCGAACACTTATGGGTACTTGGAGGATCAATGGGTAGAATTTGTGGAGAGGTGCACTTCGGAGGAATTTGTGCAGCGGAGTCAAGCAAACAAGGCACGGCAGGCATGCAACATTCACCCCCACAGGCTTGGCAGCGGTGGGTACGTGCGCAAAGAGTTGGAATGGAGAAGGGAGGATGAGCGGGCATCTCAGGAGAGTCGCGAGAAACCGCTCTCCCAGATCCCGGAGAGGCAAGCCCAGAACTGGTATCGCGCGAGGGCCAACATCTCCGCTGATGGCACCGTCGCCTTCACGAAGCACGAAACCATGCTAGTGGCTGAAAACGTCGTACGACTGTCAGAAGAATCCTCTCAAGGAATTTTCCAAGCCGCCAGGGAAAAAGATATACTAACCTCGGCTCTGGGAAACAAAGAGCACCCGGGTCGAACGCGTGGTGTGGGGGTGACGGTTCCATGGAAGTTGGGATTCCCCGACGATGCGGGTTCATACAGGAGTCGGAGGAGAAGTAGAGTAGAGCACAAGGCAGCCGAGCGTGAATGGATGAAAAGAGAGCTGATGGAAGAAATATATGCCGGCCTAGAACAAAGGATCGATGCAAGGGTCGAAGAACAGGTACGGCAGTTAAGGCAGGAGGATGAAGCCGCCGTGGCCGAACGCAGCCCCGCAGGCTCATCCCCACATGCTCGGCATTGGAGTAGCTGTGCATCCATGGAAAATGAGAATGATGAGGGCGTACATGAAGCAGCTCCTCAGGGCAACTTTGCAGATGACGTCCACGACGCTGACTTACCTTTCGAGGACATTACAGGCAACGTCGGCAGGTGCAAATATCCTGTGGATGACATAACGGTGGCAGTCCGGTGCAAGCTCCTCGTGGCCAGCAGTTTTGGCTCGGATCACATGCTTGAGGCTGCCACGGGGTTAGCATTTCCACCACCTCAATCGGCGACTGTGCACGGAGTTCCGCTAGCGGCGGGTAACGCGAAGGTGACAGTGGACATGGTGCATGCGAATATGTCATCCTACCCACTTCCTGTACCCCTGGAGGACGACGTCACAACATTGGGACAGGCCGTAGCACGTTCATCCAGTGGCCGAAGAAGTACATTTCCCTGGTTGCCTCTCCACCTCCTGCATGGCCGCTATCTCCGGTACGTGACGGTAAAGATTTCTCATTCCGTGGTCCTCCGCCGAAGGTTAAATCCGCTTCGGCACAATCTCAACGGTCCAGCAAATCTTGGCAACAGGCCGCCAAGTCGAGTCCACAAGCTCAGCGTAGGTCCACCAGAAATACCAGAAATTCGGCCAAGGGCAAAGAGGTACAAGAAGAACCCGAGATAAGAGTGTACATGGAAAGGCAGCCGCTAGTGATGCGGACGGAGTTAGAACGACTCGGTTGGGCAGCTCAGATTGTGCATGACTTTTACATGAAGAGGACCAACGAGGAGAGAGAGCTTCCTCAAAATATCAGCGCCAGGTTCGAGCGGCAACATTTCCTCCATCCAAATGGAACCTTCACCGTCGAGTTCAAGGATTTATCCGACCTATACCATCTCGATGCCCTCGATGTCAACCTGTTAAGGTGCTGGACACTGTGAGTGTTCTGAATCATGGTTTATGCTAAGTGAACTACCTAACTCATTGATACGCTCTTTCAATAACATTACTCTTATGTGTAGACATATGATTCAAGAGGCTAGGACAGAAAATCCTAATATCGGATTCCTCGATCCACAAGTGGTCATATCCACAATGGTCAAATACAGGGAGAAGGAGGTCGAGGATTACATCACGCACGCCATGCCCGTTCTCTGTACGAAGCGCCTCATTCTTCTACCGTACAACTACGGCTTCCACTGGATGCTCGTTTGTATCGACCCACAACGTCTACATGTCATGTACTTCGACTCCAGGGACTACCCACCCGAGAACTATGTAGATTTGACGAGGGTGCTCAACAGGGCGTTAAAGACGTACGTCTCCAAGGGGGTCCTGTGAAAACAGAAAAAACCGAACCGACCCACCGATTTCATTTCCCGGTAATAATTCCTCCCTCGCCCATGAGTAATAACCTCGCACGTTCTAGTATGTATTCGATAAAACTAAAATTACCCTGCACGTAATCGTGATTTTCTGCAGTGCCACAAGCAGCCGCTGGGCAACAACCTCTGTGGATACTATGTCGCGACATATATGTTGCAGATCGTTAGCTCTAGTGCGGTAGATCCGGAGGTTAGTGTCATTACACCGTATTCAGTTACATTTTTCATCGTTCTGATGTTGTGTCTAACCTGTTTTAGTTTCCTTTTGCAGACATTTAAGTTTCCTACAGAAGAGCTCCAGAGTGACGAGGTCCGTTATGTTCAAAGACGGTTAATAGGTTTTCTACTATCCCAGCTAATGAAGGACACCGGAGAATTCCATAACCCTCAAGATTTGCACCTGAAAAATGGTTAATAGGTTACTGCTTGTGAACTTTGTATTCGAGAATGATGTTTAATTAATGTGATTACGGAGGCTTCTGAATGACTTTGTGGTTGAGAATTAATGACATTTAATGTTTGCTTCTGAATAAAAAAGTTTGAGATCAATGACCATACGCCCTGTCTCACTGCTGCCGCGGCAGCAGCTGCATCACCGTTGCCCCGCCGCACTGCTGCCACGGTAGCAGAAACTGCAGTTTTCGCTGACGCGGCAGCAGGCTGCAGCACCGTCGCCCTGCCGCGACAGTGGAAACCGCCGTTTCTGCTGCTGCGGCAGCATTGTGGCAGGGCGACTCAAGAGTACAGACGGTTCTAGGTACAAAACCATCTGTACAAATTGTTTGTACAGATGGTTCTGTATATGGAACCATCTGTATAAAGAATTTGTACAGACGATTCTACTCGTAGAGCCGTCTGCACAAATGCTTTGAACCAGCTCCTCAAAAGCGTTTGTACAGACGGCTCTGTATCCAGAATCGTCTATATAAACTTTCTCAAGGTACTGTTCAAATAATTAGTGCAGACAGTTCTGTTTTGCAACCGTCTGTAATAATCGATTTATGCAGACGGTTCTTAGTTGGAACAGTCTGTAGTATTCCGTCTCGGCAGACGGTTCTAGTTGGGAACGGTCTGTAATACGTGATTTGTGTAGACGGTTCTAGGTGGGAACCGTCTGTACTCTTCTATTTGTACAGACGGTTCTTCAACCGTCTGTACAAACCTAATTTGTACAGACTCTTTGTAGTGACCCAATTCTCAAAACACGAGGTCAGTAAAACTCATCATGGATAAATTGGAGTTCCCCCTCTTTCATGCATGCATATAAGTAGTTCGAAAGTGACTCCGATTAAAAACCCTAACACCTGGTCTGAAAGAAATCTTAAATAAAACTCTGGACCTAGTTCAACCAAATTTCACCTTACCAATTCCTTATAAGGTATAAAATACCTTGGGGGTCTAACATCCAAATTTTAAGGCAATTGGACCATTTTGAAATGACTCCAAATAAAACCTTGCATCTGTGACCTAAAAGCTAACATCGACGAGATACGGAAACTTAGACCAACTAAATATTTTCCTAACATGTTATTAAATCCAGAATTCGTATACTGGAACCCTCTCATACATTTTAAAAATTAGGAACTAAGATTCATTTTCAGGAAAAGGGTATTTGCTTAATAGTCCAAAGATCACTAATTCAATTTATAAAATTAGGGGAGAGTTGCAGATGTCCTGAAGATTTTATGCAAGCTTCCCGCATCTTAAGGGTTTCATTTGAATCCTTGTCTCTCTTTCTTTTGAGCTACCAATACCAGCAGCAGAATAAACAAAAAAAAAGGGGGGCTTTACCTCACTTACCTGCCATGGGACCCACCTGGCAGCCCTTTTTCCCTCCTCCTTCCTTTCTTTTCTCCCCCACTACACTCTCTCTTCTTCCCCACGCACAGCCCAGGCATCCCCTTTCTTCTTCTCCAACACCAACCCAAACCAGCCCCCTTATCTTCTCCAAATCCTACACAAGACTAAGGATTCAATCCCTGCATGTTATACCCCTAGATTCAGCATCTCATGAGCTTCCAATCCCCCTAAAGAATATCTACATGCATGAGGATTTGAGCACCCTGCCATTTTCTTCATCCTCTGCCGCAGCCCCCTTTTCCTTTGCTCCATCCGTGCGCCTCCCTCCCAGCCGAGCCAGGACCTGCTGCCTCCGGCCACCGTGGCCCTCCCGGAGCTCTTCCCCAACTCGGCGCCACCACCCCGCGCCCTGCCGCGCCACCCTCCCTCTCTGCCGCGCCCTGCCGCGCCACCACCACCTCCAGGCCGCCCTGCCGCTGGAGCTGCCGCGGCAGGAAGACGCCGCCGTGGCTTTGGTTGCCAAAGCCCGGCCCCTCTCCTCAGCCCCCTTTCCTCCAGCACGGCAGCTGGCCACATGCTGCTGCCATGGCAGCTAACCAAGAGGAGCTTGGCAGGAGCAGGAGAAGAGCTATGACTAGAAGCTTGGGGCAGCTATGAGGAAGAAAGAAGAAAGGATTAGAGAAGGAAAGGGAAGGGTTTTTGTGGTTTTTGTCAGGATCCTCTCAAATTGGATATGCATGCTGCAAGGTATACCTCAGTTAGTCCCTAGATAAGTGTGGATTTGATGAAATTCTGAGTTCTGAAAATTGGGGATTAGTTGCATGTTTGGAATTAGGTCAGTAAGTTTGATCTGAAAATTGCTACCAGACCGTGCCAAATTCCAAGTTGGTCCTATGGAAGAAATGTTGGGTTTCCTCCTAAGCTTTCCAATGCCACCAGGATTGCTCCAATCGGAGTTATACTCTAAAAGTTATGACCAAAATACTACCCAGCTATGAGTGCTTTCCCAGGGCTGAAGTCTGCCGAATTTCATTCTAATTCTGGGATTAAACTGTTGGGAATCTGGTGTCACCCCCAAAAGATGGAAGATAGGTATCGTCGATAGCTTTCCAACGCCACTTAGTTTGCTCACATTGGATTTGTCGATCAAAAGTTATGGGTGAAATACTGCTACTGGTAATCTGATTTTCGGGGGGGCTGAGAGCTGAGTTTCTGAATACAAGTTGGAAAACATGCTTGGTTGATATATGCTAAACCGGACCAATGATCTATCTAGTGACCCAAGTATTCCATAATTATTAGGTTGGCTCAATAGTAAGCAAATACGTAGGTTCGGAGGTAATACACATATGCTTTAGCTGAGGTTGTTATTACCCTGGTATCCAATTGAGTAAGTGGTAGCTGGATAGTATAGGTTTTTAGGCACAGTATGGCAGTCGGTGCTATACCTTAACCATTCAACTAAGTGAAATATTCCAGAACTAACATAACTAACGCTTGGTTTAGTCGCAACTTAAATGACTAATCATCAGTGGATAAAGATTAACGACTAATCTCTCCAATATATCCACTCACTTGCTAGTTAATAGAGTAAGTTGGTTAATGACAGCCTGCCATAGCCAAAGCATCTGATTACCTCAGTTTACTAAGGCTAAAGTCGATCTATCATGGGTGAGCATGAGTAGTACACTAAGGGAATAGACTTTCGTGGAATAACTGACTAGACCTACAATTCAGCTCTAAAGAGAGTACAAAAAGGGAAAGGTATATCAGCTTGACTCCATATAGCATTCTCAGTAGAAATGCCTTAAGTTAATATAAAAGATAATTAATCGGATATTCCTTACTGAGCATAAGGGAGGAAATGCTAAATGTGATTAGATTCGTAGAACTCGTAGAAAAACATAAACGACCGTCGAGGGTCGATAAACCCTAGGATCGTAAACCCTAACTCGACGAATCAAAGCTCATTGCTCGTAACTCCGATTTAAATGATTCCAAATGTGTTAGTCAAATAGTTCAGAGCATGTCTAAGTTACGCATATTTACGTACATATCATCCCAACATGAGTCATCACCTTAAACCCTAATTCGAAGTTAAAGGAATCTGCCATGCATGTAACTTAAGACAACCATTTAATCCTAACGTCGGTACATTGTTAGAAAGATATTCCTTGCATCAACCCTCATGCATACATGCTGGATTCATGGATTGCATTATCGCTCATTTTCGATATTCAACTTGCTTGCACTAGACTACGAAGAGGGAGACCTGCAGGCCCACGACCAGACGCAAGAACAGGAACAGTTCTACGAAGGCAAGCAGAGCTTGTTGCACCCTTTTTATTACTCAATATCTGTTTATCCCATCGTATGTTGATATTTGATATCTTGGTTGTGAACTAGCATGCTAGGGTCTGTTTTTGTGACATGTCAAGTGTTGATTGAGGTCAATCTGAAATGATGAATACTTGAATCTATTTAAGTGAGATGTGAGAGTCGAAGGGCAAGTGTCCGATGGATAAGCTTGGTATCACTGGAGGAGCATGTTGCGACGAGGCGTTGGAAGTGTTTATGTCGCGATACCAACCTGGAGGTCACTCCATCGGAACAACTACTCTTGTCACACGTGGACGTTAGCGACAGCGATGCTGGGGTGTAGTCGAGGTAACTCGAGGCCCTTGGGGCCTTGCAACCTCCAAGGGATAGGGCCCTTACTACACTCAGGGTGATCGGCTGCCGGTGACGGTCCGAGAGATTAAAATTTGAGGTGTGGTGGTGATGGAACCCTGTCCATGTGCATATTTGGCCGTGGTGCCCCATATTTGGCCGTTGTGCCCCATATCTGGCCGTTGTGCCCCATATTTGGCCGTTGTGCCCCATATTGAATATTTGAGACTCACATGCGGCGAGTGGTTGCCATCACACCCCCAGATTAGAGATATTTGGAGGATTGGATCTTAGGCAATATTCATATTATGATTTGTAAATGGTTGGTGTGATATGATCTTGTTATTTATCTTCACGCATCATGTTTACTTTATGTTATACTAGTATGTTTAGGACATCTAATCAAGCACGATTAAGTCTTGCGAGTACTTTGTACTCACCTAGGATTTTCCTAGATCATTGCAGGCGAGCCAGCGGTCGAGGAATTCTTCGACGATGTCTAGTGTTTGGTTTTATCCTTGGTTGGTTATTTGGTTCGGGGAACCTGTTTTGTTAAACTGTTAATCAGCGGCTCTCATGTCGCTGTGGGACACCTTTACTGTTTCCGCTGTTGCTTAAACTCCGTACTCGGATATGCTTTCAATATTGTAATAGCTAGTCCGATGTGGACAAATATCGTAGTTCTATTTCGTAGTGTTTTGTTGTGATATTCAAGTTGTTCCTCCAGGCTGCCCATATACATTGCGTGTATCATATGAAGTATATGGGTTAGCCGTGAAGGGTTATAGTTGTACCGTTTGTTACCATGTCGAGGGGGAATCGGTTGAGTGACCCGCTGGCTGAGATGCTGTGCCGGCCAGGCAGGGTGTGGGCATTCTACCGGGCTTTCGAGCGACCCACTAGCTTTCGAGCTAGGTTAGGGTGTGGGTAGAATCGCCGGGCTCCTCCGACTCTACTCTGCACGGTACCGTTCGGCGACGACTCTAGACCTTCACACGGACTCATGGAATAGTATGTGGCTCTGGGAAGTCTTGTCGCTTCCGGCCGGCTCGACCCACGGTGATAAATACATACGACGTATGGCGCGTATGGTATGTGGGTCGGGTGTCGGATTCCCTCCACTGTGGTGGGTACGGCGCAGGTACCGTGCCACCCGGTCGACGGATCCTTCGGTCCTTGGCGACAGTTCGTTCCCCTAATCATATGCGATTCCGGGGCCGTGACACTCTTTCGTACAGACGGTTCGAAAAACCGTCCCGCACGGGTATTCCGAACCGTCTGTACAAATGATTTCTGTACTAGTGTAAATTGGTGGTTTTGTGTACTGGAATCAACTAATTATCATTTTAAGATGCTAGAGATATGTACTGTTGCTATCTCTATTTATTTCAACACATTGCTCTACACATGTTTAATTTTTCTACTAAGAAGTTTGTGATGACATCAAAGTCATGCCCATGATTTTGATGTATGCTTTTGATATATACTTAAGTACAGAAATCTACTATTGATTAGGGATACTATTGTTGGTAACCATGGATGATTATAGGTCCTAGTGAGTGTGGCCATTGGTTAGTTAAAAACAAAAAAATATGCTATACTCCTCTGTGGTTAAATCCCTTCGGTCAATAAGATTTGATGTTTGTGGCTCTGATAGCATAAGTTCGTCTCCATATGCTAATTGGAAATTTGGTATTACACTTGATTTTTGTTGAACATTTAAAACTGTCAAGTGTATGATAGATTTGCCTTGAATCTATGGTTGTCTAATTCTGCAATGTGTGCTATGATGATTCTTTTATTGAGAGGATGGAATTGAGGTATAGTTGAGATTTCTGATAAGAACAGATACTACCTTGCTCTTAGCTTCTTCCTGCTAACTATATACATATATCTACTATACTATCTGTTGGATTGAGGAACAGATGCTAATACTTGGTTTATTTCTCCATTTCCATGATGATTAAATACTATAGCTGCTAGTTAAGCAATAATGTGTTATGCCTTGGCATGGTATGAAATTCTTTATTGGATGCTTTATTATGTGTTGAGATTTCTACAATTGGATAATTTGCTTGGCTCAGAATAATCCGTTACCCTCTACATTTGTGTCACGGACCCGGGAATTACATATCATTAGGGAAACGAATGGTCGCCAAGGACCGAGGGACCAGTCAACCTGGTGGCACGGTACCTGCACCGTACTCACCGAGGCGGAGTGATCCGATACCTAACCAACGCAAGCCGGCCGGAAGTGACTAAACTTTCCAGAACCACATACAATTCCCTGATCCGGTGAAGGTTTAGAGTCGTTCCTAAATTCTACCACGCAAAGCAAGATCGGAGGAGCCCGGCGATTCTACCCACACCCTAACCTAGCTCGGAAGCCAGTGGGTCACTCGAAAGCCCGGTAGAATACACCCACACCCTGCCTGGCCGGCACAGCATCTCAGCCAGCGGGTCACTCAACCGATTCCTGCTCGACTTAGTAAAAGAGGAACGGCTTTAACTCTTCACGGCATACCCATATACTTCATATCATACACGCATTGCATATGGGCAGCCCCAATAACAACTTGTATATCACAACAAAGCACTAAGGAGAAGGATTACCAGATAATTTTTAACACATCCCATACTCGGGGCAGTATTTATCTTACATACAATGCGATCCGAAGGTCGATGAACATCAAAATAGCCACAAGGGCAGCAGCGGAAACAAATTAAAATACCCGAGGTGGTGGGGAAACCACCTCAAACACAGCCCACAACATTCCCAAGGAAGTCGAAGCCGAAAGTGGTAAACCGAAGCAGCGAACGTCAACTCCAAAATGCTCCATGAACCTGCCTAGGATAAACCTAGGTGAGTACAACCACCGTACTCGCAAGACATTGCTCATCAACTAATTAAAACATGGTATCAATCATGTTTGGCGAGTGGTGAAAGTTCACAATTTATATCAAGTCTGAGTTGCATATAGAAGATAGGATGAACATAAGCTACACAATTCAATTTCAGATTGTAACAATAACATAGAGATAATAACCACACATACATAATGGATTACCTGGACATTAACCTTCGCACCAGGTTTCAGAAACAATTTACAAGCACACATAGATCAGCCACACAATTGTTTTCAACTTAATTGGATCAGCCCACGATCCATTCTTAAACTACTCGGATCAGCTCACGATCCATATAACTCATGTTCAAGGCAACCAAGCAATGTAAACCGTTACCAACGAACCGACAACCTCGGATATATGGAGTGCATTCCTGGTGGAGTTCACAAGGCTCCACGCAGTATCTAAGACTTACCTCACATATATGGTAGTTTCGTTTCCTTAGTGACGTACAAGCTTTCTCTCGGGCCTTCACTGCCGACTCAACCACCTCGGGTATAACGTGTGCATTCCTGGTGGAGGTTGTGAGGCTCCACGCAGTATCTGAGACCTACCTCAATTATACCGTAGTGTTGTTCTCGGTGTCGGGCCCACACGGGTGATAAGGGATTGCTACAATGGAGTCACCTCAGGATGGTAGGACGGCAAACACACTCAAAACACCGGGGGCCGCATTCAATTCTTTAGATAACCTACCAACCGTATCCATCGAGCACACCCTCGGCTCTCACATCTCAACTCATTAGGCTCAAGTTGATAGGGGCAACATTTTAATCTCAGCCGTAGCTGCTGCATAACAACAGGGCCTACACATGCTAGTGCGGTATCAAGTACCGATCGAGCAAACATTCACACAAACACCACATCAATTTAACCAATTAATCCAAACAGGGATTAACACACTATGTAATAATTAGTCAACAAGCAATGGAGCTTGCCTCGTTGCTTGGGGAAGTATGGGGAGCATGCGCGAGAACTCCAGAATACTCGAAACACCGGTAAGAAGCAAGTGACCTCCAAAAAGGGAAAAGCAAGCCTAAGAAGCTGATTTGGAAATGACGAAGATGCATGGATGCAACTATGGTGGATTAAAGAAGTATACAATTACATAAGCAGGTTAGTATTCATTCCAGATTTTGGATTAGTTTTAGTTATGACATAACTTTTAACCATGGATGATCCTAGAATATGGAGGCATGCATGGGGTATGATATGCAACTAAAGGGGGAGGGCTTTAAACCTGTAATTAGGATCAGGGCTCATTCGATCGATTCGCAGTTGGGGTAGGTGAGAACATGGGGTCGTGATTATATTCTAGCCGTTAGGCGAATCGTGATACTAAGCATTTTAAGTTTGGCTGTTAAGCTAGATTCTCTAGGATCCTTTTTGTATTTTTCTCAGTAAAGATAGGAATCTAACTAATCTTGCAATTAACTAGATGGTGAGGGCTAGAGGATGACTAGTGGGTCGGTTGGTCATACATACACATCAATTAATCGATAAGCAATCAGATTGTTAACGTAGTTTTGAATCATCAGCGTTTTAATTAGAATAGTATATACGGCAAGGATCAAGATCGCACGTGCACAATTCCTCCTTAGACCTTCCCGTGGTTGGGCTCATTACTAACAGGTACTTAGCTATGATTAACCGAATCAGTGAGCAGTACAGTCATTACCCTCTTTGGTTCGCCAGTGCGGTAACATTGGTACATGGATTATAGTAGTTGACACTTAAGTCCTGTTTTAAACCGATATATATGTAATAAGTGTATTAGTTGTGTGGGCTAATGGTTATCTTGCACTAACTAGTTCCTGTTCAGCACACATTAATCGCACATTCGTGAGTATATACACATATGCATTACAACCCCAAACATTCGTACCCACATATACCCATAACCATTTTAGAGCTAAGATCAGGTAGTATATGTTCTTCCGGTTTGATAAGCTAACGCTTACATATAGATGAAGTCAAAGTGACCTCAGTTCTTTAATTAAAAGTCAAGTGCAGCATCTATATGATATAGCTAAAACAAAAGGGAAGAAACCAGTTCTTATCAGTTTAGGTCTAACATTGCAAAATAGTGCTAGTTTCTAATTTCTACTACCCATAGGGAATCAAGCTCCACAAGCATACCTATCTCCTTTAGGCATATGTGTGCGTATATACCAATCATCAGAAAAGGGTTTTGGGCATCAGCTAAATGGCGATGAGCACAGGGAGAAATAAAGGGAGTGGAGGAGTTAGAATGAGGGTCAGAGACCTCACCCCGACGGTGGACCAAGGTGAGCTCGGGGAAGCTGTTGGCGGAGCTACAGGCATGGGGAGGTCGAGACCTGGCGCCAGTCTCGAACAAGGCTCTAGTGGTGGCGCAGGAAGACCTACACGGCGGCGCGCTTCACACGGAGGAGGTCGGCGCAGAGGCTCGGCGGGGAGCTTGGAGAGGAGGGGCGGTTGACGAAGGCGGGGCCCGGCGCGCTCGTCATTGGCGGTGAAGCGGAGCTGCCGTGGTCGCCTGAGTTGGGGGACCGCTCAGGCCACGCGGTCGGTCGGTGAGGGCGGCGTTCAGCGGGAGGACGAACGGTGGAGCAACGACAGCTTCACCAGGGCAAGGAAGACGGATCTGGGCGGGGCGGAGCACCGGCTTGAGCCCGGGGCTACAGCGGACGGCGGCACGACGTGGAGGTGAGGTCCGGCGTTGGGGGAGCAAGGGGAGGCAGGAACCTGGCGCGCCGGACTCGAGGAAGGCGCCGGCGAGCTCGGGGCTTGGTGCTGTGGCGGTCGGGGTGGGCGCGGACGGCGGGGAGAGCTAGGGTGGAGCCCGAGCTCGGTGGCAGGGCTAGAGGGGTGGCGGGAGGAGGGGAGGAGCGCGCGACCGGCGAGAATGGCGGGGTGGCGGCGGCCTCAGTGGAGCGCGGAGCTGGGCCCGTCGGCGGCGACACGGGCGGAGCTCGGCCTGGAGCTCCCCAGATCTGGATGGGGGCGGCCGGCGGGGAGGACGCTATGCGGGATGAGGACGGTGGTGGTCCGTTGGGGAGGACGAGCAGCTCGGATGGCAGACCTTGGGGAATTGATTTTGGGGGAGAGGGAGTTGGGGAATAGAGGCACATTGGGGATTTCGGCCAGGGTTGAAGAAAACGGTTTGGGGGAGAAAAGAGAGAAGGGAGACCTGGCTTTGGAGAAATCGGTGGGGGAAGAAGATAGCCTAGAGTTTTGCTACGTGGAGAACAAGAGCTGCAGCGGGTGAGTTGACTGCCAGGTGGAGAAAAGGGATCTGCAGGCGGGCTATGTGGAAGAAAGGAGCTGTCGGGTGGAGAAAGGGACCAGCATGCGGGACCCGCGGGACAGGTAAAATCTTTTCTCTATTTTCATTTCTCTTTTATTTTGGTTTTGTTTCTTTACTGATGTAATTTATCTCTACTTTATTTAGGACTAATTTTGGACAAGAGAAGGAATTTAGAAAAACAATCTTAAGATGTGTATATATATATATATATACATGCAGATCCGGTCCAGCTTCCTGGAACATTTTTGTAAATCTTTTTCGGGGTGTTTAGAGCTTGAGAGAATAACTTAAGGTATATTCTGAGTGAAATTGTTTTCGCAAATTTTATCTAAGCCGATTTCATGTCGTGTCTTCTAGGGTTTTCGAGTTGAGCCAATTTAAATTGTTTAGATGCATGCACATGATGAAAAGAAATCCTTGTATACCCGATAAACCTCACTAACCTCATGTTTAGAGGTTAGGGTCACTACAATTTGTTACTCTAATAGGTAAAATGCAATGTTTGTTGTGATGCATTATATGATTGAATTCTTAGCTGATATGTTCTAAGACATATTCGTGGCTTTGTGACTATGGTCATGCTCCTTTCTATGTTTGTGTTTCTGCCATAGACTAGTTTGTCTATTACTTCCTAGTTTACATGTTACCATTTGTTGGGTCTTCAATCTCTTTGCTGGGTATCCAGAGGGAATATGAGCAGCTGCTGTTTTTGCTTGATGTTGGCTAATCTGAAGTACAAACACTAGTACAGAAATCGATATCCGAGGCAGTTCAAATAGCACATCCGAGGCTGTTATAGCACTCGCCTCCACGGAGTGGTCGCGGATATGGGGGCACATATTGAAGATGATTATTCAACCGCCTCGGATAGCTGAATCTGAGACGGTTACAATTATTCAACCGCCTCGGATAACATACCGGCGTTTAAAAAAAAGACCCTACCCGGCACTGCCGGGTAGGGTTTCACTAAAATGGCTGTAACTTTTACATACGGTGTCTGTTTTGGGTCCACGACCACTCAAAATGACCGTATCGACGAGGCGTATCTAAAAATTCTACTTGTTTTTAGACCTGTACAATTTTTCACCTCTAAATTCACCCTCTAAGACTGACTTTTGCCTCTCCGAATGAAACGTCGCCTCTTCCGACCCTCCGTTGAACTTCTTCCCGAGCTCCAAATGTAGTAATTTTTGTGGATTCCGAACCATGAGGGAGTAGAGCTGCTAGAAAAAAATACGAGAAAAAATTTTAAAAATAAAAAATTTCACTCCAAATTCGGCCCCGAACGAATAATTGCTGCTACCGAACCCTCCGTTCCCTCCGTTGAACTTCTTCCTGAGCTCCAAATGCAGTAATTTTTGTGGATTCCGAACCATGAGGGAGTAGAGTTACTACAAAAAAATATGAGCAAAAATTTTAAAAATAAAAAATTTAGGCACTAGTAGAAAACGAGCCAAAAAAGACACAAATCTTGACTTGGGAGGGTCTGGCTTACCTCAAATCAAAGCGAAACTGCCATGAAGCCTCCACCTTGTTCCTACCGAAAGAATGATGGGAAGAGAAGAGCCTCCTTGCGATGGGAATGGTGAGAGGAGAAGGAAGGTTGAAGGGAGGAGAGTAGAGTGGAAGGGAGAAAGAAAATATATAGTCCTCTGCCACAGGCGCTGAGGGAAAAATTTCAGTTTTTGAAATTTCAGAGTTGGCGGGATTCTGAAATTTTGGGTTTGAACACATCCGAGGCGGTTGTAAATATATAACTTCCTCGGATATGCACCATATCCGACCGCCTCGGATATAATTCGAGGCGGTTGGATATTTACAACCGCCTCAGATGACTCTATTATCCGAGGCAATTTCTTCTGAAATCCTTATCCAAGGCAGTTGGATATTTACAATCGCCTCGGATATCAGTTATTGGAGGTGTTTTTGCCTAACCGCCTCGGATATGGCGCCTCGGATGAACGATTCTGTACTAGTGAAAGGTCTATTGCTTCCTAGAAATTTTAGCTGTCTTCATACATCATTATATGTGATGTAAGTGTAATCTTGAGACCTTTGATCTCATCCTAACATACTAATGGCTGCTAAGCTTGATCTGGTTCACTTTATTTGTTAGTGATATGAATCAACTCTTATTTACTAATAAGAGCTTGATACTACTCTTGGTTTTTGCTAAGCTTATATGTTCATGTGCCTTGGTCCTCTTTCCATATATGTCAGTTTATTAACCTGAGAGAATAGACTGCTACACTTAATTTTGCTTCCTATGTACATGTATATAGATATATGTCGATTCGTTAAACTAAAAGAATAGATGCTTTATTTTTCTTAGTTTATTCCTGTAATGGCTTTTATCTGAGAGTGATTTGAAGAAAGGTATAAACTCGATAAGAACAGATTTCATGCATGATCTTGGCTAGCTCATGACGATGCTAAGCATCTGAAGCATTTTATTAGAATCTGATAAGAGCAGATACACTATGCAGTTGCCTAATCAATGCCTTTAAAACCCTATGATGATTAAAATCTGAGGGTCCCCTAAAATCCACTTCACATGCATATGTAGAATATGATGATCTGGATGGGGTTTTACCTTATCTCTAAGTTGGACAATGGCCGATTTGAGCTCCTAAAGTTTATCTCTAAGTTGGACAATGGCCGATTTGAGCTCCTAAAGTTCTTGGTACTTGGTCCGTCTTGCTAGACTTGGTGATGGTCTCCTTCCTTCTCACTCCTGCTAGCTCCCTGCTCTGCTTCTAGTCTTGATGGCTTTCCCCTTGGTCTGCTCCTCCCTGGGGTTGATGGCTTGCTGTTCTTCCTCTTAACCTTGATGATCTTCTTCCTTTTCCTAGTGATCTCTATCTCCTAAACTTGATCCTTCTCCTCGGCTGGTGCTCCTCTTCACTTGCTGTTCCTGCTCCTGGGCTTGACTCTTGTGTAGGCTATGTTGGTGTTCGGAGAGGCTGGCTACTGCTATCATGCTATGAGTTCTACCCTAGTTGCCTTACTCCTTTTCTGCAGAGCTCTACTGAGCTTCTTCGGTGGCAGCCTTGCCACCTCCTGCTGTCTATGCTGCTACGTGGCTGTTCCTAGTCTTTGGTTATCTCTCGGTTGGGCCAATCGTTTTCGAAAACTCTTTGCCTCCTACAGCAACGGCGTGATTTCAACGGTCTCGAGTGCCCATACTCGACGAAATCGGATGATCGCCAACATTTCCGAAGGCTTCTCCCCTCCGACTCTCGGCGTTCTTCTACACTCAAGACTTGAAGACTTCGAAGACTCAAAGATTTAAAGATTAGATTTAGATGATGTATAGGTAGAAATATTGCAATATGTAATTTTTATTTCTTCTTTTTTAATTCATTTTGCAATCACATTATTGTATCATGACATTGTAATATTCGTTCAATCAATAAAATTTAAATTTCAACTGCATTTAAATGCATATGAATAATGGATGCCATGAGTGCACAACAAATTCCTCCCCCACTCGACCTTACTCACGACGCAGCTTACGACGATCCTCGGTAGAATTAGGTCAACTCAGCAGCGCGAGTTGATCGAGCTTCTACCTCACATCACTTAACTCTAAAACTAGGGTTCTGACAATACGACAAGGATCATGAGGAAGGGCTAACTTTTAAATGAAATAAGTAATTGGTGGATTAAGCGACGAGGGCTAATTTTATGTATTATAACTTTTGTGTTTGAATATCATAGTTATGACAACTAATATTTAATGTAAGATTTGCATATGTGTATGATTTGTAAATGTAGATGTGGTAAGAATTGTGAAATATTTGAATGGATTATATCATGTGTTGTGGATATTTTGGAGAGGACATTGCTAGCATTTATTTGAATAGATTATATCATGTGTTGTGCATGTTTTGCAGAGGACATTGCTAGCATTTTCTGATACTAGCTCCAAAACAAGAAAAAACCAAGTCCTTTGGAAAAGATACTGTAGAAGGGCATGCAAGGTTAAGCTTTCTAGGATATCACTCATCACAGAAGGTTGCACAAGGTTAAACCATCTACGATATTAGTCATCACAGACGATTGCATGAGGATAAGCTATCAGTGATGATCCTTATCACAGATGGTTGTACAAGAATAAGTCGTCTATAATGACCTTTCTTACAAAGCTTATTCACTTAAACCGTCTGTAAATTTAGAGATTTAGGTTTTCTTTACCCTTTCACTCACCATTTTACTCTTGGACTGCGCCTTTTCACTCGCCAACAACCGCGCCACCACTCCTCCATGCCTGACCGCGTCACCCCGAGGACCATGCCACCACGAGGACCACACCGCCATGAACCGATGAGGACCGTGTCACCACGCCAATGAGGACCATGCCACGCCAACCACCACGATGCTTCTATCCATGGTGAGGTGAGCCCCTCGTACATTCCCTGTTGGCGACCATTGTCACGGACCCGGAATTGCATATGATTAAGGGAACGCAAAGTCGCCAAGGACCGAAGGACTCGTCAGCCCGGTGGCACGGTACCTGCGCCGTACGCACCAAAGCGGAACGATCCGACACCCGCCACGTGCGAGCCGGCCGGAAGCGACCAATCTTCCCAGAACCACATACGATTCCATAGTCCGGTGAAGGTTTAGAGTCGTTCCCAATTACTACCAGACAGGACAAGGTCGGAGGAGCCCGGCAGTTCTACCCACACCCTAACCTAGCTCGAAGGCTAGTGGGTCACTCGAAAGCCTGGTAGAACGCCCACACCCTGCCTGGCCGGCACAGCATCTCAGCCAGCGGGTCACTCAACCGATTCCTGCCCAACCAAGTAACAACCGGTACAACCGTAACCCTTCACGGCATACCCAAAACGCTTCATATCATACACGCATTGCGTAAGGGCAGCCTGGAATTAACAACTCGGACATCACAACAAAGCTCTACATATATGATATTACTAGTGACCGTCCACGATGGGACAATATATTACATCATTCGGCCATAACCGAAAACATATCCGAGTACGGAGAAGTTAAACGACAGCGGAAACAAGGTAAATGAGTCCCACAGCGGCATAGTTACCGCTGAACAAAAGCTACAACCTATCCCATTGATCGACTAACTAACCGAGAAAGCAACAATTTCAGGCATCATCGAAATAGTCCTCAACCACCGGCTCACCTGCAAGCTCCAGGAATAACCTGGGTGAGTACAATCGTACTCGCAAGACTTATTCGTGCTTGATTAAATGTCCTACTCATACTAATACATCAACAATTAAACATGAATGCTTCTTAGAGTAACAATATATAAGTTAAGAACAGAACATTAATAAGGTGAAATAAAGATAAGCTAAGTAACAGGACAGCTCAACATACAAACATATATTCACCAATTCACCACGAGATCAAATCATCCAATCCAAATCCATTGGGGTAGCCCACGAGTCCAATCCATATCAATCCAGTAAACATTATCCAATTCAATTAGGGCAGCCCCTAAATCAAATCCAAATTGATCCAATCCACACATTTACATTTTTAATCTCTCGAACCACTACCGACAACTCAACCCCTGCAGGCATAGTGAGTGCATAACAGTTTGGAGGTAGCGAGCCTCTCAAAGTGCATGGAGGCTTATCCCAACTATCCTCAGTGTTGGTTCTCGCTAGCGTTCACGTGTGATAAGGGATGGTGACACGCTGAAGATAGGGTTGGTATGGCGACAAAAACCTTCATACACCTGGGTCGCCGTCATGCTTCAATTCACACCAACCGTACCCATTGTGCACGCCCTCGGCTCTCCCAACTCACTTAACAATTTAGTTGAAGAGCCACAAGATGTTATCGACGTAAGACACATCCTACACATGCTAGTGTACGCAACTTGCGACGATTCACCGATAAACATTCATACACATAGCACATATAAAAAGGGCATACACAAGAGTACGGAAAGTAAAGATGCAACAAGCTCTGCTTGCCTTGATCTGGTTGTTCCTGTTCTTGCGTAGAGTCGTAAGCCGGGTGGTCTTGCTCTTCGGGCTCTGTTGCGATTAACACGAACACCGGAAAAGAAACGATAAAAGATGATGAGTTCGGCATGTATGCATGTATGAATGATGGGCTACATGAGACTAGATATGTTGTGGTGTCGAAGAGTCGTGATAATCTACATAGGTTCATATTAGGTTATCGGAGCCTTGTGATATCTAGAATGCATGCATGCGATTTAAATGCTTCGAGGAGTTAGGGTTGCGACTTTAGTGGTGAAACGTTGCAAAGGTGTGAAATGAATCAAGATTAAGTTAGGTTATGCAGTAGGAGTTTGGGATACTTGGAATTAGGTGAATCGGAGCTAACTCATGAGGCTAGGGTTTTACCGGGTTGCGATAGGGCAAAACAACAACAACTCTAAGTATGGTACTGTGCATGTGACAAAAATTAATTTTTGTTTCAGTCAAGTCGTAAGAATCCTCATAAGCTTTTCAACGATACCAAGTTTGCTGAAATCCGAGTTATGGATCACAAGTTATCGCATTTTGAAACTCGACGGAACAAAAGATTAAACCCTAGATAACCTACTGTGCATGTAATCAAAATGAACTTTTGATTCAGCCATCTTGTAGAATTTTTTATGAGGTTTCCAAATATATAAAAATTTTCAAATTTGGACTTGTGGTTCAAAAGTTATGGCCATTTGAATTTTCATTCAAAATCTACCCTAATCCATCTAAACCCTAATTGCTAAACCCACCCGAACAGATCTCTCTCTCTCTCTGCGCACCGGATCTAAAATACTAAACCCACCCGAAGCTGTACCCCAAAACCTTGACACATAAACACACTCAGCTGACACCGGGCCCCGCATGTCATTCGGTGTGGATCTGTTGCCCAATCAAAACACGCCACGCGGCAACTCCCTCTCCCCTCTCTCTCTCTCTCGCTGGAGTGACCGGGGAATGGCTCTGGCGGCGGCGCCCTCGCCGGGACATCGCCGGAGGAGGCTCGGGTGCGAGCTAGGGCACCCGAGGATGGAGAAGAAGGGGCAGGAGCATCGGGGCCTCACCCCTAGTCCAATGCGCCGGTGCAGAGAGGCGGAGGGCCACTGGAGACGGTTGGCGACGGCGACCGGCGGCGAGAAGCGTCGGGTGGCGGTGGCGATGCAGCTCCGGGCTCAGATCTGCAACGAGGAGTGCTCGGGGAGGTTAGCCAGGGAAAGAGGAAGCTTGGGGGCGCGAGAAACGAGCTCGGGAGCTACTGAAGAAGCGGTGGAAGCTCGCCGGAGTCCTTGCCGGTCTCGGGGAAGAAGGCGAAGAATTGGGCTCCTGAGGCTGGGATCTGCCGAATAAAAGGGAATGGGGAGGTGAGGAAGGGGATGGGGATGTCCGGGAAAGAAAATGAGTGACCGGAGCTCACCGAGATGTTGTGAATTGCTCGTCGGAGAGGGACGCCGGAGCTCGGGAAGACGGAGGCGCAGAGAAGCTTCGGCACCGAGCGGAGGGGAGAAAGGGGGCGGAGGTCTAGGGTTTTCGGACAGGGGCAACGGCAGGTCGGGGCACTCCTTTTTAAGGGGCGGCGCGGCCTCAGACCGGTGGCGTCGGGGGCGGGGCACCGCCCTCCATGGCCAGCGGCCGGCGGCGACGTGGAGGGGAGGACCCGACAGGCGGGCCCCCGAGGCGCGGGTGAGAGAGAAGCCGCGGCGGGAGGATGACAGGGGGGCCCAGGCGGCAGTGAGAGAAAGGAGAAAGCGGGCTGCGCGGGGAGAAATGGGCTGAGGGAGATGGGCCGCCCGAGAGGGTTTCGGCCCAGGGGGAGGATTAGGGTTTTCTTTTTATTTTTCTTTTTAAGTATTCCAGAAACATTCCCCATGACATTTTATGTACTAAATCAGCTCCAATTAACCTGAAATTTTTACAGGAGCTTCATAATATTATTCTTGAGCTACTATAGGAGTTTGAACCAATTTGGGACTGATTTGACCTAGGTTCCCATTCAAATTCAATTTAGGGTTTGAATTCGGATTTGAGCTATAGTCGAGCCCTAGACATGTCCAAAAATTCTAAAAATTGGCTAGGACTAGGGTTTCCACTTTTTGAAACTATTTGCGGAGTTTGAGAGGTTTGCACCACTGGGAAAACTATCCTATCGTCGAAAACCTTATTTTGGCACCGTTAGGGTTTTAGGGTTAGGGACGGAGATTCATCGAAGCGTTCGACGGCTTCCACTACCCTTATTGAGGACATTGTCGATTCAACTACTTCGAATAAGTTGATTGGTGTTTTGACATTGTTAGTTGAATTACTTCAAATAAATTGATTGGTGTTTGCAACAATTATCCACCGAGGATGAGATATTAACATATTCTATAAAGTATAATCATATTACATCTGAGTTTAAATAAGGTGGGGTGATGATGATGACATGTATGCATGGATGCAGGGCAAAACCTAATTATCGACTTTGGGTATTACAAAACCTACCCCCCTTAAAAAGATCTCGACCCGAGATCTCTAACGATCGACAAACAAGGTTGGAAACTCGGTCTGGAGCCATTCTTCGCGCTCCCAGGTGGCTTCATCTTCGGTGTGGTTGCTCCATTGTACCTTGAAGAATTTGAGGGTGCGGTTTCGAGTCTTGCGTTCCATCTCATCGAGAATACACACCGGATGTTCTCGATAAGAGAGGTCTTCATGTAGTACGTCGATTTCAGGGTTGATCTTCGTCTCGGGAATTCGATGGCAAGTTTTGAGCTGGGACACATGGAAGACATCGTGCATCCGAGATAGCTCTGGAGGTAATTCCAACTGGTACGCCACGGTCCCTCGTCTGGCTAGGATTCGGTAAGGACCGATGTAACGAGGAGCTAGCTTTCCTTTCATTGCAAAGCGGCGGACGCCTCTGAATGGGGTGACCTTGAGATACACACTATCTCCAATCTGAAAGGTAACTTCTCGGCGCTGGGGATCGGCATAACTTTTCTGCCTGGACTGAGCTTCACGAAGACGTTCTCGGATGAGTTGGACTAGATCTTCGGCTTCTTCAATCGGGTTAGGTCCGAAGAACTGTCTCTCGCCGGTCTCGGACCAGTTCAAGGGAGTCCTACACTTTCTTCCGTAAAGTACTTCAAAGGGTGCCATGCCGAGACTAGATTGATAACTATTATTGTAGGTGAACTCTGCATATGGCAAGCAGTCTTCCCAATTGGAACCCAGCGTGAGTGCACACGATCTCAACATGTCCTCCAGAATCTGATTCGTCCGCTCAACTTGACCACTGGTTTGAGGATGAAAAGCGGTGCTGAAGGACAGAGAAGTTCCCATAGCTTCATGTAGGACTGGGTGCCTCTATCCGAAATGATTCTCTTGGGAACCCCATGGAGGCAAACGATGCGGGAAATGTACAACCTTGCCAGTTGGCCCACTTTATGGGTGGTTTTCACCGGGATGAAGTGCGCGACCTTGGAGAGGCGATCCACAATCACCCATATTGCGTCATTGCCTTTCGGGGATTTCGGTAAGCCTACCACGAAATCCATTTCAATCTCTTCCCATTTCCATTCGGGAATAGGGAGTGGTTGAAGTAGGCCTGCTGGTCTCTGATGCTCGGCTTTCACCCGGCGACACACGTCACACTCGGCAATGTATTGAGCGATCTCTCGCTTCATTCGGGTCCACCAAAATCTGTGACGAAGGTCCTGGTACATCTTGGTGCTGCCAGGGTGAATGGCTAACGGTGAGTTATGGGCTTCATGGAGAATGAGGTTCTTTAACTCCCGATCCTTGGGCACCACGAGTCGCTTTCCAAACCACAGTATTCCATCCTTGTCTTCGGTAAAGCAGGTCGCTGCCCCAGTCTTCACTTTCTCTCGAATCTTCTGCATTCCGACGTTCTGAGCTTGGGCAGCCTTGACTTGGTCTTCAAGGGATGGTTTTACTTCAAGAGTGGCGAGGGTACCTTGCTCAACCATCTCCAGATTGAGCCGTTGGAACTCCTCATGAAGCGGTGGCTCTTGTTCCATAATCACGAGGTTGTTGCAATAAGCTTTCCGACTAAGGGCATCAGCAACAACGTTAGCCTTGCCAGGGGTATAATTTAAACTCAGGTCGTAATCCTTGATGAGCTCAAGCCATCTTCTTTGACGGAGATTCAGGTCCGGTTGGGTGAACAGGTACTTCAGGCTCTTATGATCCGAGTAAATTTCACAGCGGTTACCGATAAGGTAATGGCGCCATATCTTGAGAGCGTGAACTACAGCTGCTAGTTCTAAGTCGTGAGTGGGGTAATTGGCCTCATGAGGACGTAACTGACGTGAAGCATAAGCTACCACGCGGCCTTCTTGCATGAGGACACAGCCCAATCCATTCAGCGAGGCATCGCAATACACTTCAAAGTCTTTATGAACATCTGGGAGGGTAAGCACTGGGGCTGAAGTCAACCTTTCTTTAAGCTCTTGGAAACTCTGTTCACACTTGTCGGACCATATAAACTTGGCCTCTTTCTTCAGTAACTCTGTCATCGGCTTGGCTATGGAAGAGAATCCTTCAATGAATTGGCGGTAGTAGCCTGCCAGACCTAGAAAGCTACGAATCTGGGTAACTGACTTAGGCTGCTTCCATTCTTGGACGGCTTGTACCTTGCTCGGGTCTACTGCAACACCTGTAGCTGATAGTACATGGCCTAAGAACTCCACTTGATGTTTCCAAAATTCACACTTCGAGAATTTTGCATAGAGGCGATGCTCTCGGAGCTTATCCAGTACCATTCTCAAGTGATCTTTATGTTCAGACTCTGACTTGGAATAGATGAGGATGTCGTCGATGAAGACGACAACAAACCGATCCAGATACTCCATGAACACGGAATTCATGAGTTGCATGAAGGTGGAAGGGGCGTTGGTTAGGCCGAAAGACATGACAGTGTACTCGTATGATCCATACCGGGTGGTAAAAGCTGTCTTCGGGATGTCTTCGGATCTAATCTTTATCTGATGGTAACCTAACCGGAGATCTATTTTGGAGAAGACACAAGCTCCGGTTAGCTGATCAAAGAGATCATCAATCCGTGGAAGTGGGTACTTGTTCTTCACGGTGAGTTCATTCAACGGTCGGTAGTCGACCACCATCCTGAGACTTGAATCCTTTTTCTTCACAAACATTGCAGGGCAACCCCACGGCGATGAGCTGGGTCGGATGAAACCCTTTTCCTCAAGTTCCTGGAGTTGCTTCTTCATCTCTATCAGTTCATTCGGGGGTATCCGATAAGGGCGCTTCGAGACAGGAGTGGTTCCAGGTGGAAGGTCAATAACAAATCTCTACTGCCCGATCAGGGGGCATACCTGGCAATTCTTTCAGAAAGACATCTGGGTACTCACATACGACGGGGACCGCCTCAACTCCCTGATCTTGGGTATCACTCAAAGCAAAGAGACATCCTGACGGGGACGAGGATACGAACATTACTTCCTTACCAGACTCAGAGGTAAGAGACACTGATCTTCTGGCGCAGTCTATCTTGGCTTTGTGCTGGACCAACCAGTTCATGCCCAATATAGCATCTAATCCAGCTGATCCCAAAACTACCATGTTGGCCAGAAACATCTCCCCGCCAATCTCTACCTTAACACCCTCACAAATCAGCTCGGTCCTTAACTCCGAGCCGGGAGTTGCAATAATAAGAGGAGAATGCAATGCTGATGAAGGAATACGATTGTCAAGTGCAAACTTGCTTGATATGAATGAATGGGATGCTCCGGAATCAAAAAGAACTGTAGCAGGAGTTGAGTTCACCGAGAGCGTACCCAGCACCACTTCTGGTGCGTCCTGTGCTTCTTCCGCCGTGACATGGTTGACTCTGCCGCGGCCAGGGGCTTGGGAGTTGGTTGGAGCTGATCCTTTGGTTGGAGCTGATCCTTTGGTTGCGAGGTTGAGTAGTTGGTTGCTGAGGACGCGGCGCATAACCTTGGGCCCTGGGTGGATACTGTGATACAGGGCGGGGTGGCTGCGGCTGCCATATCCGCGGCTTTTGTGAACTACTTGCGGCTGATTTCTGAATCTCTCTTTCGCGCTTGCGATTCTGGCTGAGAATGGACTCTCTTGCTTCTATGTTAATGACTTTATCCACCAAGTACTGAAAGTTGCGCACGTCAACAGTGGCTAGCCTTGCCCGCATCTCATCGTTCAATTTGTCCATAAAGTGCCGAACCTTCTCTCTATCGGTGGAAACTTCCTGAGAGGCATATCGCGATAAGTGGTTGAATTCGCGAAGGAATTCCATGATGGGTTTCTTGCCTTGACGGAGATCTCGGAACTCCTCCCTCTTCAAGTTCATGATTCCGTCGGGGATATGGAAATTGCGGAAACCGGTCTTGAACTCGTTCCACGTGACCACATGGCCAGCAACTTGCATGGCAAAGAAGTTTTCCCACCATTCTGCGGCAGCGCCTGCCAGGCAGTGGGAAGCGAATCTGACCTTGTTAGCTTCAGCGCACTCTGCTAGCTCGAGTTTCCTTTCAATTTGCCGGATCCAGCTATCTGCCTCCAGCGGGTCATCGGCTTGGTCGAAGGTTGGCGGTTGGGTTCGTTGAAACTCAGCTAGACCACCTCGAGCCTGTCCACCGCCGGCGCCTTGATTACGCGCCAGCTGCTCGAGGATCCTGTTCTGGGTCACCAGCAGATCCGCAATACTGGGCTGCTTGGGAGGGGGTGGCACTTCTTCCTCCTCACGTTCCCGACGTCCACGAGCAGCTCCGCGTGTTCCTGACGCCATTCTGTTGCAACCAAAGGACACGAAGTGAGACGGCAACTCGAGAAGTCAGGAAGGCAAAGCAATTGGACTATAGTACAGCGAGATATGTCATGAACATGGCACACAATAAGGCGGAACCGGTTGACCATAATCCTCAATTGCATTACACATTTAACATGGTTCATAGGTGGGCTGCGGTTTAGATCACCCTTATGGTGAAATAAACGTATACAAAATACCAAAATTGCAGCCACAAGTACCCAATTACATGCCTCCAAAAGATAACTTAGACTTAGGATTTGGTTCAGTTTACAATCCATAATAAGACCTTCAACAACTTGCCACTAGAATCCAATCGGCACTACGACGACTAATTCTTATGACTGGGTACTCCAAAACCTATCTTCCAACCACTCATCCTAATCTTCGTCGGTTGGTGGGTTGCTGGTGGTGTACCACACACGCTCCTCAGGGTCCTCTTCCTCTTCCTCTCTTACAACAGCTTCATTAGTGGGAACTGAAGTAGCTGGTGTTGAGGTATCTTCTTCTGAGGGTCTTGGGGTGAAGAGTCGAAGGTACTGTCGGGCCGTCATCCTTTTGCGTGGCTTGGTTCCAGAATTCTGGGGTTGCTTGGTCTCACGGGATGGAGTTGGGGTCGGCTCTTGCACCGGAACATAGGGGCTCTCGCCGTAAGACTCATCTTCATTTGCCACATGATACCTTCGACGTAATTCAGAGCGAAGCTTGCGGTTAACCTTTGTCAATCGTTCCACCTCTTGAGTAGCGCTTCCATAGTCCCAATACAACCTTTGGTGCATTACTTCCGCGCAAAACAATGTGGTTGATCGTCTCTATCTCAGTCTCATCTTCTTCTTCATCGTCACTTGGCGCTGGTACATAGATGCTGGTACCTCCATCAGTGATCTGGGGAATGAGATGGAAGGGGGAGAATAGGAAGATCTCATCAAAGTGATGCCGTAGGTGGAGGACTGCTTTTCTTGAGGCTTCCATTCGGGCGTCCGTATCAGTTGGTCTGGGTACCGTAAAGGTCTGATCCAGATCCGAGACTTTCACAGTGACCCATCCCATCCAAAAATGAGTCTTCCCGTGAACCTTATAATTCTTGGCGTGGAAAGCAGGGAGGTCTCCCTGGGGCACTCCAAGGTATTCCAACATTCTCCACAACAAGGTAGCCCATCCTCCAAGTTGTTGCGGGTCGGTCACAACGTTGTACACCATCCTATACAATTTTATGGTTAGAGAGGACATGGTTAGCCACACAAGCGAAAACAAATGCAATGGAGAAGAAATTCAGAACTAAGGACGATGAGGTTAAGGAATAAAGAGCAATCTACTTATTAATTTTAAACATAGGGTTTAACTTTTTAAATAATATTGCTGGCCAAATGGCGCAGCGGAAGTTCCTATCTAACGACCACCTGCAATTGGCTTCCTACGGTCAGCTCGGCTCTGATACCAAGCTGTCACGGACCCGGAATTGCATATGATTAAGGGAACGCGAAGTCGCCAAGGACCGAAGGACTCGTCAGCCCGGTGGCACGGTACCTGCGCCGTACGCACCAAAGCGGAACGATCCGACACCCGCCACGTGCGAGCCGGCCGGAAGCGACCAATCTTCCCAGAACCACATACGATTCCATAGTCCGGTGAAGGTTTAGAGTCGTTCCCAATTACTACCAGACAGGACAAGGTCGGAGGAGCCCGGCAGTTCTACCCACACCCTAACCTAGCTCGAAGGCTAGTGGGTCGCTCGAAAGCCCGGTAGAACGCCCACACCCTGCCTGGCCGGCACAGCATCTCAGCTAGCGGGTCACTCAACCGATTCCTGCCCAACCAAGTAACAACCGGTACAACCGTAACCCTTCACGGCATACCCAAAACGCTTCATATCATACACGCATTGCGTAAGGGCAGCCTGGAATTAACAACTCGGACATCACAACAAAGCTCTACATATATGATATTACTAGTGACCGTCCACGATGGGACAATATATTACATCATTCGGCCATAACCGAAAACATATCCGAGTACGGAGAAGTTAAACGACAGCGGAAACAGGTAAATGAGTCCCACAGCGGCATAGTTACCGCTGAACAAAAGCTACAACCTATCCCATTGATCGACTAACTAACCGAGAAAGCAACAATTTCAGGCATCATCGAATAGTCCTCAACCACCGGCTCACCTGCAAGCTCGAGGAATAACCTGGGTGAGTACAATCGTACTCGCAAGATTTATTCGTGCTTGATTAAATGTCCTACTCATACTAATACATCAACAATTAAACATGAATGCTTCTCAGAGTAACAATATATAAGTTAAGAACAGAACATTAATAAGGTGAAATAAAGATAAGCTAAGTAACAAGACAGCTCAACATACAAACATATATTCACCAATTCACCACGAGATCAAATCATCCAATCCAAATCCATTGGGGTAGCCCACGAGTCCAATCCATATCAATCCAGTAAACATTATCCAATTCAATTAGGGCAGCCCCTAAATCAAATCCAAATTGATCCATGTAACGCCCATATTAATAAATACATAGATTGTTGTTTTGTCTCATGCATACATGGCATCATCCTTGCACAACCTGATATAAACTTGAATAGTTTCTAGTTACGTTTTATAGAATGCGTGCATATCTCTTTCTAAAAATTCAAATGCCTCTTTTGAATCGGAAAGCAAACGTCGGAAAAGAAGGGTTTAGTTTTGGGGTTGTCTCTCAGTAGATGAGTTTTTGAGGTGTTTCCAATTGGAACAGCTCTGTAAGTCTCTTGTCTATCTCTGTGCCAAATTTCATCCAATTCCGTTGAGTAGATCAAAATCTACGAACGTTTTATCGAGCGACAGTCTGCTGTTATTGCCAAGTCGGAAGTTCCGATCCAGGGACCGGAAGTTCCGACTTTTCCCGAACCTCCAAACCAGGGGTAACCCCGGAACCTCCGGTTGGGTCGGAACCTCCGATCCAGGAACCGGAAGTTCCGACTTTTCCCGAGCATTCAAAACAAAGGTGACGTCGGAAGTTCTGGTCAGGTCGGAACATCCGATGTTCACATCGGAACTTCCGATCCAGCTGTGAATTTTGGGTTTTAAAGTGACACGTGCCGTCGCCGTGGGGGGGTGTTGAGCGGTGGCACCTGCGTGGGAACTCCACCAGGGCACCCAGGACCACTTCCCCAAGGGCCCCCTTCCTCTTTTCTTCCTCCTCTTCCATTTCCTTAGTGTTCTCCTCCTTTTCTCCCCAAAAACAGCACAAGGGAAGCTCCATTTTCATCATCTTCTTCAACTCCGGTGGCTAACTCCGGTGAGCTAGCACCACCACTCCGGTGACCCTCTTCTTCCTCCCTCCCTTCCCCTCCTTCTTCTCCACACTCCCTTCCTTTTCTTCCTCAATTTCCTCTCCCCTTCCTCACTTTCCTTTGTTCTCTTTTTAGCTCCAACCAAGTTCTAAGCTACATTGTTCTAGCAAGAAGAAGGGTGGAGCAAAGGGGAGATAGAAGTGAAGCTAGTGATTGGAGTTGAGGGCCAAGAAGCTTTTGTTTCATTTCCCTAAATCTTGGGGGTTTAGTTAAAGAGGTATATGATTTGTTTTGGCTCAAGTTCTTATTTTTCCAAATCCTATATCATGCTCTATTGCTTATTTCAACCTCAAATGTTCAATTAGTTAGCCCAATTAATTAGCATGCTAGGATATGAAGGTATTTCCTTTTTGCTCTAATGTTCAAATCAACATTTTTAACCCTAATGTAAAATTTCAATTCCATGAATCATGCATTAGTTACTAGGGTGATTGCTTTAGCTTCTTCAATTGAAATGAGGCATGATTATTAATGCAAAACCCTAGCATCCACCAAATGTTCTAGCATCTCATGCATATCATCCTCATCATGCATACATGCTGAAAGTTATTTATTTTATCGTTTCCTTGCCGATGTTTGTATGGGTTGCGACAGAGCCCGAGGAAGAAGAACCGCAAACGGTTGAGCTCCCTCAAGTCTCCGAATCCTACGACGAAGGCAAGCAGAGCTTGTTGCATCCTTTAATTTCTGTAGCAATGTATTGTGTGCAAATGCTTGTCTGAATTGGATATTGAAGTTGAGTTACTAGTATGCGTAAGGTGTATTCGTTGCGTTGAGAACGTCCTTAATGCCCTTTCAACTAAAATTGGTTAAGTGAGTTGGGAGAGCCGAGGGTGTACGCAATGGATACGGTTGGTGTTAATTGAAGTGTTGAAGTGACCCAGGGGTTTGGAGTAGGAAATTGAGATTGGTCACACACCAACCGCATGCCGGAGTGTTACTTCCCTGTCACGCGTAAACATTACCAAGAATTGATACCGGAATGGTTGAGGTAGAAATGTACTCGCCATGTCCTGGGTGATTAATTGTTGGTAATGATCCGAGAGTTGATTGAATGTAATGTGAATTGGATTTGATAGCCCTTGCGGATGTTAGCGGAATCGATACCGGGAATGTTTGAGGTAAGCCTCGATATCACTTGGAGCCTTGCAACCTCCAAGGGAAATGCACTTAACATGTCCAGGGTAGTCGTATTGCCGGCAGCGATCCAAAAGGTGAATTAAATTGAAATGGGTGTGGGCTACCCCAATGTGATGTCTCAATTGTCTTGAGTTCTTAGTGTTCATGTCGAATCCTGAAGTTCACTTCGATTCTTCTATTCCTAATTATGCTATTGTTAGCTTACTATCTCGATTATGTATTATCTCCATGGAATTGCATTCATGTTTAATTACTGCTAATACTAGTATGGGTAGGACATTTAATCAAGCACGGATAAGTCTTGCGAGTACCTTTGTACTCACCTAGGATATTCCTAGACTTTTGCAGGTGAGCCAACTGTTGCGGAATTTTATGAAGAAGTTTAATCCAACTGGTTTCCTTGGTCCGCGTTCGACTCGTGGGCGTGGTTTGGTTGTTAAGCAGTGGTTGATGCACCACTGCGGGGCTTTTGGTTTATTTCCGCTGCATTGTACATGTTTCAGTTGCAACTAAACTTACGGTTATCGCCGACTGATACAGGTGTAAAGTTCACTCAGTGGCAACTATGTTAATATAGTTCTGTAGTGCTTGTGTTTGGTATACGAGTTGTTATTCAGGCTGCCCATATGCAATGTGTGAATGTATGAAGTGTGTGGGCATGCCGTGGAGAGTTATTGTTGTTCCTCCTTTTACTACGTCGAGCCGGACTCGGTTGAGTGACCCGCTGGCTGAGATGCGGTGCTGGCCAGGCAGGGTGTGGGTGGGTTCTACCGGGCCTTCGGGCGACCCACTAGCCCTCGGGCTAGGTTAGGGTGTGGGTGGAATCGCCGGGCTCCTCCGACCTTGTTCTGCGCGGTAGGATTAGAGAACGGCTTTAAACCTCCACCGGAATCTGGAATCTATATGTGGTTCTGGGAAGATTGGTCGCTTCCGGCCGGCTCGCATGTGGCGGGTGTCGGATCGTTCCGTCTCGGTGAGTACGGCGCAGGTACCGTGCCACCGTAGAGGACGAGTCCTTCGGTCCTTGGCGACTTCGCGTTCCCTTAATCATATGTGGATTTCGGGTCCCTGACAATCCAATCCACACATTTACATTTTTAATCTCTCGAACCACTACCGACAACTCAATCCCTGCAGGCATAGTGAGTGCATAACAGTTTGGAGGTAGCGAGCCTCTCAAAGTGCATGGAGGCTTATCCCAACTATCCTCAGTGTTGGTTCTCGCTAGCGTTCACGTGTGATAAGGGATGGTGACACGCTGAAGATAGGGTTGGTATGGCGACAAAAACCTTCATACACCTGGGTCGCCGTCATGCTTCAATTCACACCAACCGTACCCATTGTGCACGCCCTCGGCTCTCCCAACTCACTTAACAATTTAGTTGAAGAGCCACAAGATGTTATCGACGTAAGACACATCCTACACATGCTAGTGTACGCAACTTGCGACGATTCACCAATAAACATTCATACACATAGCACATATAAAAAGGGCATACACAAGAGTACGGAAAGTAAAGATGCAACAAGCTCTGCTTGCCTTGATCTGGTTGTTCCTGTTCTTGCGTAGAGTCGTAAGCCGGGTGGTCTTGCTCTTCGGGCTTTGTTGCGATTAACACGAACACCGGAAAAGGAACGATAAAAGATGATGAGTTCGGCATGTATGCATGTATGAATGATGGGCTACATGAGACTAGATATGTTGTGGTGTCGAAGAGTCGTGATAATCTACATAGGTTCATATTAGGTTATCAGAGCCATGTGATATCTAGAATGCATGCATGCGATTTAAATGCTCCGAGGAGTTAGGGTTGCGACTTTAGTGGTGAAACGTTGCAAAGGTGTGAAATGAATCAAGATTAAGTTAGGTTATGCAGTAGGAGTTTGGGATACTTGGAATTAGGTGAATCGGAGCTAACTCATGAGGCTAGGGTTTTACCGGGTTGCGACAGGGCAAAACAACAACAACTCTAAGTATGGTACTGTGCATGTGACAAAAATTAATTTTTGTTTCAGTCAAGTCATAAGAATCCTCATAAGCTTTTCAACGATACCAAGTTTGCTGAAATCCGATTTATGGATCACAAGTTATCGCATTTTGAAACTCGACAGAACAAAAGATTAAACCCTAGATAACCTACTGTGCATGTAATCAAAATGAACTTTTGATTCAGCCATCTTGTAGAGTTTTTCATGAGGTTTCCAAATATATAAAAATTTTCAAATTTGGACTTGTGGTTCAAAAGTTATGGCCATTTGAATTTTCATTCAAAATCTGCCCTAATCCATCTAAACCCTAATTGCTAAACCCACCCGAACAGATCTCTCTCTCTCTCTGCGCACCGGATCTAAAATACTAAACCCACCCGAAGCTGTACCCCAAAACCTTGACACATAAACACACTCAGCTGACACCGGGCCCCGCATGTCATTCGGTGTGGATCTGTTGCCCAATCAAAACACGCCACGCGGCAACTCCCTCTCCCCTCTCTCTCTCTCGCTGGAGTGACCGGGGAACGGCTCTGGCGGCGGCGCCCTCGCCGGGACATCGCCGGAGGAGGCTCGGGTGCGAGCTAGGGCACCCGAGGATGGAGAAGAAGGGGCAGGAGCATCGGGGCCTCACCCCTAGTCCCAATGCGCCGGTGCAGAGAGGCGGAGGGCCACTGGAGACGGCTGGCGACGGCAACCGGCGGCGAGAAGCGTCGGGTGGCGGTGGCGATGCAGCTCCGGGCTCAGATCTGCAACGAGGAGTGGTCGGGGAGGTTAGCCAGGGAAAGAGGAAGCTTGGGGGCGAGAGAAACGAGCTCGGGAGCTACTGAAGAAGCGGTGGAAGCTCGCCGGAGTCCTTGCCGGTCTCGGGGAAGAAGGCGAAGAATTGGGCTCCTGAGGCTGGGATCTGCCGAATAAAAGGGAATAGGGAGGTGAGGAAGGGGATGGGGATGTCCGGGAAAGAAAATGAGTGACCGGAGCTCACCGAGATGTTGTGAATTGCTCGTCGGAGAGGGACGCCGGAGCTCGGGAAGACGAAGGCGCAGAGAGGCTTCGGCACCGAGCGGAGGGGAGAAAGGGGGCGGAGGTCTAGGGTTTTCGGACAGGGGCAACGGCAGGTCGGGGCGCTCCTTTTTAAGGGGCAGCATGGCCTCAGACCGGTGGCGTCGGGGGCGGGGCACCGCCCTCCATGGCCAGCGGCCGGCGGCGACGTGGAGGGGAGGACCCGACAGGCGGGCCCCCGAGGCACGGGTGAGAGAGAAGCCGCGGCGGGAGGATGACAGGGGGGCCCAGGCGGCAGTGAGAGAAAGGAGAAAGCGGGCTGCGCGGGGAGAAATGGGCTGAGGGAGATGGGCCGCCCGAGAGGGTTTCGGCCCAGGGGGAGGATTAGGGTTTTCTTTTTATTTTTCTTTTTAAGTATTCCAGAAACATTCCCCATGACATTTTATGTACTAAATCAGCTCCAATTAACCTGAAATTTTTACAGGAGCTTCATAATATTATTCTTGAGCTACTGTAGGAGTTTGAACCAATTTGGGACTGATTTGACCTAGGTTCCCATTCAAATTCAATTTAGGGTTTGAATTCGGATTTGAGCTATAGTCGAGCCCTAGACATGTCCAAAAATTCTAAAAATTGGCTAGGACTAGGGTTTCCACTTTTTGAAACTATTTGCGGAGTTTGAGAGGTTTGCACCACTGGGAAAACTACCCTGTCGTCAAAAACCTTATTTTGGCACCGTTAGGGTTTTAGGGTTAGGGACGGAGATTCATCGAAGCGTTCGATGGCTTCCACTACCCTTATTGAGGACATTGTCAATTCAACTACTTCGAATAAGTTGATTGGTGTTTTGACATTGTTAGTTGAATTACTTCAAATAAATTGATTGGTGTTTGTAACAATTATCCACCGAGGATGAGATATTAACATATTCTATAAAGTATAATCATATTACATCTGAGTTTAAATATGGTGGGATGATGATGATGACATGTATGCATGGATGCAGGGCAAAACCTAATTATCGACTTTGGGTATTACAACCATCGAGTCGATCGTCTCACCCTCCTTTCTCCGTTACTAGCGACCATCGAGTTGACCTATTATATGCGCATGATATTGTAGTGAACACTACTACAGAAATCATTTGTACAGACGGTTCGGAACCCCCGTGCGGGATGGTTTTTCAAACCATCTGTACAAAAGAGTCTGTATAAATCAGGTTTGTACAGATGGTTCAAGTATAGACGGCTGCCAACTAGAATCGTCTACACTAATCGAATAGCACAGACAGTTCTAGTGTGGAACCGTCTGCACTACTAGATTTGTATAGACGGTTCTATTTGGGAACCGTTTGTACTAATAGATTTGTGCAGACGGCACAGACGGGTCCAAATACGGAGCCATCTGTATAAACGCTTTGGAGGTACTGTTCAAAGTATTAGTATAGACAGCTCTTGAAATGGAACCGTCTCTAAAAATCTTTGTACAGATGGTTCTATCCGTAGAGCCGTCTGTACAAAGAATTTGTACAGACGGTTCTAGACTTGGAACCGTCTGTACTCTTTCGAGTCGTGCTGCCGCACTGCTAACACGGCAGCAGTGCGGCAGGGCGACGGTGCTGCAGCCTGCTGCCGCATCAGAACATTGATCTCAAAAAATTTCATTCACAAGCTAACATTAAACGTCATTCACGAACACAAAGTTGACAAGCAGTAATTCATCGACAAATTACAAGACAAGTCATTCTTAGGGAGAAAAAACTCTTAAAGTCATGTGCATATTTTGCGGAGTATGGAATTCTCTGGCCTCCTTCAATAGCTGGGATAGTATGAAACCTATTAACCGTTTGAACATACCAGATGCCCTCACTGTCGAGCTCATTTATAGGAAACTTAAATGTCTACAGAAGGAAACTAAAACAGGTTAGGCACAACGTCAGAACGATGAAAAATGTAACTGAACATGGTGTTGACACTAACCTCCGGATCTACCGGACTAGAGCTAACGATCTGCAATATATATATCACGACATAGTATCCACAGAGGTTGTTGCCCGGCGGCTACTTGTAGCACTGCAGAAATCATGATTACGTGCAGGGTAAATTTAGTTTTACCAAATACATACTAGAATGTGCGAGGTCATTATTCATGGGCGAGGGAGGAATTATTACTGGAAAATGAAATCAGTGGCTTGGTTGGGTTGTTGTGGTATTTACAAGCCCCCCTTGGAAACGTACTTCTTGAACGCCCCGTTGAGCACCCTCGTCAAATTTGCGTACTTCTCTGGTGGGTAGTCCCTGGAGTCGAAATATGTAACATGTTGATGTTGTGGTTCCATAGAAACGAGCATCCAATGGAAGTCATACGTGTATAGTACAAGAATGAGGCGTTTAGTACAAAGAACGAGCATGGCCTCCGAGATGTAATCCCCGACCTCCTGCGGCTTGTATTGGACCATTATGGATATGACCACTTGTGGATCGAGGAATCCGATATTAGGATTTTTTGTCCTAGCCTCTTGATACATATGTCTACACATAAGAGTAAAGTTATTGAAAGAGCGTATCAATGAGTTAGGTAGTTCACTTAGCATAAACCGTGATTCAGAACACTTACAGTGTCCAGCACCTTAATAGGCTGACATCGAGGGCGTCGTGACGGTATAGGTCGGATAAATCCTTGAACTCGACGGTGAAGGTTCCACCTGGATGGAGGAAATGTTGCCGCTCGAACCTGGCGCCGATATTTTGAGGAAGTGCTCTCTCCTAGTTGGACCTCTTAATGTAAAACTCGTGCACAATCTGAGCTGCCCAACCGAGTCATTCTAACTCCGCCCACGTCACTGGCGGCTGCCCTTCCGTGTAGACTCTTATCTCAGGTTCTTCTTCTACATCTTTGTCCTTGGCTGACTTTTTGGTACTCCTGGTGGCCCTACCCTGAGCTTGTGGAGTCGATTTGGCGTCTTGTTGCCCAGATTTACTAGACCGCTAAGATTGTGCTGAAGCGGATTTCACCTTCGGCGGAGGAGAATGGAATGAGAAATCTTTGCCTTCTCGTACCGGAGACAGGGGCCGTGCAGGAGGTGGAGGGGCAACCAGGGAAATGTACTTCTTCGGCCACTGGATGAACGCGTTAATGGCCTGCCCCAGTGTTGTGATGTCGTCCTCCAGGTGTACAGGAAGTGGGTAGGAGGACATATTTGTTGGAAATATGCCCTAGAGGCAATAATAAAGTTGTTATTATTCTATTTTCATGTTCATGATTAAGTTTATGTTCTATGCTAAAATTGCATTGGTTCTTGAATATGAGATTCAGAGGAAAACCTAATTGCATGTGTGGAATAATAAACACCATTCAGATCCCTAGTCAGGCCTCTGGACTAGCTCATGTATTGTTGATGATCTTGTTTTCCTGATCATGGGCATTGTTAATGTAACAAGGATGCCGGCAATAATGGGAACACATTGTTAGGATAACAATGGTGTTGGATAGACCCCTTATGAGATACTGCGAGATCACTTCGTCAATATGTTGTCAGTATCTTCTCATGATGTGTTAACGTTTACTTGCGTCCTTAGACCATGAGAATATCATAGGCCCGGATACCGGATGGTTGCTTTGGGGTCATCAAACGTTACGCCGTAACTGGGTAATTATAAAGGTGACTTCCAGGTACACCAGAAAGTATATCATGGTTCTAGATATGTCAAGACTGGGATTTGCCCATCCGGCGATGGAGAGATACACTCTGGGCCCACTCGGTATTACGGTGTCCAGCATCGCCTGGCCAGGTATTGTAACTAAAAGGTTAGTCACGGGGATACCGGAATACGGAAACGAGAAAAGAGTACAAACCGGTAACGAGGATAACTAGGTATGGTGATCAAGGAGTTGATCACAGGGATACCGTCAAAGTCTCGCCTCGGGTTGTGTAATGTATCGTGAGGCAAAAGGAATTGTATGCGACAATACAAGGTTTGCTCGATAAAGATCTTCGATGATATGTGAGAGTCGTTATGGGTGTCCAGATCCCGCTGACGATTATTGACCGGAAGGTATTCCGGACATGTCCACATATACTCGAACCTATAGGGTCACACGCTTAACGTTTTAGCGACATTTAGGAATGCTACGATTTATAGAGAACGAGAGAGAAGGGTTCCGAAAGTGTTTCGGATGATCTCGAAAGTGTTCCGGGAGGTCCCGGATGGTTCCGGTGATGTCCGGAAGTGTTCCGGAAAGTATTGGAAGGTTCTAGAAGGTTCTGGAAGGTTCTAGAAGGTTCTAGAAGGTTCTGGAAGGTTCTAGAAATTCTAGAAGGTTCTGGAAGGTTCTAGAAATTCTAGAAGGTTCTAGAAGGTTCTAGTGGAGTTGGACTCCAACTCCAACAGGGTGTCCCTGCTGGAGTAGGACTCCACCTGCCTAGGGAGAGCTGCCCCAACCCCTATAAATAGAGGGGCAGGGCACCTCAAAGGGCATCCCAAGCAGCCCCAGAGGCAGCCCTAGTCCCTTGGACTAAACCCTAGGCCGGCCATCTCTAGATTGGCCACAGCCTTCTTTTTCTCTCTCTTCTAAATTGGATCTAGTACAGCTGCCGGCGCGCTGCTGCTTCTCCTTCTCGTAGATCCCCGCTGTTCTTGTGTGCTGGTCCACACATTACCGCGGTGTCGCTGATCCGGTACGCGTGGATACCTCGGAGACGTCGTATACTTCGGCGTTTGATCGGGCGAACTATTCACGAGGAGATCGCTCTCGCGGCTGGGAGGTATAACCTAGCTGCGGGAGTCTGCGGACTTCATCGACATCGGTCAACTTCTCCGCTGCATTGACGTGATCGTCGAAGGTATGATATCGTTACCTACACCTCGATAGTGTTTCTTGGTTTGGTTCGTGCGCGAAAAAATTTTGTTTTTCGTAGCGCGTTCCCCAACAGTGGTATCAGAGCGGTTCTATGCGTAGTTGTAGGTACGACTAGAGCATATATGCGGCATTGCACATATGATGTGCGGGGTGTTAGATGAGATCTACCACCAGATTTTCTTGTTGTTTCCCTCTCATTGCAAAATTTTGATCTCGGCGGCATCGTGAAATTTTCAGAGGTCCGGCGAACCTTACGATCTTCGGATCGAGACATGCTAAGGATGACTTTGGTTTCACTTTAGTTGAGAAAGATAAATTTGCAATGAGCGGGCTTGTAGATGTGATCTACACGGGGGTCATGCGTATGACGAAGTTTAGTATGGGGTTCGAGATTTCCGAGTCTCCAATTCCAGACACCCCGACAATTAAATAACTGCAAGAGCAATCATGCTTATGGTAACGTAGGTAGCAAACGGTTTGCAACGTAGCCATAAAGCCACGTATTGTAGCATAAACGTTAGAGGCGTCTAACTTGTTTTTGCAGGGTATGCATGTGATGTGGTATAGCCTATGTGATGCAATGTGATTGTATGAGATGCAAAGTGTTTGTAATTTTAATTTTGTCATGACCTGCGTGTCATGAGTACGGCAATCGGCAGGAGCCAATACGATTGTCATTATTTATTATATTGACCTACGCGTCAACTAGAAAGCCATGTAATGCATTTATTTTATTAGCTATGTGATAGCAAATAGTTGTAATTGCAAGGACATGGTGGTGACAATCTTACATCGATGGACCTCGACGCTACGTCGTACGCGAAGAAGGAGTTCTCCGCCAAAAGATGTTGAAGAAGTCTTCTTCAACAAAAGGGGCTATACCATATCATAATAATTTAATTGCATGTGATGTTAATCCCTTTTATGCACCTTGTTTGATGCGTGGTAGACGTTGTTAAATAGGGTGATCCCTCACACAAATATCAAAGTAGTTAGTGTTCTTCCAAGTGTAGCACCGTCTGGAGTATTTGCCATTCTGAGGTGCGCCATGTCACATGGGTACGATAGGTTTGACATATATGAGGCGGGCGCGAACCGTTCGCGCAGCAGAGCACTCGGTTGTCTTGACGAGCTTTGCAAGATCGTCTTGGGCTCGGAACACACCCATCGAAAGATGAACAAGAGTCATATGGGATATGATTGGCATGTTGACCTACCGGTCTCGTTATTCCATCATCAGTGATGTCACATCAATGGTGGAGTAAGTGAGTCGTGGATCTTGAATCACTAATAATCAATTATGAGGGATATTGGTTTTAGTGGGAGCTTACTCTAATTAAGTGTTAATTTGAGTTGCTTTAATCATGAACAATGTCTAAAGTGTATTTGTTTTTAAGTTGTAGATCTATGGCACCCGTAACCACCTTTCCACTATGCGCGTTGCTTGAGAAAGAAAAACTGAATTCATCTGGGAACAACTTTACGGACTGGTACCGTAATGTGAGGATTGTCCTCAAGAGTGCCAAGAAGGGCTATGTCCTATCGCAAACTCTCGGTGAACTCCCCGCTAACGCTACGGATGATGAGACTCGTATCTATCAATCTAAGAGCGATGATTCCATTGCAGTACAGTGTATCATGCTTGCCTCCATGGAACCTGATCTTCAAAAGCGTTTTGAGAATTGGGCTGCTTATGAGTTAATCCAGGAGCTGAAAGCTTTGTTTCAGAAGCAAGCAAGGACTGAAAGATATGAGATATCCAAAGCCTTGTTTGAATGTAAGATGGCTGAGGGCAGCTCAGTGAGTTAGCACGTACTTAGATTGTCTGGGTACGCGCAAAGGTTGGATGCGCTAGGTTTTCCAATCTCCCAAGAGTTGGGCACTGATCTTGTTCTTGCTTCCCTCCCTCCGAGCTATAGTAGCTTCATCATGAACTACAACATGAATGGGATGGAAAAGAGTATGGGTGAATTATTCACTATGCTTAAAACTGCTGAGAGTGGAATCCAGAAGGACGCCAATCATGTGATGATGGTGAATAAAACAACCAACTTCAAGAAGAAGGGCAAGTCTAAGAAAAAGGGCAAATCCAAGGGTGCTAGTATGACTGACACGCCTAAGAAGTCCAAGACTGGCGCCACTTCTGATGTTGAGTGCTTCTTCTGTAAAGAGAAGGGACACTGGAAGAGGAACTGCAAGAAATATCTGGCAGAAAAGAAGAAGTCTGGAAAGTCCAGCTCAGGTATGAGTGTCATACATGTTATTGATGTATTCCTTGCTGGTCCACAATGTAATTCTTGGGTATTGGATACCGGATCGGTTGCTCATATTTGCAACTCGATGCAGGAACTACAGAGGCCTAAGCGACTGGCAAAGGATGAGGTGACGATGCGCGTCGGGAACGGAGTAAAAGTTGCTGTGCTCGCCGTCGGTGTCCTACCTCTACATTTATCTTCAGGATTTATATTAGAGCTTAGTAATTGTTACTATGTTCCGGCCTTGAGCAAAAACATTATTTCTGGATCATGTTTGTTGCAAGACGGTTATTCGTTTAAGTCTGAGAACAATGGTTGTTCGATTTATATGGATAATATGTTTTATGGCCATGCTCCCGTTGTGAATGGGTTATTTATTATGAATCTTGATGGTAATACACACATCCATAACACTGACGCTAAACGTCGCAAGATAATCGATTCGAATTCCACTTATTTGTGGCACTGCCGTTTGGGTCATATTGGAAAGAAGCGCATGAAGAAACTCCATTGTGATGGACTTTTGGAGTCATTTGATTATGAATCATTTGACACTTGCGAGCCTTGTCTAATGGGTAAAATGACTAAAACGCCGTTCACAGGCCACGTAGAACGGGCGACTGACTTATTGGAGATCATACATACGGATGTATGTGGTCCAATGAGTATAGCTGCACGCGGTGGATTCCTCTACTTCATTACCTTCACGGATGATTTGAGTAGATATGGGTATATCTATTTGATGAGACATAAGTCTGAAACCTTTGAAAAGTTCAAAGAATTTCAGCATGAAGTAGAAAATCATCGTAACAAGAAAATCAAGTTTCTGCGATCAGATCGCGGAGGGGAGTATTTGAGTTACGAGTTTAGCGAACATCTGAAGAGCTGCGGAATTGTTCCACAGCTTACACCTCCCGGAACGCCACAGAGGAATGGAGTGTCCGAGAGACGTAATCGAACCTTGTTGGACATGGTAAGATCGATGATGTCATTAACTGAACTGCCATTGTCTTTTTGGGGTTATGCTTTAGAGACTGCCGCTTTTACACTAAATAGAGCACCATCTAAATCCGTTGAAACGACACCATATGAGATATGGCATGGGAAGAAACCCAACTTGTCTTTTCTTAAAATTTGGGGATGCGATGCATATGTAAAGCGTTTACAACCAAATAAGCTCGATCCCAAATTGGATAAATGCTTCTTTGTTGGTTATCCCAAAGGAACTATTGGGTATTCCTTCTGTCACCGCACCGAAGGCAAAGTGTTTGTCGCAAAGAACGGTGTGTTTCTCGAGAAAGAGTTTCTTGCGAAAGGGGTGAGTGGGAGGATAGTGCAACTCGACGAGATTGGTGAATCTTCGTCATTAGGTCAAAGTGATGCAACACCGGAAGTGGTTCCAGAGTTTCCCACAATGACTGATACGGAAGCCCTACATGTGATGTAGAGACTTCAGTCGAGCCAGCAGCTGAACCACGAAGGTCTGGTAGGATTCGCACGAAACCACAGTGGTTTTCGGACGAGGTATTGTTGTTAGACAACATGAGCCTACGACCTATACGGAAGCAATGATGGGCCCTGACTCCGTTAAATGGCTAGACGCCATGAAATCCGAGATAGAATCCATGTACGAGAACCAAGTTTGGAGCTTGGTGGACCCTCCTGAAGGCGGGAGGCCTATCGAATGTAAATGGATCTATAAAAAGAAAACAGACGCGGATGGGAATGTATACATCTATAAAGCTCGACTTGTCGCAAAGGGTTTCCGACAAGTTCAAGGAGTTGACTACGATGAGACATACTCTCCCGTAGCGATGCTTAAGTCTGTTCGGATTCTTCTAGCGATTGCTGCATATTTCGATTACGAGATATGGCAAATGGATGTCAAAACAGCGTTCCTGAATGGGAAGCTAACCGAGGACGTGTATATGATACAGCCCGAGGGTTTTATCAATCCAAAGGATGCTGGAAAGGTATGCAAACTTCAGAGATCCATCTATGGACTGAAGCAAGCATCACGGAGTTGGAATCTTCGCTTTGATGAAGTGGTCAAAGGGTTTGGCTTCATCAGGAACTGCGAAGAGGCTTGTGTTTACAAGAAAGTAAGTGGGAGCGCAATAGCATTTCTAATACTCTATGTGGATGACATATTGTTGATTGGGAATGATGTATCTTTTCTTGACAATATTAAGACTTCGTTGAAAAATAGTTTTTCAATGAAAGATTTAGGCGAGGCAGCATACATATTAGGTATAAAGATCTATAGAGATAGATCAAAGCGCCTAATAGGGCTAAGCCAGAGTACATATATAGATAAAGTACTGAAGAGGTTCAGTATGGAAAACGCCAAGAAGGGGTTCTTGCCGATGTCGCATGGGAAAAGTTTGAGCAAGAATCAGTGTCCTTCGACAACTGATGAGCGAGAACGCATGAGTAAGATTCCATACGCATCCGCGATTGGGTCAATCATGTACGCCATGATATGTACACGACCAGATGTGTCCTATGCTCTAAGTGTTACGAGCAGATACCAGAGTGATCCAGGTCATGATCATTGGACAGCAGTGAAGAATATCCTAAAGTACCTGAAGAGGACTAAGGATATGTTTCTCGTATACGGTGGTGACGAAGAGCTCGTTGTAAAGGGTTACACCGACGCCAGCTTTGTCACAGATCCGGACGATTTTCGATCTCAATCAGGCTTAGTGTATACACTGAACGGTGGCGCAGTGAGCTGGAAGAGTTCCAAGCAGGACACTGTGGTGGATTCTACAACGGAGGCTGAGTATATCGCCGCTTCAGAAGCGGCAAAGGAGGGCGTTTGGATTAAGAAGTTCGTCACCGAGCTTGGTGTGGTTCCGAGCGCGCTGGATCCTATGGAGCTCTATTGTGACAATAGTGGCGCCATAGCTCAGGCCAAGGAGCCAAGGTCCCACCAGAAGTCCAAACATATACAACGCCGATTCCACATCATTCGTGAATTGGTGGAGCGTGGAGACGTAAAGATATGCAAAATACACACGGATCTGAATGTGTCAGATCCGCTGACGAAGCCTCTACCACAAGCAAAGCATGAGCAACACCGGAATGCCATAGGTGTTAGGAGCTTAAGCATTGGCTAGATTATTGACTCTAGTACAAGTGGGAGACTGTTGGAAATATGCCCTAGAGGCAATAATAAAGTTGTTATTATTCTATTTTCATGTTCATGATTAAGTTTATGTTCTATGCTAAAATTGCATTGGTTCTTGAATATGAGATTCAGAGGAAAACCTAATTGCATGTGTGGAATAATAAACACCATTCAGATCCCTAGTCAGGCCTCTGGACTAGCTCATGTATTGTTGATGATCTTGTTTTCCTGATCATGGGCATTGTTAATGTAACAAGGATGCCGGCAATAATGGGAACACATTGTTAGGGTAACAATGGTGTTGGATAGACCCCTTATGAGATACTGCGAGATCACTTCGTCAATATGTTGTCAGTATCTTCTCATGATGTGTTAACGTTTACTTGCGTCCTTAGACCATGAGAATATCATAGACCCGGATACCGGATGGTTGCTTTGGGGTCATCAAACGTTACGCCGTAACTGGGTAATTATAAAGGTGACTTCCAGGTACACCAGAAAGTATATCGTGGTTCTAGATATGTCAAGACTGGGATTTGCCCATCCGGCGATGGAGAGATACACTCTGGGCCCACTCGGTATTACGGTGTCCAGCATCGCCTGGCCAGGTATTGTGACTAAAAGGTTAGTCACGGGGATACCGGAATACGGAAACGAGAAAAGAGTACAAACCGGTAACGAGGATAACTAGGTATGGTGATCAAGGAGTTGATCACAGGGATACCGTCAAAGTCTCGCCTCGGGTTGTGTAATGTATCGTGAGGCAAAAGGAATTGTATGCGACAATACAAGGTTTGCTCGATAAAGATCTTCGATGATATGTGGGAGTCGTTATGGGTGTCCAGATCCCGCTGACGATTATTGACCGGAAGGTATTCCGGACATGTCCACATAGACGGCTCTTGAAATGGAACCGTCTCTAAAAATCTTTGTACAGATGGTTCTATCCGTAGAGCCGTCTGTACAAAGAATTTGTACAGATGGTTCTAGACTTGGAACCGTCTGTACTCTTTCGAGTCGTGCTGCCGCACTGCTAGCACGGCAGCAGTGCGGCAGGGCGACGGTGCTGCAGCCTGCTGCCGCATCAGAACATTGATCTCAAAAAATTTCATTCACAAGCTAACATTAAACGTCATTCACGAACACAAAGTTGACAAGCAGTAATTCATCGACAAATTACAAGACAAGTCATTCTTAGGGAGAAAAAACTCTTAAAGTCATGTGCATATTTTGCGGAGTATGGAATTCTCTGGCCTCCTTCAATAGCTGGGATAGTATGAAACCTATTAACCGTTTGAACATACCAGATGCCCTCACTGTCGAGCTCATTTATAGGAAACTTAAATGTCTACAGAAGGAAACTAAAACAGGTTAGGCACAACGTCAGAACGATGAAAAATGTAACTGAACATGGTGTTGACACTAACCTCCGGATCTACCGGACTAGAGCTAACGATCTGCAATATATATATCACGACATAGTATCCACAGAGGTTGTTGCCCGGCGGCTACTTGTAGCACTGCAGAAATCATGATTACGTGCAGGGTAAATTTAGTTTTACCAAATACATACTAGAATGTGCGAGGTCATTATTCATGGGCGAGGGAGGAATTATTACTGGAAAATGAAATCAGTGGCTTGGTTGGGTTGTTGTGGTATTTACAAGCCCCCCTTGGAAACGTACTTCTTGAACGCCCCGTTGAGCACCCTCGTCAAATTTGCGTACTTCTCTGGTGGGTAGTCCCTGGAGTCGAAATATGTAACATGTTGATGTTGTGGTTCCATAGAAACGAGCATCCAATGGAAGTCATACGTGTATAGTACAAGAATGAGGCGTTTAGTACAAAGAACGAGCATGGCCTCCGAGATGTAATCCCCGACCTCCTGCGGCTTGTATTGGACCATTATGGATATGACCACTTGTGGATCGAGGAATCCGATATTAGGATTTTTTGTCCTAGCCTCTTGATACATATGTCTACACATAAGAGTAAAGTTATTGAAAGAGCGTATCAATGAGTTAGGTAGTTCACTTAGCATAAACCGTGATTCAGAACACTTACAGTGTCCAGCACCTTAATAGGCTGACATCGAGGGCGTCGTGACGGTATAGGTCGGATAAATCCTTGAACTCGACGGTGAAGGTTCCACCTGGATGGAGGAAATGTTGCCGCTCGAACCTGGCGCCGATATTTTGAGGAAGTGCTCTCTCCTAGTTGGACCTCTTAATGTAAAACTCGTGCACAATCTGAGCTGCCCAACCGAGTCATTCTAACTCCGCCCACGTCACTGGCGGCTGCCCTTCCGTGTAGACTCTTATCTCAGGTTCTTCTTCTACATCTTTGTCCTTGGCTGACTTTTTGGTACTCCTGGTGGCCCTACCCTGAGCTTGTGGAGTCGATTTGGCGTCTTGTTGCCCAGATTTACTAGACCGCTAAGATTGTGCTGAAGCGGATTTCACCTTCGGCGGAGGAGAATGGAATGAGAAATCTTTGCCTTCTCGTACCGGAGACAGGGGCCGTGCAGGAGGTGGAGGGGCAACCAGGGAAATGTACTTCTTCGGCCACTGGATGAACGCGTTAATGGCCTGCCCCAGTGTTGTGATGTCGTCCTCCAGGTGTACAGGAAGTGGGTAGGAGGACATATTTGTTGGAAATATGCCCTAGAGGCAATAATAAAGTTGTTATTATTCTATTTTCATGTTCATGATTAAGTTTATGTTCTATGCTAAAATTGCATTGGTTCTTGAATATGAGATTCAGAGGAAAACCTAATTGCATGTGTGGAATAATAAACACCATTCAGATCCCTAGTCAGGCCTCTGGACTAGCTCATGTATTGTTGATGATCTTGTTTTCCTGATCATGGGCATTGTTAATGTAACAAGGATGCCGGCAATAATGGGAACACATTGTTAGGGTAACAATGGTGTTGGATAGACCCCTTATGAGATACTGCGAGATCACTTCGTCAATATGTTGTCAGTATCTTCTCATGATGTGTTAACGTTTACTTGCGTCCTTAGACCATGAGAATATCATAGGCCCGGATACCGGATGGTTGCTTTGGGGTCATCAAACGTTACGCCGTAACTGGGTAATTATAAAGGTGACTTCCAGGTACACCAGAAAGTATATCATGGTTCTAGATATGTCAAGACTGGGATTTGCCCATCCGGCGATGGAGAGATACACTCTGGGCCCACTCGGTATTACGGTGTCCAGCATCGCCTGGCCAGGTATTGTGACTAAAAGGTTAGTCACGGGGATACCGGAATACGGAAACGAGAAAAGAGTACAAACCGGTAACGAGGATAACTAGGTATGGTGATCAAGGAGTTGATCACAGGGATACCGTCAAAGTCTCGCCTCGGGTTGTGTAATGTATCGTGAGGCAAAAGGAATTGTATGCGACAATACAAGGTTTGCTCGATAAAGATCTTCGATGATATGTGGGAGTCGTTATGGGTGTCCAGATCCCGCTGACGATTATTGACCGGATGGTTCCGGTGATGTCCGGAAGTGTTCCGGAAAGTATTGGAAGGTTCTAGAAGGTTCTGGAAGGTTCTAGAAGGTTCTAGAAGGTTCTAGAAATTCTAGAAGGTTCTGGAAGGTTCTAGAAATTCTAGAAGGTTCTAGTGGAGTTGGACTCCAACTCCAACAGGGTGTCCCTGCTGGAGTAGGACTCCACCTGCCTAGGGAGAGCTGCCCCAACCCCTATAAATAGAGGGGCAGGACACCTCAAAGGGCATCCCAAGCAGCCCTAGAGGCAGCCCTAGTCCCTTGGACTAAACCCTAGGCCGGCCATCTCTAGATTGGCCACAGCCTTCTTTTTCTCTCTCTTCTAAATTGGATCTAGTACAGCTGCCGGCGCGCTGCTGCTTCTCCTTCTCGTAGATCCCCGCTGTTCTTGTGTGCTGGTCCACACATTACCGCGGTGTCGCTGATCCGGTACGCGTGGATACCTCGGAGACGTCGTATACTTCGGCGTTTGATCGGGCGAACTATTCACGAGGAGATCGCTCTCGCGGCTGGGAGGTATAACCTAGCTGCGGGAGTCTGCGGACTTCATCGACATCGGTCAACTTCTCCGCTGCATTGACGTGATCGTCGAAGGTATGATATCGTTACCTACACCTCGATAGTGTTTCTTGGTTTGGTTCGTGCGCGGAAAAATTTTGTTTTTCGTAGCGCGTTCCCCAACAATATTTGCATTCACCATGTCCACTGTCACCTTGGCGTTACCCGCTGCTAGCGGAACTCTGTGCACAGTGGCGTCTTTAGCTGTTGGAAATGCTAACCCCGTGCTAGCCTCAAGCATGTGATCGGAGCCAAAACTGCTGGGCACGAGGAGCTTGCACCTGGTTGCCACTGATATGTCGTCCACAGGTAATGTGCCGTTGCGGACGTCACCTATAATGTCCTTGAAAGGTTCGTCGGCGGAACGGATGTCAACTGGAAAGTTGCCCTGATGAGCTGGTTCATGTTTGCCTGACTCCACTGCACAAATTCCTCCGACGTGCACCTGTCCACAAATTCTGCCCATTGATCCTCTAAGTACCCATAAGTGTTCGGGTCCTGCCTGCAGGGCATAAGATCGTTCTTCACGTAAGTGTTGTAAAGCTCGCTCTTGAAGGTCTTCCACGCCTTGCCCATCTTGGCTTTTGCCACTCTTTCCACGGCCTTCTCGGTACCTTTAGGGAAGTCGAATTGTGCTTTGATGGTGTCCCACAGGAACTCTTTCTCAGTATTCGGCACTGAAGGCCAGCTGGCATACGTTATCCGGACCTTTGTCCTCGCGAGTGAAGCACATGCTCTACGGAATGCCGCCTGAGCCTGCAGAGGCAATGTGGACACACCCTCATCACTGACATGCGTTATCGTGTAGTGACCCTTGGGCATTTGATTTTTGCCTCGGCCACCTCGCTTTCGCTTCTGCCCATCCATTTCTTCGGTTTGCTCATGAGACGAGGCTACTACATGTTGTTCAGGCAACGGTTGAGCTAGTTGAGGAGACAAGTACAGCTCATTTTGTCGAGGAGAAGATGCCGGAGGCACTTCACGTTTATCTCCGGACGCCATCTTATAAGTTTATTCACTATGAAAGCACATAAATCCAAAACTATCAAAGTTCATGTAGAGAGCAGAGAATAATTAAGATGAGTATTGTTTCTAACATGTTAGAACATTTTGCCTCTTCTAAGAGCCATAACTAATTTCTTGACCTTTGCCTCTTTATGTTGCTCCTGCTCGTAGTCTTGATGGCTTCCTTTCACATGTCGGCTCCTCCTCTTGAGTTCCTTCGTTTAGGCAGCAACCAAACACACCCTCATTTACATTATAAGCTTCATTTGGACATAGAGATCACAAAATGAAGATTGCCTTGTTTTTCATCGAAATTCTATGCATACATGAATTGAGTTTCAATTTACTTTTACTCAAACAGTAAATTGTACTCCCAAATCCCAACAATATTAATTATTAAATGATGCAAAAGCTCATTACAGTTTGGTAGGAATAGAAGAACCCAATACACATTATTTACTAGATACTAAACTACAAATATAATCAATATTTATGACTTGTCATAAGTTGAGTAAAACCCTTTTGTTGCAACACATCTACCCACAGTACCTTTTTTTAGGAGCCCATAATACATATTTATCATAATGTAATCATATCAGCAATCATGACCAATATTTACTAGGGAATTATTTACAAGCAAACTAGGTCCAAATTTCACAATATCAAGATTACACCCATATAAATATGGCTCCCATATATACGTACAGGCCATGGAATTATTATGAACTATAAAAATCAACTATAAACCACTAATTGTTCGCTGCCTTGCTTACTTCCTACTCAACACAGGTCTTCAAGGGTGCATGCCTCTGTCCTCTGGATTGCTAAAACAAAACAGGGATTTTTACAAGTGCTCCTCTAAGATACTAGCCCAAGACATGGGTGAGCCTAAGTGGTTTGTATATATGCATTAGGTTCCTCTTTCTCAAACATGCAAACGGCATAAGGAATAAGAAATGTAGAAATTACAAATCTGTGACAATTGTGGCTATAGGAGTTGCACATTACAACATCGAAAACTCATACAAAAGCCTACGGAGTAATACCTTCGAAGAACTTGAGCGTTGGGGACGATGAGGTGGTCAGGGACGAGGTGCTCGGGGGTCATCAGGGAGGCTGGCGGTCAGGGGTGGTCGGGGAGCTGCTCGGCGGTGGTCGGGGAGATGCTCGGGGGTCATCAGGGAGGCTGGCGGTCGGGGGTGGTCGGGGAGCTGCTCGGCGGTGGTTGGGGAGGTGCTCGGCAGTCGGGGGCGGTCGGGGAGGTGCTCGGCGATCGGGGGTGGTCGGGGAGGTGCTCGGCGGTCGGGGGTCATTCGGGAGGTGCTCGGCAGTGGTCAGGAGAGGTGGTCTGGGTGGACGCTGGCGACGGCGACGGAGGAGCGGGGCGCGTGGGCACTGGCGGCGGCTTCGGCGGCTCAAAACCTAAGGCAGGAGATGAGGGTGCGGCGTGGGTTTTGGAAAGAGAGGACGGCGCCGAGTGGTACTTATTAAAAAGCGTAGTATAGACGGTTCGGAATGTAGAACCGTCTGCACGAATAATAGTACAGATGGTTCGTAATAAGGAACTGTCTGCACTATTATTAGTAAAGACTGGCTCCGTAACTAGGACCGTCTGTACTTATATTGTAGGCGGGACGCCTGCCCTAATAACAATACAAACGGTTCGTAATATAGAACCGTCTGTAGTATTAATAGTACAGACGACTCCTTATTGAGCACCATCTGTACTAATAATGCAGGCGGGACGCCCGCACTATTAATAGTGCAGACGGCTCATAATACAGAGCCGTCTGTAGTATTATTAGTACAGATGGCTCGTAGTACAGATCCGTCTGTACTATTGTTCGGCCCCACTAGTCATTCTCTCTGGCTGAAATGAGGCTGAGTATTAAAAGTTTTATATATTTCGTTCATTGAGAAAATGAGTTGAACTTAAAAGTTTTATATAAAATTTTTGGAAAATTTTGAAAATGCCCTTAAACCCTAAAATTATAAAATTCATAACTAATGCATACAAACTCCAAATGACATGAATTTTTTTAAAAAAATTATGGTTTCATCTGTACTATCAGATTGTGTAGGTCCCATTCATGTTACTGTAACCCAAAATTTGTGAACCTATTTATGCATTAATAGTTCATACAGAAAACCCTGAAAATACATACATAACAATCGGGTTACATCACACAAAATTACCTAATCTCCTTTAACAACCAGCCCTTCTTGATGATCGACGCGCAAATAGCACGTGGCCCCGATCGGTAGTTGTTCTTCGTTCAGTGTGGTGCCATCTCCCAGAGGGAACTCATCAAATTGATTGTACTCTTCTTCGTCCACGACATTCTCAACTCTGACAATCCTTCTTTTCCCCTGGAGGGCTACGTGAAGTTTCTGATTTGCTATGTCTTGGACATAAAATACCTGAACAGCTTGCTTAGCGAGTACAAATGGTTTGTCTTTTATGCGGCACGCTCAAGGTCCATTGTAGTCATGCCGTACTTGTCGACCTTAACACTTGAGAGTGCGACCCAGTGGCACTGAAAGAGGGGTATCTTGAAACGTACATAGTCAAGTTCCCAGATCTCCTCAATGTACCCGTAGTACGCAAACACCCACGTTTGTCTTGGAAGACATCTATGCGGACACCGTTGTTCTATACCGTGCTCTTCCTATCCTGTGCTCTGGTATAAAAAGTGTACCCATTTATGTCGTATGCTTCAAATTTCAGGATTGTGTGACTTGCCATCTTGCCAACCAGCCAATATTCTCCTCAATTGAACTATTTGATTGGGCTGTGGCTATTGACAATGCTGCTGTTGGCTGGTTGTCTAGAAAAGCTGCTGTGGCTGTGGGAAAGTGAACATATGGCTTTTGGTTGATCCAAACCATCTACAGCATTTTAGAAATTGAGCATTGAAGCTTCAACACATTGCAAAAAGCTGGCAGAAGGCAGCTATTCCAAACAGCTGAATTTGCACTGCAAAGCCCACAGCTACCATTGGCAAAAGCTGCTGAAAAGCTGGCCGTTTGGTTGGGCTGTAGCTTTTTCCAGTGAAAAGCTGCTGAAAAGCCCAACCAAACACCCCCTTAGTAATTCAGACCTGCAACCAGTTGTTGAAGCTGCGGTTGTGCTGTCTGGTGAACCAAGCCTCCGTACGGCCTCGATTCTCTCTGCATAGCTCTTCCTTATGCATGTTGATATGCGGGGCCACTTCAGTCATGTGTTGCAAGACGGTGAAATGGGCTTGAGATAATGTCGCATAGTCAGCAATGAGTGATTTCCTCCCTATGGTCCCTTTGCCATCCAGTCTCCCCTCATGGCGAGACACATGCACACCTATTGGTTTGAGCTGGTCCATGTAATCGATGCAGAACTCGACCACCTCTTCTATTGTGTAACCTTCGACGATGCTGCCCTCTGGACGAGATCTGTTTCGTACGTAGTGCTTGAGAATTCCCATGTACCGCTCAAATGGGTACATCTGACTTAGAAATACCAGTCCACAGATCTTTATCTCTCTCATGAGGTGGATGATAACATGGACCATGATATCAAAAAATGAAGGAGGAAAATACATCTCAAGATAACATAGTGTCTTCACCACATCAGCCTGCAAAACATCTAGTGCTTCGGGATCGATGACCTTCCGAGAGATTGTGTTGAAGAAGTAACACAGCCTAATGATTGTGCCTCAGAGATAGCTCGGCTGGATATTTTGGATTGCAACAGGAATCATCTGTGTCATCAACACATGGCAATCATGGGACTTCATGCCAACTAATTTCAGATCGTCTATCGAAACAAGTTTCGAGATGTTGGTGGAGTAACCGGATAGAACGTTCACACCTTGCAAGCACCGGCACAATTTGGTCCTTGCGCCCTTTTTCAAGTTATAGTAGCCGGAGGAAGCCTTGTTCTGCCTTTTTGGGAGGGCTCAGGTGCCAACTCGGACCTGATCTTCATGTCAACCAAGTCAAGACGTGCGTTGAGGCTGTCCTTCATCTTTCCTGGAATATTAAGTAAGAGACCAATCAAGCTGTCACACACGTTCTTCTCTACATGCATGACGTCAATGCAGTGGCGAACTTCAAGGTGCCGCCAATACGGTAACTCCCAAAATACTGATTTCTTCTTCCACATGCCCCCAGCCTTCACTTTTTTACCACTCTTTCCAAGGACAAAATTGATATCCTTAACCATATTATACACCTCTTGCCCGCTGTAATGCCTTGGAAATAAACTTCTCTCCCTCGTCCCGTCAAATTGTTCCTTCATATTGCGGTACGGGTGATTTCTGCTAAGGAACTTACAATGGCGCATGAACACCATTTTACGGGAGTGGGCCAGCCACCTACTCACAGTACCATCCAAGCACTGAGGGCAAGGCTTGTCTGGTTCTTTACTCTGGCCCGAAAAGTTACGTAGGGCAGGCAAATCATTGACCGTGCAGAACAACATGGCATGTAGGGTGAAGTTCTCTTGTTTGTACGCATCCCATACCTGCGCCCCTTCCTTCCACAGTGTTTTTAGATCTTCCACCAAAGGTCTTAGGTATATGTCAATATCATTCCTAGGTTGCTTCGGCACTTGGATAAGCAGCGACATCGTGATGTACTTCCGCTTCATACACAGCCAAGGTGGTAGGTTGTACATACTAAGAGCAACTGGCCAAGTGCTGTGCCGGCTGCTCATGTTGCCGAAAGGATTCATTCCGTCCGTGCTCAACGCGAACCTTATATTCCTCGGTTCCGCACCGAAGTCTTCAAAAATCATGTCGACGTTTCTTCACTGCGTGGAATCAGCGGGGTGTCTTAGCTTTCCATCTTCCCTACGGTCCTCCGAGTGCCAGCACAACAATTTGGCCTCTTTTGGATTCGCAAAGAAATGCTTCAGACGCAGAATTACGGGCAGATATCACACCACCTTACTGGGAATTCCTTTTTTCAACTCGATGATAGACTCCTCGTCGTCTGGTTGACTCTTACGCTTGTAACGACATGCTTTGCACATTGGACATGAACGCAAGTTTGATAATTCATTACGGTACAGGATACAATCGTTCGGACATGCATGTATCCTTGCTACCTCCATCCCCAATAAACAAACAACCTGCTTTGCTCGGTATGTGTTTTTGGGCAGCTCGTTTCCATCCGGAAGCATCTCCGATAGGAGACCTAAGAGCACTGTGAAACTCTTGTCTGACCAACCATAGCTTGCTTTCAATTTAAGCAGCTCTAGCACGGATGACAGCTTTGTGTATTTCGGCTTGCAACCCGGGAACAAAGGTTTTTTTGGAGTCCTCAATCAAGCACATGAACTTGTTTAAGTCTCTCTCAGTATTAAAGTTCACGTCTGCATCGCAGAGCATCTGATCCAACCTATCATCATCCTCTACGCCACTACAATCATCGTCTGCACTTACTTCCTCCGCGCGGCCACAATCATCGTCTGCACCTACTTCCTCGTCATCTTCTCTCCTTTCGGTGACTTCAGGTTCTTTGACAATGCGAACGTCTTCGTGTAACATGTTTTGCTCCTCACCATGTTTGGTCCAACACGTGTAGTTCGGTTTGAAGCCCCTAATAATCAAGTGCGCTTGGATCTGTAGGCCTGACTTTTGTCTGAGAAATGATCTCTCATTTCTACAGTCGCAACAAGGACAATATATAAATTGAACACCCTTCTTCAACCTATCCTCCTCGGCAGCTGTCAAAAAATTCATCACACCATCAAGGTACCCTTTGTTCATACGAGAACCGTACATCCACCCCCGATCCATCTTGCTACACGAGCTGCAGAATGAGTAAATTAATGTTAAATTGACCTAATAAAACAAAGACACCTAGCTTTTCATAGAAAAAAAGAGATACCAAGGTAACGTTCATGTAATAAAGTTCATATGTAAATTAATCTAAAGCACTTCATTTATGCATTTTTAGTAATATATAGACCCAACTATGCAAAACTCAAATAAAGTCAGTAGCTAATTATTTAAATATGCTAAGAAAGCAACATTTCTATATATGTCAAAATTTTATATGTTGATGCATGAATAAAATGAAGCCAGGATACAACAGATATAAAAATTTCGATTTTGGTGCAACATATATTATTTTTGGAGCTAGCATGATTTTTTTAAATCATACAACAATTTTTGGGTTTAAGGGCATTTTGGTCATTTTTAAAATTTTACAGCACTGTAACATGAACAAAAGTTATACCATAAAATTCTACAGATTAAATGATGAATTTACAAGAAAGAATCACCTCATTTCGAGGTCGTATGAATTTTCTATGTTTTAGAAGTTTAAAGCATTTTTAGCATTTTCTTGCTTTTTCTCATAAAATAAAAAATTTGGAAAACTTTTGTTACTCAGCCTAAGTTAGCCATTGAGCATGACAAGTGGGGTCCTCTGGCATATTAATTTTTCTTTTTCTTTTTCCTTCTCTCTATGACACATGGGTCCCACATTTCTTTTCTTTTCTTTTCTTTGTCCCAAGAATGGCACAGAGCGAGCTAGGTAGCTACCGATCGAGAGGACTCGATCATCCAGCATGGAATCAGGGTGGGAAGGGCACGGGAAAGTTCTGTGGCTCACCGTGGAGCTATAGGAAGAGTCGGCCGACGCTGGGGAGGCCGGAGATGACAGCGGCGACGGCGAGCGGTGGCGGCAGCTCGGTGAGGTCGTCAGCGAGCAAGGTTTGCAGTGCCCCGAGCTTGATTCCTTCCAGCACGAGGTTCGCCGGCTCTTCCTGGTGCGGCTGCGTGTGCGGGCGGCTCGAGAGGTGGTTAGGAAGAGGGCCGGCGACAATGGCGATAGCAGCGAATCGAGCTGGGAGTGAGCTTATGTAGTTATTTGTATAGACGGCTCCAAGTCAGGAACACAGATGGTTCTACTGTGCCATCCGTCACTTTCTCAGACGGCTCCAAACGCGAACCGTCTAAGAAAATATCTACGTATGATGGCGAACAAGCGGGACGGCATAGTACAGACGGCTCCCAATAGGAACCGTTCGTACTAATATTACAGACGGTCTCAGTTGAGGAACCGTCTGTACTGTGGCGTCCACCATCGTGCGTAGATATTTTCTCAGACGGTTCGCGTTTGGAGCCGTCTGTGATAGTTTTTGTAATTTTTGGAGATCGAACGTTTGGAACAGAACACGGTACGCTAATATTTGAACACGGTATAGAAGGCTAATATAGGTAATATTTGAAGACTAATTAATACAAAGTAGTACTAATTTTTACAAAGTTGTAGTAATCAGTGCACTAACTATCTAATTCCTTAGAAAACTAACTATCTAATTAAGTCGACGCCTCTTGCTGGGTGGGGCCGATCGTGCCGTGGTCGCTGTGGAGGCTGTCGTCGCCGTGGAGGCAGCGTCGTCGCCGACACTGCCGTCGCTGCCGTCGTCATCGTCCTAGCCGTCGTCGTCCCAACCGTTGTCGTCCTCGGTTGTGTCCTCCCAGCCGTCCTCCGTACAGTACCCGTGGGCGGCGGCGGTGCCCTGCTAGTCCTGCTGCTCTAGACCGCCCCCGCCATCCTCATCGTCGTCGTCGTCTTCGTCCTCCTCCTTGTCGGCCTCGTCGGTCTCCTCCTCCGACATCCAATCGGCGTCGTCGAAGGTTGACGGACTCCAATCGGCGGAGCGGTTAGTCTCCTCGTCGGAGGAGATCACCTTCATCGCCGGCGAGTCCTTGTCGGACGAGTAGTTGGATGGCCAACTAATTGGCGACGGCGGACCCGCGGAGGGCGATGGGACGAGTGGCGGCGGTGATGATGATGGCACACTCGCCATGCGGAGGAGAGAAGGAGCAGGAGGGGAATGGATTGGACGGAGGTGGAAGCGGAGTATTTATTTGGAAGAGGCGGAGGGAGTGAAGCGACACGCGCGAAGACGAAGCGGCAGTTCCGCACGGGAATCGGAGGTTGAAGACGAGCCGACTAAAAATATCTAGCACAGAAGGCTCCCAGTTGGGAACCGCCTGTACTATCCCTCACAGTACAGACGGTTCCCAACTGGTACCGTCTGTACTAATATCACAGACGGTCCTGTTGGAAACCGTCTGTGCTATTCTTGCAGTGCAGACGGTTCCATTTGTGAACCATCTATGTTATTTGTACAGACAGTTCCTTATAGGTTCCTCATAGGAACCGTCTGTACTGTAGCGTCCCGCTTGTGCGCCATCGCTGGTAGTCATTTTCTCAGACGGTTCGCGTTTGGAACCGTCTGTGATAAGCACTCTACAGATGGCTCCGTGTTGCCGTCTGTACAGGTGGCGTCCCGTTACATGGAATCTGTAGTAGTGAAAGTTTATACATTGTAGTCGTCAATGAATGATAATTTTCATTATTTAAGTAGAAAGAAAGACAAAGGGTACGTTATGCGCTCCAAGAAAATTATAAACAAACACGAAAAAGATCATTGCCATTGTCAGAATATATACGTTAGCTAGTGGTTTGTTCACTGCCTACCTATCGTACAGCACTGGCATCCAATTCTTCAATCACTAGGTGTTCCTTTAATATAATTGATACTTGTAAAAGGACCGTTTGATTGACCGGCGAGCATACGCTATAGTGGTAGCATTATGCTTGCGGTGTGTACCTCTTGAACCTGCATATATAAATGATCACTCGTCTCCTCACTCTTACAAGGCACTCAGAGTTTACATACACACAGCAATATCCTAGCTACAGAAGACACTTGTACGTTGAGCGAGCTGATAACTAATAATGGGGAACTGCCCATGCATCCCATCATGCTGCTGCCCAGACATGTCATCGTGCTGCTGCCCGTGCATCCCAAAATGCCCAAACCCAAACCTGGTCTGCTCCTGCTGCCCCACCATCCACTGCTCCCCATGCCCAAAGAGCATTAACGTCAGTTGTGGTAGCTCCGGTAAAGACGTACGCCGCCAGCTGAAATGAAGATCGCTTGCTGCCACTGCCGGCCGTCGCCGACGATATGTGAATAAATGTTTTACGGTGGTTTCGTAAGCGGACATCACTCTGAGATGCTCGCACGAGAGGAAGCCTTTTCCGTTGTTTTCGTATGTCAATAACTGGAAGGGTGCACGCGGGTCTGCTCGTGTGCCTGCATGCACACAGGTATATAGGCTTGAACCCACGTGAAATGCACGTATGCACCCTGAACGAGTTGTTAGTTAATCGTTCCGGAGGCTACCAAGTTTTATTCATGAGATTTGATGAGTGTTTGTACATGTGTACTTCGTGAAAAACAAAAGTATGGTGGTATTTGTAATTAATTTGTATAATAATTCACTAGTTGTGGGCCTGTGGTGACTTTGATGGAGAGAGGGAACTGATAATGGATTTCGTAATTGTTTCAGTAGCCGTTCGAAAGAAAAGGGGGGAATTTGGCACATCTGCGCGGCGGGCTTTTCTATTTTATAGATTCCCACTGCAAAAAAAGATATGGTTGCATAGATGTCATTACAAAGGTGTGGTATGGGTTTTTTGCCGTTCAGACAATACTCCACGGGGTTGACCAACCAAACGATTATATTTCCAATCTTCTAAAGATTAATCATACATTATTATACAATTATCTCCCACACTAAGCATTTATTGCTATCTAAAGCTCCTGTCTCATTTAAGACACAATATAAAAAATTACTTTAGCGTTGCATTCAATTTATGTGTCATAGAATTAATTTTTTCAAGTAAACACACGTAAATTCTCTTCTAGTAATTATGGAAAAACCACAACAATTGAGGTAGTAGTTTCGTAGAACCACAATTTTTTTTACTTAACCATAATTATTGGGATAATTGTTCAAATCAAGCCCAAATTGTTCACATCAGCATGTTTGGCAGCGACATGTGGGTCCCACATATCAGTGCACACCTGGCAAAGTGAAGCTCAGCGGTTACCACTTCACCATCCACATGGAACAACCCATGCTCCATAGCGGTCGAACCAAGTCACTCCACCCCTCCCCCCCTCTTGGCCATTTCTCTTTAGTCAAGAATGACCTTGGTTAACAAAGGATTGAACAACCCGGATCCATTTTACTTATGATACTTAGTTGACATTGATAACAAGGATCTAATGAATTATGAGTTAATAGATCCTCTTTAGCAGAAAGACGTATATTCCTTGCTCATTATCAAACAATCACTAATCATTTTCATTAACCATCTCTTGGAAAACCCTATTCCTTTCATTTAGCCTTATCAGGTATTCTAGTGATAGGTCCCGCGGTCTATAGCCACGAGGAGGAGATGAGCGGAGCAGATTGAGGTGATGATAGTGGCGACCATTAATCGTCATCGATTTTGTCACTGGCAATAGATTGGAGCAACCCCCTGTCAGGTTTAGAGTATGTTGCCTCTACTCTTTGTGCTTTTACCCTACCCCTGCTTTTTGTTTAGTGTTTTTCAGTTGTTTCGGGTAAATCTATGTTGGGCTTTTGGTGAAAGGACGATGATCGGCATTGATTTCTTGTCTGTTCGTGTAGTTTATGGTCTAAGGAGAGTATTTTGTTCATATGTTTGTAGATTATGAAGTAGGTTTGGTAGAATTTTGGCTAGAGTTTGCACAAAATAGGTTTTGGGATTTCTCCTACTTTGGTAAGCTTTGGTGCAATTTAACTCATTTGGTGTAACTATTTCGTAGAATTTTGCTAGGGTTTCCGCAAATTAGCTTTGTATTTCTGCTTCTCATGGTAGTAATTGATAAGTAGGTTGATGAGCCGTGGGTGGTGTACATGGACTCGGATGGCAATAGAAATTTGTAGAGGACAATAGGAAGGTTTGACCTACGGTATAAGAATTTGGTAGATTTAATGTTGAGCACTGGCTACAAAGAGAGTGATTTCCTATACTATGTCAAGGACGCGTAGCTGGCTTTGAGTTACTTGATAGCCAAGAGAAATTGCCAGTGGTTCTCAAAAAGTATGAGAATGTGAAGATTTTGAACTTGTATATCATGAAGAGATTTAGCAATTCAGATAGTTGTCTGTCTCCTGCTAAGAACAATTTAGGGTGTGTTTGGTATCAGTCTCACCCTGGAATGGCGGTTCTCTCCTAAGACATGCTGAGTCTAGACATGCTGAGTGCATACAACTACACAGTGTTTGATAGCCTGTATATGCTGAGACATGCTGAGTTGAGATCTTGTTTGGTGGGCTGTATCTGTGGTCTAGACATGGCTGAGAGGCTTTGCTGAGAGGTTTTGGTGGGTTGAGGTCAGCCATGCTGACCAGGGAACCTCCACTTGTGGGTTCTCTCCTGGGCATGGCTGAGAGGCTTTGGTGGGTTGAGGTGGGCATGGCTGAGAGGCTTTGGTGGGTTGAGGTGGGCATGGCTGAGAGAGCTCATACATCCTACCAAACACTGAAAAGTAGGTTGAGAAGAGAATAGATGAGGGGATGCACTCTACCAAACACACCCTTAAGTTCTATAGTGATGCGCCAACTAATGGAAGTAAGAAAAAGAAGAGGCAGATAGTCTTTGCACCTCAAGAAGTTGTTGATATTGAGAAACAACAAAGTATCAATATGCAGTGCAAGGGGGGTGGCAGTGGTTGTGAAAGTGGGAGTCAAAACAAGGGATCGGAAAAGGCATAGCTGTTAGTGATGACCATGCAATGTCAGTTTCCTCTGTTAGTGAAGAATCCGATGTTTCTCGATTTTGAAAATTGGCAAGAAATTGATGATCACAATGAGGTATTGGAGGATGTTTCCTCCAGTTGTGCATTGTGAAGGGGATATTAATGTGGAGGACATTTTTCTAGCAAGGAATGAACAAATAGAAGAAACACAAGCACCATCAGTTAATCTAGCCAAAGCAAGCAAGTGATCAGCAAAAGGGCAAGGCAGCAAAGAGCAAGTCAACAAGACAACAAGGAAGACATGAAGGCATCATTCAATGCATAGTGCTAAGTGATCAAGATAGTGAGGACTATGGAGAATTAGAAGATTCTAACAATGATGATGGAGCAAAGCCTGCCACATCTATTGCACCCAAAAAAATGAAGAGCAAAGAAAAGAAATTACAGAAGAGGGTTTGGTATGATTAGAGTAGGCTATAGGCACATGAATAGCTCTGCCACAAGATGTGTTTCACTAATGCTTAGTAGTTTAGAAGAGCTTTGAAGAATTAATGTATTGTTAACAAAAGATACTACATCTCACAAATGACAAGGATAGGGTCATTGTGTGCCGCAAATCTGAGAAAAAGTGCCCATTTGACATGGTGTCATTAGAAATTGAGGGAGAGAAGACACATTGCAAGGCAGATGATACTGTCTCACACTTGTCGCATTACTAGGGATAGCTCTAGGGTCTGGCTAAGAAAAGCTTACGAAGAAAATGTCAAAAGTGATCAGAAACAGCTTTTATAGACAATCCTGTGAGACAATATGGAGTGGAAGTTAGGAAGATAACAACATATAGAGCATGGACCAAAGCTCAATAAGTGGTCTTAAGTAATCACCAAGACCAATACTTGAAGATTAGGGACTACCTACAAGCAGTATTACAGATTAACCTAGGAACCCAAGATGCATTGCTACAACCATTCACTACTATAGAAATGGTCATACAAGACCCTCATAGACGGTTCACTAAAAACCACTTGTAATAGGACTAACCATAGGCAGTTTTTGTGAAAATACACATGATAAGCCTATGGCTATCCTAATTTGGGAGAATACTTACAACAAACTATTGCTACTAACCATGTGTACTTGCAGAACATCAAGCTACTTTTTTGATGCCGTTGCCTGGGAGCTTTACACTGTTGGTTGTCTTTTTAATTGTCCTATTATATTTTACTTAATTTGTTTTTAGATGCGGGTTATAGGTCATCGAGCTGCTACACGTTCAGGTAAAACATATTTGCCACATTATTTTGAAAGATTTCCAGAAGCTCAATTGCCTAAAAGTGTTACTAGCTCTACTGATCTAAATCTTTTATTTTCTAAAATGTCACTTGAAGAATTTCGAGAAAGGATTGTGGAGAAAACTCTTAACGAGTATAATGCTCTAAAGCTTGATATCAACAAGTTTCCAATAATCTATCCAAAGATTACTGCTACTGAATATGCTATTGATCCTGAGTTTTTGCAGATAGTGCAAAAGCAACAATTCGTAGGAGGAAGAAATGAAGATCCTGCTTGCATCTGCAAAATTTCAATGCTATATGTGATCTCCACAAGATTCAGGGAATATGCCATGAGTTTGTTCATTTAAATTTTTTTATGGTCTCTAAAAGGAGAAGCTAAAACTTGGTTTGATGACTTGCGTAATGGAAGTATTAAAACCTGGAAACAATATTCTAATAAATTTCTATCACGCTAATTTTTGAAAGCTAAGATTGCTAGATATAGGAAGGAGATTGAAACATCTAAGAAAATGAAAGAAGAGGGCTTACCTCAAGCTTGGGGAAGATTCACTAAATTATTGAGAATTTGTCCATCGCACGGCAATGATGAAATTACGTTATTCAGTATATTTTATAGTGGTCCAAATGAGCAAGCTAGAGTTCAACTTGATTGCAGTGCAGGAGGAGTTTTCATGAATAAAACCCAGGTGATGCTAAAGAATTATTAGACAGTATTGCTAAGAATTATGCAAGATGGACAACTGAGGAAAAAGATCACCAAGAGAAGAGAAGAGGTATGCATTATATTTCTAAACAAGAGATGAAAGAATATCAACAGTGTGTTAAAGAAAAAGGTATATCAGTTGTAGACCTCAAGGTAATTCCTTTTAAAAGAGATATGGTTCTTGGTAGCTATAACCAGGCAGTACAAACCAACAACTTTGATAACAACCATGCTTTGAATGAAATCCTAAGTTAGTTTATGGATCATCAAGATAAAACTAAGCTGCATCCGCATTTAAATATAATTATAAGCTCCACTGCAAGAACATCTACAAACTACTTAGAGGGAAATATTACTTTTCACATCAAGGAGAAGAATTAATAAAGCACTTCCCCAAAAAGAGAGTCATGACATTGGGAGTTAAATGGGGGAGGAACCCAAAATTCTGAAGAACTCCGTAAGAAAAGGTAAAAGGTTGAGTGTAGCAACCCTAAAATAAGAGCTTAATGGAAGTTTCAATTATTTGGACGGAAACTACAGGACCTATTTATGAATTTTTTTGTGTGGAATAATACTCAACTAATGATGAGGAAAGGATTTGCAGAAGAAATATTTATTTTTAGGAAATATAGAGGGCAGACGAGCATCGGTACAATCACTACGGTCGTATCATGCGCCCGTACCGAGTCGGCAGCCAAGAGCAAAAACCTCTAGAAGTTCAGCCGACCGGTGGTACGACCGTGACGTTCGTACCACCTAGTCGTACTAATATGCGAAGAAAATATGAAGGGGTGAACCAGCATGGGCCAAGCACCAGTACTACCATTACGGTCGTACAGAGGGGTCATATCAAATCTACGAAGAACCTTCCCAAAAGTCTAGAAGGTATGCGGACGAAAGGTACGGGCGGGAGTGACCATACCGAGTAGTCTCACTCAGTTGAAAATTTGGTTAGGGCCTAGTGGTCGAGCACCAGTATGACCATCCCGATCATACCAAGCACCCGTACTGAGTTTAGAAAACCCTTAAAACGGCTCGGGACAGGGTGCGGAGTTCATCTTTCTCCTCACCACCTCCCGACTCTCTCTTTCTCCCAAAACCAAAACCCTAATGTCTCAAATCCTTATTTCTTCACCATTTTTCTCAAATCAGGAGTTGAAATCCTTCTCTATGGTAATTTTCTTATCTAGTCCACCAAATATTTTCTCCGATCTCATTGATTTTTTTGTCACATTATTGAGTTTTCTAGAAACCCATCTAACTTCATTTTTCTTTAATTCTAACCGTCAGAAAATAATTTTTCTTGCATGCTTGTTAGTTTGAGTGTTGCCTCTGCCATTGATCTGAATGGAAGAAATCATCAAGAAATCCAACATGCAGTGAATTTTTGGAAGTGGCAAGAAGAATTCTGACGGAGCGAGCTAGAGCGGCACCAGTGGCTCAGGCTTGGCTCTGGCCAAGCGTCCGAGGCTTACCACCGTATCGGGCTGCAACTGCACCACCTTCAACGCCATGCGTAACCATGGCTTGGAGGTGTTGTAGTGGCATCATGACACCACCCTCATCAACACCAGTCTCCTTGCCGACTTCGATCACCTTTGTTCGATCATCTTCTCCCACATGTGCGCTGATTCTTATGAGCAGTTAACGTATGAATTCGTTGCTACATTTGATGATACTATTCAGGTGGGTCTATAATATTTCCCTTGCACGTCTTTGTGAAATATTCGAGTTTTGATAATAATGATAATCTGGAGCGTGTGGTCACTTCCGAGCATATAGTGGCTTTCGGGAGCATTTGGATGAAAACTTCCAGCAAGGATTCTCACAAATTCTTGCATTGGAAGGCTTCCTCCATTCAGTTCCCAACAATTCACTATTTTGCTTCGTTCTTGGCCCACAATCTTTTAGGGGGAGGGAATATGGGTGCAATGATGGCTGCTGATATGAGTATTATTAATGCTGCATTATACCCTGACACGAACATGAGACTGGCCCCATTAAGGGGCATTGCTTGTTGCACACCTCCGCTATCACTCAAAGCCTACCAAGGGCCACATTAGATGCGGAGTTGTAATTACTTTGATTCTTTTTGCTGTAGGAGTGGACCTTACCCCGCTGAATCTAGGATTAATAAGACCATTATTATTAACATCAAATTATTTGCTGCTAATCCCTGTGACCGTGATGATTATTTATATCAGTTTGAGATACAGGGGAATGTGAAGGAGAATGTGTCTTTGCCCTTTCCTGAGCTTTTTGACATGCGGGATAGGGATGCTTGGAGAATCATGCCGGAGGATGTGGAAGCCACTAAGGTGGCGGATGGGCGAGGATAGGAACCCCTTGGTCCTCCCTAGCAACCACTGCAACAAGACCACTTCTCTCCACTACAGCAGCAATACTATGAGGCACCAGGGCCATGGGACCAGTATGTGCAGCAGCGGCTGTATCAAGCTGCACATGATGATCAATTGGGTGGTGAAGATGTTCGCCGCCATGAGTTTAACACCCAAGCGGTTACCATCATGTAGCCCCACACCGCTTTGGAGGATACAAACTCCAACATCAATGCCCTGACGGCCAGCTTGGCGAGCTTCCAGAGTTCGTGGTCTCCATACCCGAACTATCACTCGAGGCATTCCATCTCTAGTCCATCAGCTAGAGCTCCTTCATAGCAGGAGTGGTCGACGCTGCCACGTGAGCTGTTCGACAGTGAGAGGTTCAGCTTCCACCCCTCGCACCCTTTTGGCGCTCGCATTGACCATAATGACTCACATTGAGCCCAAGTTAGGCCAAAAGCTTAAGCTTTCGGGAGGTGAATGCATTGCATGATTTATTTTTCTTCTTTTATGCATTTTTTGCATTATAAGAAAGACCCAAAAAGATTTGCTTCCTTTTTAGGCTTCTTAGTTTGTCTTTACTTTTGAAAAAGAAAAAGAACCAAAAATATGCATATGTTTATTTTTCTTAGTTAAATTAACTTGAGCTTCCACTAGTATGCTTAGGTGTTCATAAACTAATTGTTGATTCATGCTTGCTAGACATCAGCAAAATTTTAGGATATATGTGGGGTGAAAAGAATACACTTAATGAGGAAAATGATTTTACCGTCAAGAGAGGTATGATATTCTAATCTGTAATACTCTTGACTGTTTATCCATTATTATACTTAGAATTGAATGGTTACATCTTTAGTTTCATCTCCCATATTATCTTGACATGTTTAATCTTGTATTCCCTTGAGAAATATTTTAAATCTTGGTGGCAAGCATGTTTTGCTCTCTCTATTCAAGTACTATTTGAAAAATCTTATGAGTCCTAAAGAGAAAAATTGACTAAACCTGTCGTGATTATTTAGGTCAAGTTTGATAATGCAATTTGCTACCCATGGTTCCTAATTGGAAGATCAAACCACGATCTTGTGATACAATTGTTGTTTATTCCTTGAACATTTACTTTGATATTCTTCATAATCTAACCCAATCGAATATATTTGCAAATTTAAAAAGGACATCAAAATGTTGGAAATAATAACAAGGGGGTCTAACATTCTTCTAGCCTACAAGTGGATGTACCAAGAGTGACACTCTCCACAAGAGTAGAGGAACCCACATCTCCTATTTATTATATAAATATTAGCAAAATTTGGTGTTTAGCTTTCTTGCAGGATAAAAATAAAATCCCACCAATTTAGGACCTGTTTTGCACAAAGAAAGGGATTTGGAGCAACTTTCCAAACAGAAGTATTGCGGTCTAAGGCTCCAAACGCTCTACCGAGTAGTGGTACAGATGCCAGGCTCTTATCGCCCGGTCGTACCGAGTGTCGATGGCTTTCCCTCATAAAAAAGAACCAAGTTCATAAAGGGTGCCGGGGCATTCGAGAGAAAGTCAGTACAGAAGGAGGCACAAAAACAGAAGAGAAGATAGAAGAAGAAGAGAAGAAAATATCCAGTGATCGACTGCTTTTCCTCCACCACCACCATACTAGGGAGAGCAAGAGACTCGATGTCCTTGTAGAAGATTAAACATTTGTTCTTCTACATTCGATTTAGATCTATAATCATCGGTGAACTATTGGATCATACTCTTGTTTACATTCTTGAGATTATCGGTAATCAAGACTATTTTTATTGTTCATCTTTTATTATGCATCTCGATTGTGCTCGTATCTCCAGTATGAATGAGTAGTTCTATTAGACGGAAGAGATGTAGGAGATTGGTGATGTGATAGAGTTATTTCTAGATTGAATTATTATACCTAAACACTTTGTGCATTTGGTATGAAGCTATTAGTTCTAGGTGTGCCTACTGGTTGTTGTCTAGGGCTAGGGCACCACCAATGGGAATATTAAATTAATATTATTAAATTTAAGTGAGAAAACTACACTTTAATATGGAAACGTAAGAATGGAAGAGAAAGAAAGAATCCACAGTTTATTGTCTTCATTTTTATTCTTATTCTATATGAATACTATAGATTCTATTAATACATAGATTGAAATAATACATAGATTGAAAGGTTATATATATAAGGAAGGTAAGACAGATCGAATATAGGACATACTAGATTAATAAATATTTTGCAGTGATTCGGCATCCTACAAGGTGCCAAGTGTAGATATCAAAGAGAGAACTGTATTTGCATGAGGAGAATGGGAAGCAACCAACCTTAAAGCATTGATCCGATCTATTGATCTTAAATACCTTGCTGACTACTCGGGATAGAGGGTAACGGGAGTCGTATAATACCGGTGTAGGAGGAGTATGATGATTCAAGGGTGACTCACATACCAAGTTCCAAAGAGGATAAATATATTGGAATCTTATTTCAATCGTTGTTCTATCTACCGATAACCATGATCCAGCATCTCCCACGCCTAACTAATATTATTGCAAGAACAACACTTTACTTTTTAGCATTTTATTATTCGTCCTCCACTTTCTAGCATTTTAATCTTTGCACCTAGTTCTATACTTGCATTTACTACTCCTAAAGAAAATACGGAAAACCTTTTTCAGGACAAACATACTTGTGACTTGTGACACCACAAGTGCGAGGAAAAAGTAACCAACACCATAACTCCTCGTGGGAATCAACACAAAAACTAGGATAATACTTCCAACAAACTATTGCAACTAACTCTGTGCACTTGTAGGACATCAGCGACTCATTTGCACACTCAACACCTGCTGTGTAATCAAGCTCATGTACTTATCCGCATAATCGGCACCCACTAATTCCACCTCTTGTTCAAAATCTTTGCCATTTTGTTCTTGTTCCACAATATGCTTCATCATAATCACTAGCGGAATCGTAATCACCGTCTTTGTGGATGATCAACACAAATGGAAGCAAAACTAGTACATTTGCAAACAGCAGCCCTAACTCGACGATCCTCACAATAATCATGGCATGAAAGTTATTGTTCTACCTCTAATTCCCAACTAAGGTAAGCATTGGGATTGAACGACCCTCAAAAGGTGGAATTTTCAACTTCAATTTTGGAGTATCATCATGAACACGTACCTCCCGACGTGGAGCCATGCTATGTCAATTGTGTCACAGCCGTCGATGTAGTCAAGCATTGTTGGTGTTGACAGTGTCCTCGTCCTCCGAACCACCAACGTAGTCATGGTATTCGTCCTCCTTGACATCTCCTATAGCTGCAATGGCCGAAACCGTGTGATCTGTGCGAAGATACACCGAAGCACCAGAAGTAGTAGGCGCCTGATCGTGCAACACTTTGGGTGCTCACTGTTGTGTAGCTGGGAGCACAAGAGCGGGAACACAAAGGGGTAGTAGTGGTTATAGCACACCATCCAAGCGGACAACAAGCATATCAAACTTGGTGGTATGCTATGAAAAGCAAGGAAACTTGAGAGAGGAGAAGAAAGAGCCAAATGCAAATGCTACAAATTATGTGGAGGCTTTGAGGACAAATTATGTGGAGGCTTTGAGGCCTCACGGAGCATGGGTATATGTTTTCTCACTTAACTAGCATGTGTGTTTGTGCTCTCATTAAATAAGTTGGACCATATCAATCACACGGATCCAACCCAGGTGAGTGAAAGTTAAAGATATCAACTCTCAGTACCAAGAGATTTAAAGGTAGTGCAAGCTAAGATCAAATGGTTCTGCGCAACCAACATAGATCAAAGAAGAGGCTAGAGGAGGAGGCCTAGGAAAGAGTCAATGAGGTGATGCATATCCCATGACATTTCAAGGATTCAGGAAGGGTAGAACTAGCATAGAGACATAGCATTGCGTGGCGATATGTGACGTTGAAGCAGTACGGAGAGCAAAGGAGCAACACCAACTATTCAAGGAACCTAGAAACTAGCTATAATTAGTAGGTTAGGCTGTACAGGGAGGGGGGCTCCTACACGCTCTTGTCACCGGCCGCAAGCTGGGGAGGAGCTGGGGGCCCAGTGGGGACCTAAAGAACAGGCAAATCTACTCTAGATCAGAAGCTCTCCTACACTACGATTCCTCCTAGCTTCCTCTGTGTTGGAGATCGACGATAGCTAGTTGGTTCCACTAGAGGAGCAGTTTATTCTTGGGGATTTTGCTTATGGGTCGTGGCTACCATCACCGAGAGGAGCTCCTCTGATTGGTGGTTACTACGTTTTCCCGGTTGCATTATCTAGTTAGTTGTTGAGCAGGCCTACCTCTCTACTTATGAATAATCTACTCTTGTGGATTTTGGCATGCATCGCCCAGTGGCAGCGTCGCGGTTCTCATCTGCCGTTGTGTATTTCTTCCCTTGCTGTTTTGCTACTGGCACGTGCCACCATCTTCACCCTTGAAGTAGCTCATCATCATCAGGATTGTAGGCCCCTAGATCTTATGTTCCTAGCGATGTTTGTGGTCAAGGGTAGATCGCCTAAATCAAGACTCCGGGTAGTAGATACCCCCTGTTTCAACTTCTGAATTCACCATTAGTGCGCTATGGAGGCCGTTTTCTCTAGATGGCTCGAATACCCTACTGTTAAGGCTGCCTCTTCCAGGTCCGAGCATCGTATTCTTGGAGACTCGTCATTGGTTCTAACTTCATTGTAGTTGTCACAGCTGCAACCAGTAGGAAGCCATCAGACCAAGTGTTTCAATTTTAGTCCTTGCTATGTTCCAGAAGGACCAGTTTATAACTTTTGGGATCTTACAATTTTATAAATCAATCCAGCAGCATCTAGGCCTTTCCGGGCCTAGCGTCCTTTAAAAAAAAGCAGTAGGGAGAGTAATGTTACCCTGGAGGGCCCCAACACCAACCGTGAAGTAAGGGATGGATCTATGTCTGGGAGGTAGTGTCGGATGGGGACAATGGTGTATGAAAGGCAAGGTCAAATGCTAGAAATTTTAAGGAGGCTTCAAAACACACGGAACATGGGTATATGTTTTCCACTTATCTAGCGTGCATGTTTGTGCTCTCATTAAATAAATTACATCATATCGGCCACATGGATCCAACCCGGGTGAGTGAAAGTTAAAGATATGAACTCTCATTACCAAAGAGATCTTAAAGGTAGTGTAAGTTAAGATTAAATGCTTCTGCGTAACCAACAGAAGATAATTTTCTAATATTGCTTTTGTAAGTAGTTCAGATAGTTCATTGCTAAAGAAATGCTAATTCACTTTCATCTTAGCTACTAAACAAATGCTAATTCACATGATAGCGTGTGATCTCCAAATAATTACACGGCCCTTCTCACCTTCTTTTGCGTGCAAGTCTAAACACAATGAATCATTGCATATAATATTTTTTATAATACTAGATAATATCTGCTCAAGGTTCCACATGTGAGGCATGCTAGAGAAGACTCTTTCGACAAAACATACTTGACTGGAGTCAATGTGATACTTGCGATGAACATATTGGATGGCACGCTGTAATGACCCATTTCTTGTAAGCATGAAAATAGAACTTCTGAGTTCTACATGAAGTAAAGTGAAGCTTTTGCATCTCGTATCATCATATAGGACGGCTAAGTTGCATAACCCTGAAAACCCTTAACTTTCGACCTAAGAACTGTTTAATGAACTCATGTAACTAATATCAACTAAAAGCTCTTACCAAAACTTTTATTAGTTCAAAATATCATAACAGGAACCCCTTGTACATTTGCGAGACAGTTGAGCTCAACTCGATTTTCAAATTGGAAGGTATTCAGTTGATAGTTAAATAGTGAAAGAACTAACCTATTACCTGAGAAAAAAATGGCTTGGCGAAATATTACAAAACTTTATGATTTAAATCTAAATATCTTCTAAAATTCTGGATAAAGTTTCCCAAAATTATTGAGCAATGTCTTGTATAGCTATGCTAAAGGTCTATCTTAGCTTTAATTCCTATTCTAGTTAAATGGAACAATGGAATTATTTTGACTTCACAAAAACTATCATACTCAGTACTGTACCTCCCCAGGGTCCTTAAGAGCTTTGTGAATGTTTTTAAAATCACAATTTAGGAGCAACTGTAAATTCAAATTTGCATCAGGACTTTTAAGTTAGACTCTAAATATCTTGTTGAACTTCTGCAAATTTTTGCCAAAATTTTGAAGACCCTATTCTCTATAGCTGTAGTTCAAGTTCAAACTTAAACTTTATCCATGTTCCAATTTAAATGAGTGATAAAAATGAATTTTTATCAACTCCATATTTGCACTAAACATACTTTCCTGGACTCCTACTAATCTCTTTAAAAATCTGGAGCAATTTCTAATCATCCAAACATTTAAATTCGAACCAGGAACTGAAATCAGCAAAAGAAAAGGGTAAAAGAAAATCTTAACACTCTAACCGGGCCAACCGGAGGCCCGCTCTTCTTTTCCTCTGGGCCAAGCCCATTTTTCCTTTTCTCCCCGCTTGCATCCGATTCCTCTGGCCCTAGCAGGCCGATTCCACCGATCAGCTTCCACAGCATCTCCCTCCTCCACGCGTCGCTCACCCGCTGCCATGCCCACTACCAGCCGTGCTCGTCTACGCAGTACACCACTGGCAACCCCCTCTCTCGGCTACTCCTCCCTCACCAACTCCCCCTTTTGCCTCGCCAACCCCACCATTCACCTCCGCGCTCTCTACCTTTTGCTTGGGGTCTTAGACAGGTTCGTAGCCGAGCAAGACCGGAGGAAAAAGCCCGGCATTGCCGCCCCGCCGTGCACGCCATTGTCGGCGTCGCTTCGTCTCCATGTCCAGCGACTCTCACCCTCACTTTTAGTTTGTGTTTGGTGCAGCCGAGCTCCCTGACTCTAGGTTCTTCCTCGGCACCGATCAACCCCTCGCTGCCGATGATTCGCCACCTCCAGGATTCGAAATTCCATTCCTGGGAAAGTCTAAGAGGACAAACGTCGGTAATCCCTAACCCCGATTGAGCACCGATTCGGCCTCCTGAGGTCCTCCACGATCTCCCTCTACTCTCGGCCTTCTCCCATGTGTTCCAGGATGTCTTCTCACCGGTAGCTCCGTGCCGCCGCATTGCCATCAACGCCGGTGAACCCTCCCCGACCTCCTTCGCCTCGGCAAACACCCTCAAGAGTCCCACGGTTAGCTCCAGAACCTCCTCGCCCTTCTTTTGACCCTAGTAATTACTCATTTACCTCCGCTCCTCTAGCTCCCGCATAACGCCACGGTTGATAAGACCATCGCCGCCGCCCTGTTCCATCGCGGCCCCTGCACCACCAGCTTTCCAATCCTACCATCGCCGTGCGATTTAGTGCCTCCAGCACTTGCACGCATGCTCACCATTGTACTGCGGCCGCCCAGAGCACTGGGGGTAGACTCTCGGTCTGGCCGGATCATTCGGTCGGTCAGACCAACTCAATCGAGCCATGACCTTTGAACCTAAGCCACTGATGGCTGGACCGCACGCATTAAACTCAAAAAAATAAACCTCGTGGTAAAAGAAAAGAGTTGGGTCGGTAAGTCGCCATGTCAGCCACTAGGGGTATACATGCATGAGTAGCAAAAAATTTCGCTCGATTCGAATTTCAGAAGAAATAGCAGAATAGATTAGATTTGAATTAATCTTCAAAAATTCATAACTAAGGCCAATGAGCTTCAAATTAAGTGATTTTTTTTTGTTAGTCTCCTTTTTACCTATAGAATACTATGACATACTTTTTGTTCATATTATCTTACTGTAAAATTCTAAAAATGCCCATAATACCCTTTTGCTTAAAATTGCCACATGTCTTCTATAAAAGAATTGATAATTCCAAAAATGATACATATGGTACCAGAAGTTAATTAGGTCATATCACTACCTCAGGAAACACCATCACTGATGGGCGCAAAAAGGCAACCGCTGATGGGTCCCGCACCCGTCAGTAACCTCCTGTCAGTGGAAATTCTACTTTCACTAACGGGCGGAGGGCCCGTCAGTAGAGATACATTTTCACTGACGAGTGTAACCTGCCCGTTAGTGAAAAGACTTGTAGTGCTACCCGGGTGGCATCCTGAGAGTACTTCCACTGACAGGCGTTGAACTTCCGCCCGTCAGCGGTAACTGTTTCCACTGACAGGTAAATGGACGGTGCCCGTCAGTGGAAGTATTTTCATACATTTTTTAAAACATATCTGAATAGACAATATTAAGCATATATAGCATTTAATATCACAAATATTAAGCATATGTAGCAATAAATATCACAAATATTAAGTACACATATAAAAGCAAGTTTACAACGAATTAAAACGACAAACAAATGAATTTAACAATGTTTATTTTCACTAGCCCTACTCTAGATCTATGACGCTTGGCTAGTACTTGCAGTGCGGCGGTAAGCGGGTAATTGGACTCCCGCGTAGAAATCACCGCTTGGCCGAATGACTTCGTTGTTGATAATGTACGCGAAGGTTTTCTGGATGCGGGTAAAGTCCTTCCTCCAGTCGTACTTATCGCTGGCCAGGTCGTGTATGAAATTATTGAATTGATCCTGGCTCCATTGTGGGTTGTGGGATATGACGAACGCGTCTATGTGAGCGTAGACGTAGTACCCACATGTCACGCTACCTTCCGGCTGTTGCCTGCAAGGGAAGTTGAATTTGTGGATCAGCTTTTTGCTCTTGCATTCTGCTCCTCCCCCTCGCAAGTTGTATTCCCAAAAAGCGGCTTCTAGAACTACCTTAATTCCTGAGTAGTCTCGCTTGGCACTTCTTTGGGAATCAAAATAGTATATCATTCTTGAAGGCTTGTGGATGACAATGAGGATCCAGTGGTCGCTGCGTAAAAGGTAACGAATGAATATAAACAGATGGGGATACGTACTTAAGAAAAGCCAACTGGCATGGTAGTAAGTAACTTACGGGGGGTTGTAGGGCATGAGTACGTAGTCCTTGTCCTTATGGTATATCAATGACTCAGTGACGAAATTTATTAGGACAGGCTTCGCTTCTTGTACATAGTAGTCGTTCATGATGACCGGATCCATTATTCCAAAAGCGCAGTTGGGCAGACGCCTACACTCTTGGGCTTGGTGAAGTGCCCACAGCCTGACGAGCATGGTGTCGAGCCGGAAGAGGTTGAACAACATAAATATATCTTTAAAATTGATGTCAAAGGTGTCATGCTGTCTGTCCAGGAAGAAACTGTAATCTTTTGGCACCTCGACCTTAAAGTGTAGTTCATAATCATCCCGATTCCGTGACCTCATCATGATTGTGTCATGAAGAAGTTTCATCTGTGTGGGCAACTTCTGCACCTCATCATCTGGGAGCAAGGGCTCACCTGCCTTGTACACTACTCATCGAGACTTCTTGACAGTTTCGGCAGATGTCTGGAAGGATAAGGCTTTTTTCTTGCTTTCCTTGCTTGCCTGCTTCGCAGTGGTGCCACCCCATTTGTGTGCTCTTTTTCTTTTCCTCTCCGGCTCTGGAGAGGAGGCCCTCTTGCCTCCCGTCAACGCTTCGCCCACTGCGGTATTGAGCGTGCTTAGAGATAAGACCTTCTTTCCTGCTGCCTTCGGGTCATGGTGATGCTTGGAGCGCCTTTCACGGGACGGCGAGTCCATCTTGCGTTGCTCTTCCTCCTGGGACAGAAGGATCATCGTGTGTTGCTGCTCGGCAAGATCGTCATCCCGATCATCGAACAAAACAGACGTACAGCACAAGTCGAGCAGAGACGGGCCGGCTCCAGTTGATGGAGAGGGGATGGTTGATGTACTAGGAGAGGACACCCCGGGGATAACTATTTGACTCTTCGGCCACAGGATGTAGTACCCCTTGCAGTCTCCTAGCTTCGTGACATCCTCTTCAGGGGTGACAGGAACTGCGATGTCACTAAACTCGGTGACAACGCGGTCCACCTGCATCCTCGCCATGTGGGAAGGTATAGCAGCATTGTGGCATGTCACGCCCTCTACTGTTAGGAAGACTAGGCCATGTGCAACCGTCTTCTTCATGCCGGGCAAAGGGATAGTGAGGTAGCATTTTGTGGGGCCCTGCATAATAAAAAATATGTCATACCCATTGTTATCCGCACAATGCTGTGAATTAGAGCCCTCAAACAAGTGATTCAAGGTGGCGACGAAGCTTACAGTGATGTCTTTGATGGGACTTGGCGACTCGGGGGCGACTGAAAGATCATCTAGGCCCCTAATTGGTTTTGATGGTTAATGGCAACTCAAACTAGAATCTAATGTCTACAATGAGTGTAAGCAGGTTTAAGAGGTTCCAGGAAGAAGGGTCATCAAGGAAAGGATGACCACCCGAAAAGGTACAAAGGTGGTTTCTAGGACAAGGGAATGGCTGTGCTAGGCAGCTATGTCACAGCTGTGAGGAAGCCGGTGCTGTGCAAGGAGTTGCAAGCAAGGTGATAGTGGCTTGATGCGTCAAGAGCCATGAATACAGTTGGTGGCAGGTAAAGCCTAGATTTGCTAGTTTTCTTGAATCCATAGGAAACACCCATACTATCAAGAGTGATGAAGTAGTAATGATCTGTGGAGGTTCTTTTGCTCAATGCTCAGGGTGTTGGACAGTGGCACTGATGCTTTGAGGTCAGTGGCCCTGTATCAACACTTTTGCACAAGTGTGAGGCTGGCTTGCGTTAGCACTCTGCAGTGCTAGCAGTAGAAAATCCTAGAGGTTAGAGTCACCGGTGTGACACAGCTGTGTCACAGGTGGTCTAGCGCTCTATGACTCAGGTACATCTCTGTACCAGGGAGAGCTTGTAAATGCTAAGGGATCTACACTGCGATAGTTTGTCTGCTGAGTCAGAAGACTATCGGAGGTTCTCTCCTTATTAGGGATCAGAGTTAGTTGTGCGCTGAGGGCATGTGATGTACCAAGATCGGGCTGAGTAGTTAGGCTACATCAGTTAAGGGTTCACCTGTGTGTGCCTCCGGTGACACAGGTGTCGATCTTCCTGAGCCGGTTATAGTTGTGCGTTGTGACTGGCTGTGTCACCGGTGTATGTCACCGGTGACTCACTCAATCCTACGTGGCAACAGTGTAATGGTCAGGTGCCTGTGAACCCTATAAATAGGGGACCAAGGGAGGTCTTTGGCCTCAACCTTGCTCAAACCAGTGAATCATATTCGACCGTTGCAAGCCTCTCACCCTCGGAACAAAAGCCAAACTTCCTAAGAGAGTTAGAGCCTTTGAGCAAAGAGCATTGGTTCCTCCAAGAGTCGTTGCTGCTGAATCTCTTACTCTTGGAGTGTCTACTCCTAGACGGGTGTAGGAGTTGCTGGTATCACCCAAGCTTGTGTGGGCTGAACCAGTAGTTTGTGAAGGTGATCCGAAGTCCACCTGCTGCAAGGCTAAAGGACTTCCACAAGCAAAGCAAGACGCCTGATCATTCAGGTACTCGGAGAACAAGCATGATTCAGTGCTGGCGACCTCTTCAGAGTAGCCTCTCCAACGGATGTACCTCTCTGAAAAGAGTAGGGAACTTCGGCGAAAAACACCTTGTCTCTCTGAGTACTCATTGTGTTGCTTCTATTTACTTGCTATATCTGCATGCTTTTGTGTTCTTAGATATATTTCGTTTATCTGTGATAGATCACCTTTTCACCTGTGTTAGCATAGCTGTGTCACAGTTGCTGTAGATCATATCTCTTACCTGTGTCAGCTACCTGTTACACAGTTATTTAGTTTGCTCATCTGTTTCTAAGTCTTCAGCTTAGCTGTGTTAGCTACCTGTGTGACAGCTACATGTTAATTTACACGTCATATATTGCCTGTGCTGTTCACCTGTCACATAGCTAACTTATCCTTGCAACTAACTAAGACTTAATTTGATAAACTAAGTTAAAAGAAGTGAATTTAATTAGCCTGCTATTCACCCCCCTCTAGTCGGCACCTTCGGTCCTTTCAATGTTGAAAGCTAGGCGCAGCTACTCCATCCAGTAGGTTGCTCTTTGATTTGGCCTAACAGCCAGAGTTTAAAGGATTTCAGGCTATGAGGGTAAAATACCTATCTTTAATGGAACTAACTATGCCTTCTGGAAAAGAAAGATGCAAATACATCTTATCGCCATTGATCCAGATGTATGGGAGGTTGTGTTTACAGGTTACAGGTTGAAGACACCATCACTCCTAGCATAAACGACAAGAGGAACATTTAGAACAATGCTAGGGCTGCCACTGTCATATTCATGGGTCTACAGGAGCATGACTTCAACAGAGTCAGCACCATGGATTCTGCTAAGGATATCTAGGGATACTCTAGAGCAGATCTATGAAGGCAGCAACACTCTGAAGAAGTCAAAGAGAAGCCTTATGGAATCAACACTGGAGACATTTGAGTATGAGCATGGTGAGGACACCAACTCCCTGTTCTCAAGACTCACCATCATCACCAACCAGTTGAAGGCCCTAGCTCTAATTGGGTAGATGATGAAGATGTGATCAAGAAGTTCTTGTCAGTGCTTCCTAAAGCCTATAGAACTCTCGTTCTCATGCTGAAGGAGAAAGATGGGTTCGACCAGATGAAGCCCACTGAAGTGTTAGGAAGGATTCTAACACATGAGATGGAACTTAAGCAAGAAGGCAAGCAAAGCTCTTCCCCAGCTCTTAAGAAGAATATTGCCTTGAAGACCACTACTTCAACATCACAATTGAGAGTGATAGCAGTGAAGGACTCAATGAGGAGATGACCAGTGGAGAAGAGAATGAACTTATCCTCCTCACAAGAAACTTTAGAAAGTTTTACAAGAAGAAGCAGTTCGAGTCAATTGACAGATTCAAAGGGAAGAGGCTGTCCAAAAACAACAAATGCTTTGAATGTGGCAAGGAAGGCCACTTTGCTACTGATTGTCCAAACAAGAAGAGGGACAACAATCAATACAAGAAGAAGAAGGACTATCATGGAAAGAAGAAGACCTTCAACATGCACCCAACCTATTCCAAGAACAAGGCCACTGCTAGAGCCTATGTTGGATAAGCTTGGGTATCAGATGACTGAGGTTCAAAGGAAGAGTCTGAGGATGAAAGTCAGGTTGCTGGAATTGCCATCAGCATGGCTGATGCACCCAGCTGTGACACAGCCAGGTCACACAGCTCCGAGATCAACGCCAAGGCTGATCAGACGCCATCCACTTCTGCTCCTTTGTGCCTCATGGCCAAAGAATCTAAGGTACTTACTGAAGATGACTTTCCTGATTATGCTTAACTAATGGGCATTCTAGAAAGAATAGATAAGGCCTATGGCAGGGAGAGGAAGGAAAATATATCCTTAAGGGGTAAACTCAGGGAGCTGAGAGAAACATGTGACAAGGTTTCTGATGATAGGGAAAACCTCAGGCTGGACCAGGAAAACCTGGAGATAGCTCATGAAATGCTCAAGGCAGCTCATGAGCTTCTCATTAAGGAGCATGAGGAGCTTAAGGCAAAGCATTCCATGTGCATTGATATTTCCTCTACTATATCCACTGATGCACCCTTGCGTGCTCCTACTACCATTGAATCATGCATCAATTGTGCTAGTCGCATAAATATTGTAACTTCCACAGGTTGTGCAATTGATAACTCAAAAGAGGCTTCAACCTCTACTGCTGCTAACTCTGTGGATGCAGCTGAACAAAACAAGCTCAAGGAGGAGCTTCAAGAGCTTAAGAGGCTTATGAGGAAAGGCCTATGCACTGCCAACATTGGCATGCAAAATTATCAGTTGATTAGAGCTGAGATGCTAAGGAAGAATGATGGCCAAAAAAGCCTGGGTTATATTTCTTCTGCAAGTAAAGATAAAATGCCTGCTGTCACTAACTTTAATCTTACAGCTAAATTTGTGAGACAGGTAGGTACAAATGATAACAAATTTGTTGGTCATATGCAGAGAAATAGGAATGCAGTAAACATTCCATCCAGCCCATCCTATGTCCTGCAAAAGGACAAAAAAGGGAAAATTGTGGCCAAATATGTAGGTCGCAAGCATTTGACAAAGTGGTTACCTGCCATCTGGGTTCGAAAGGTAACAGTTGCCTGTGTCACAGGTATACTACACAGCTGTGTACCCACCGGTGTCACTGGCAACTCACACAGTCAACTAACAACTACACAGCTGTGTACCCACCGGTGTCACTGGCAACTCACACAGTCAACTAACCCCTTTGTCTAAGGTTGTAGGTGATAGATAGCCAAAAAAGATTCATGTTATATCATCTGTTGCTAAGGCTGTCAATGTTAGAAACAGATCTGCTAACCCATTAACTGCTATTTCTGCTTATGGTAAATCTGCTTAGGGAGCCAAACAAGTTTGGGTCCCTAAATCCCATAACTAATCTTGCAGGACACTGCCTCCAGTGGAACTGATTAGGTTGTGGACAGTGGATGTACACAACATATGACAGGAGGCAGAGAGGAGTTTGTAGAGATCACAAGTGAAAATCTTCCAAGCAAATATGTGATCTATGCAAATAACTCTAAGGGAAAGGTAAATGGCATTGGTAAAGTTGCCATATCTGAACATCATTCTTTATCTAATGTGATGCTTGTGGATCAGATAGGCTATAGTCTTATGTCTGTATAACAGCTGTGTGACACAGGTATGAAAGTTACCTTCTATCCTGATGAGGTTATATCTGCCAAACTATCTGATGATTCTCAAGTATTCAAAGGATGCAGGTCTAGAAAATTATACATTGTCAACTTCAATGAATAGCCTGTAGCAGCTCCATGGTGCCTCATGGCCAAGACCAGTGTTGGCTGGCTATGGCACAAGCGGCTAGGACATGCAGGGATGAAGCTTCTCAATAAACTCAGCAAACATGACTATGTCATAGGCTTAGAAAAGGTAAAGTTTGAGAAGGACAAGCTCTACAGTGCATGTCAAGCTGGAAAACAAGTTGGAGCTGCTCATCGTCCCAAGACCATTATGACCACCACCACTCCTTTTGAGCTCATACACATTGACCTCTTTGCACTACTACAGAACGGCTCATCCTGGACGGCACAACGCAGACAGGTTCATGCGCCCGTCTAGGATAGAAGCCATTCCAGACGGGCCCACGAACTAGCATGTCTGTGATGACTTTTGCCCGGGACCTAGTGTCTTGGATGATATATCATCCAAGACGGGTCGTAGCCGACCGTCTGGAAAGAGACATCGCAGACGGTTCATCCTGCAACCCGTCTGCGAAGGAACACGTTATCGCAGATGGCTCGAGGTTGAATCGTCTGCGATGACACATCAGAGACGCACATGTTATGAACCGTCTGCTATGTGTCAACACATCATAGACGGCCTTGTGTTCACGTGTCTGTGATATGTCATTAAAGGCGGTTCAAGTGGCTAAACTGTCTGGATTAATTTCTCCACCTTTATAACAGAATCAGTGCTCCCATTCTATTAGGGTTTCCTAGGTCTGTCGGGCTGGTGGCGGCGGCTGAGGCGATTTTGAGGTGATTTTGGGGGAGGAGAAGAAGATTGGAAGGAGATAATTGATTTGGTGTGCCAATAGGTTAGTACATTTGGTTACTTAGTTAGTTTAATTGCTATCTAACCCTAGATGTAGTGCAATTATGTTCTATTAGAAGGTAATTTTGGTTTAATAGATTTGTAGGCATTGATGAATGGTTTATTAATTGTGGTTTAGATGTATATATACGCATGCTTGTATGCATAGCTCTAGGTTGGATGGTTTTGCGCATAATTGGAGAAGTGAGAGAGCGATGAGTTTAATATTTATTTTGACTCAAATAGATAATTAATAAATCAACATATGTTTATATGTATGTCATAGTGCCGATGGATCGAAGATGGATGTATGATGCGAATCGTGTGAGCCCTGAGTATATCAGTGGTGTGAACGAATTTTTAAGAGCGGCTGAGGATGATATGTTGAGTAGGAAGTCTGGTCATATGTGTTGTCCATGCTATGACTGCAAGAATGAGAAGATGTTCAAGAACACGGCTCAGTTACAAGATCATTTGATTCGTAGGGGATTCGTAGCTGGCTATACAAATTGGATCCATCACGGCGAACACACGGAGGGGAGCGATGAAGGAATGAGTGGCGAAGAGTTGAATCCGGAGGCTGATGATGATTCTGAGTTTGATGAAGAGGATGCCGAGATGCGTACCAATGACAACGATCTCGAGCAAATGCTGCGCGAGGCTGAATGTAATGACCTTGGTGGCAGGCAATATGACAAATTTTTGGGTCTAATGGATGACTCGGAGAGATAATTGTACCATGGTTGCAAGGATAAATATACCCGGCTGTCAGCTATTCTGGAACTGCTCAAATTGAAGGCAAGCGGAGGTTGGTCTGACAAAAGTTTTAGTGCACTTTTACAACTCTTGGCAGACATGCTTCCCGGCGGCAACGAGTTGCCACAAAACACATACAAAGCTAAGAAGATTCTCTGTCCGCTAGGAATGGATGTACAAAGAATACATGCTTGCAAAAACGACTGCATCCTCTTCCGTAAAGAGCACGAGAATCTACATGTATGTCCGGTTTGTAAGACTTCCCGATACAAGAAGCACAACAACGCTATGGATTATAACATCGAGGGCAATGAGGAGACGAACGGCATTCCGGCCAAGGTTGTATGGTATCTTCCTATCATTCCTTGACTGAAGCGTCTGTTTGCAAATCCTGAACATGCAAAGAAAATGCGGTGGCACGCGGAGGGGCAGAAAGTTGATGATTTGATTAGACACCCAGCGGACTCCATCCAGTGGAAAAACATCGACAGGAAATTCCCAAATTTTGGTGCGGATTCTAGAAATGTACGGTTCGGGATGAGTACAGATGGAATAAATCCCTTTGGTAACATGAGCAGTCGTCACAGCACATGGCCTGTGGCTCTTTGTATGTACAACCTCCCACCTTGGTTGTGCATGAAGAGAAAGTACATCATGTTGGCCATGCTCATCGAAGGCCTGAAGCAACCCGGAAATGACAGAGATACATACCTGTCTTTGCTGAAGGAGGATCTGGAAACATTGTGGCACGAGAACGTGGAGACGTGGGATGCAGACAAGAGAGAGAACTTCACCCTACGAGGATTGCTATTTTGCACCATCAATGACTGTCCTGCGTACGGTAACCTATCCGGCCAGAGTACTAAAAGAGTAACAGCCTGTGTTCAATGCATGGAAGATACGGCCAGTTCGTACCTCGAGAAATCGTGCAAAACCATATACATGCGGCACCGTAGGTTTTTGCGTCGAAATCATCCTTACCGCAAGTTGGTTGCTGAGTTCGACGGAACCATTGAAGAGGTATCGGCTCCACCTCTTTTAACCGGGAGACAGGTTTACGGAATGGTTAAAGATGCTGATGTTCTTCTTGGAAAGGGGCATAAATGAATGAAAGGTTTGTGGAAAAAGAAATCACTATTTTGGGGTTTGCCTTACTGGAAAGAGCTAGATGTTCGCCACTGTATCGACGTCATGCACATAGAGAAGAGCGTGTTTGACAGCCTAATTGGCCTCTTGCTGAATATCCCTGATAAAAGAAAGGATGGTGTGAAGGCACATCAAGAGTACGTGAAACTAGGCATCAGGCCTGAGTTAGCTCCGATAGAAACCGACAAAGGCAGAACCTTCCTCCCACCTGCATGTTACACACTCTCTAAAGCCGAGAAAATTGAGCTATGCTAGTGCTTGCACGATGTGAAAGTTCCAAGCGGGTACTGCGCCAATATCAAGAAGCTAGTTTCAATGCAGGAATTGAAATTATTTGGCATGAAGTCTCACGATTGTCACGTTTTGATAACGCAGATACTTCCTATTGCTATTAGAGGGATTTTTCCTGGTGATGTCAGAGATACAATCATAATGCTATGTCAATTCTTCAACAGAATATCACAGAAGGCGATAAGTATACCTAAACTGGATGCTCTAGAGGCAAGGCTCGTGGTTGTCCTATGTCACCTTGAGATGTACTTCCCCCCATCATTTTTTGATATCATGCCACACCTCATGACTCACCTAGTTAGAGAGATCAAAATGTGCGGTCCTGTGTTCCTACGAAGCATGTACCCGTTTGAGAGATATATGGGAATTCTGAAGCGCTATGTATGAAATCGCTCGCGGGCCTGAGGGAAGCATTGTGGAAGGTTATGCCATCGAAGAGGTCGTTGAGTTCTGTTTGGACTACATACCGCATGTCAACCCGATAGGTCTACCTGAATCACGACACGTGGGCAGGCTCCATGGTACCGGGGTCCTCGGAGCGAAATCCATCACTCCTGATCGCGACGATCATGCTCGAGCTCATTTCATGGTCTTGCAGCACATCTCGGTGGTTTCGCCATACATCGATGAACACATGGAAATGCTACGACATCAAATCCAAGAAAAAGCGAAGTGTGGATCAAGAAACAACATATGTCCCTATTCAACCAATGGTTCCAAGACCGGATCACCACCACATCGTCATCTGATGAAATGCTGACATGGTTGTCAAAGAAACCGTACTTCACAGTCTGGACATATCAAGGATATGACATAAATGGATACACATTTTATATGAAGGCTCAAGATGCAAAAAGCACATATCAGAACAGCGGTGTGCGGGTCGATGCTATCGATTCCGCTGGTCATAAGCATTGTTACTACGGGTTCATCGAGGAGACTTGGGAGCTCGATTACTTCAAGTTCAAAATCCCAATATTTCAGTGTCGTTGGGCCCACCTCTCGCACATTAAGACCGACGAATACGATGTGACTACTATTGACCTGAGCCGTGTTGGCTACGGTACTGAACCATTCATCCTCGCGAAGCATGTTCATCAGGTATTCTATATGATCGATCCGTCAAGCAAGAGGCGGCATGTCGTTAGAAATGGAAAAAGAAGCATCATAGGAGTTGACAACATTGTTGACGAGGATGATTACAACGAATTCACTGAGAATTATTCCAGAGATTTGAGTTTCGAGGCTGAAGCCATGGAGGGAGCTAGGTCATACTACCGCAACGATCATCGTGAAGGGCTCACTTTTAAAGGGAAGAAGCAAGTATTGTAACTAATTGATATTATTTTTATTTGGATATTTACTTTCATTGTCCTTTTAAATAATGAAGTATGCGATTGTTGGCAGCGAGCTCTCAATTCTAAATGGCTTGACTCATTTCTAGCTAGCAGTTGTGACTCATTTCTAGGTAGCAATTGTGAATGTATTTATCATGTCCAAGTATGTGATTGTATTATTGTATCTGTGTTAAATATGTGAATATTCTGTGCAATATATGTCTGCTGTTTCAGAGGGCATGCTAGCATTTCCTGAGGCTAGCTAAAATGCAGGTAGTACATAGCCCTGAACTGATTCACCGCAGATGGGTAGTCCTGATGGCCGTCTGGGATAAATATCATCCGAGACGGGTATAACCAACGAACCCGTCTGGGACGAGATGTTATCACAGACGGGTATCTCACTTAACCCGTCTGGGATGAGCTGTTATCATAGACGGGTATCTCACTTAACCCGTTTGGGATGAGCTTACTACATATACGAGGATGAAAAATATCGGACCCCGCACTTCCTCATTCCAAATCTCTGCCCTAATTCCTCTCCCGCGCCGCCCACCTGTTCCCACCGTGCCGCCGCTGCCCGAGCCCGCACTGCCATCTTCTCCGCTTCCCCCGCCCGTGCCACTGCCCGAGCCCACGCTACCGTCAGAGAGGAGGCCCTGAACGCACCACCGTCGGAGAGGAGGCCGAGCCCACGCCGTCGTCGAAGAGGAGGCCGAGCCCGCGCCGCCGTCGGAGAGGAGGCCGTCAACACACCGCTGTCGGCGAGGAGGCCGAGCCCGCACCGCCATCTTCTTTGTTTCCCCTGTCCCGCCGCTGCCCGGCTGTGCCCGCGCCACCGTCGTGCCCTAATTCCCCCACTGCCGCCGTGCTCTCATCCCAGGTATGTATGTGTATGCTTAGATTTTGCCTACTGATGTTGAAATGTATGTGTGTATGCTTGAGGCCTTCTTAATTGATAAGAACAGATATGTTTGATCTTAGCTATTATCTGCCTTTACATGAATGCATTCATCGATATCATTTGGTTTAGTTCAATTCTTTAATGGCTTTATTTGAGAAAGGTTTGGTGGTGCCCAAGGCTCTAGACCTAGGCCTTGTCTCAATTTGCTCAATTTTAGACAATAGTAGTAGAGTTACTCAATAATCACTTCTCAGCCATTGGATAATTGCTTCTCCAGCCAAAACTTTGTATTAGAAGAATTAACTGAAAACATTTATGGTTAGCATTTATGCATCTAAGTGGCAAAGCTGTTTGATATACGTTGGGTTTGATATCTATTTTCTTCATATTGCTCTCTTCATTCTGAAGACATGAACCAATATTTCATTATTAACTTGTTGTTCGTGCCCTAGGTTCGTTTTCACATGTTGCATCTATGTGGTTCATTTTTTTTGTAGAATCTAAAGGAACAGCTAGAAGTAATTGGCTTCACTTATAAGTTATCTTTATGCAGCCTTAACCTTTAGCTTTGCTTTCTTGAAATTGCTTTGGTAGAACTAACAGATATTTCAGACGCCCATTCCTCTTCTAATTCCTCATCGGGGCACTCATCGCTGCCGAACCCTACTTCAGGCAACGATGAAGGAAGTAGGCAAAAAGGCAGTCAGAAGCCCCGAACAATGTCGAAGCCCCCTAGTAGACGTATGGTCATCACGCAAGTGTCTACGAAGTCTGGTGTGCCGACGAAACCCGATGACGTAGCGAACAAATTCCGCACATTCTGTGGGATACTTGGGCGGGAGAGGGTGAACATAACCATTGCGAACTGGAAGGATATTACCGCCACGAAGGAGGAGGAGTTAATGGCTGAAGTAAAAAGGTGGTTCGAGATCCTGGCAGAACACAAAGAACGTGTTAGAGCGGCTGCAATGAAGACCATGGGCAAGGCGTGGAGGTCGTTCAAGAGCATCTTGACGACAAAGTTCGTACGGACGGGTGAGAGCCTGTTTCAGAAGTACGGCTTCTTGGACGAGCAAGTGTACAACAGATTTGTGGAGATGAAGACCACGCCAGAAGAAGTGGCGAAGAGTGAATGGCAGAAGGCCCTTCAAGCAAGAAACAAGCACCCGCATAGGCTTGGAAGCACAGGATATGAAGGTGCATCGGCGAGATGGGAGATGCAGGATCGGCTGGCAATGGAGAAGAATCTACCCCCTCCATTTCCCAACGTGGTTTCTGGCTGTGCCGCCTCCTGGTGTAGAGCACGTGCCAAGCCAGATCCGCAAAGTGGTTCGGCTACATTTCCAAACCCCGCTAATCAGGAAGTGGTTGATCGCATGGTAATATACCTGACTGTGTACACACAATTCTTCGGAACCATACGAGTATCATTTGTAATGTAACTCTCGCGTGTGGTCGTTGCAGGTGCAGATAGCTTTGCAAGGGTCACTAGATGATGATGAAGAAGCACAATCATCTAGGACCAAAGACCTCCTGACCGTAGCGTTGGGAAACCCGGAGCACCCAGGTCGCACAAGAGGTGTTGGGGTTGTAGTTCCCTGGAGAGAGGGATTCCCTGAGACGGAGGAGCAGTACGAGAGGAGGAAGGCTGCTAAGAGGAGTCGAACTCAGTCAACAATGACTACGAGAGACTCCGAAGATTTGGAGAGGCGTATTCAGGAGGAAGTCAGGAGACAGGTTGAGGCATTTAAGGAGGAGTTCAGAGCTCAACTTGCACTCTCTAACGTAGCTATGGTGAGCCCCGGAAATATTCGGAGTAGCTGCGCATCCGCCGAAGAACAGGGTGAAACATATCCCTGCGACACAATCTCGGTAAGAGCCATTTATAGGGTTTTTATAATAGCAAGTACATAACTTTGGACTTAATCAACAAGGTACTCAATAATTTTATAGGAGACGACTCCTTGCACGTTGTTGGCAAGGGTAGCCGGAGATGTCGCCCTCGATGCTGCATTTGGGATGGCATATCCCAAGGAGGCGGGGACTCTACTGCATGGTCGCCCCATAGCACCGAACTTTCAGAAGGTGCATGTGGACGATGTGGTTGAAGGTTTCAAGGAGCTCCCGCTTCCCATGCCACCAAACGATGAGATCACGGTGCTATGTCAGACGGTTGGCACCTTTATCCAGTGGCCGAAGAGGGACATCAGAATACAAGTGTGGCCTGCCTCTCAAAGCGCATCACGCACTGAGCCAGTTAGGATACCCGAGGTTAACCCTACCCCCATGGAGCTGGTAGGTGCAGCGCAACGGGCTGATGAGCCAGCTAGGATACCCGAGGTTAACCCTACCCCCATGGAGCTGGTAGCGGCAGCGCAACGGGCTGATGAGCCAACTTCATCTCCGGTCAAGCCGGCAGAGCCAGCAGCTGCTACCTCCATGGGGGTGGTGCTACAGATGAGAGCAGTTCCTTCACTGGTGAAGCGCACCTATTCTAAGGGGACTAGCAGAACCGGCAAGGGCAGGAGTCACAGTAGTGGCCCCAAGACTTCCAAGGGCAGCAAAAAATCGAAGGCAGCTCTAGTGGCAGAACTTGGGTTTGATCCGGACAGAGTGGATGATCTCCCTTTCGCGCCTCTGGCTCGTCGATTTGTGAATGGACAAGTCTTGGTCATGCCGGAGGACATATCGAGCTCACTGGCATGCCAGAGGTTGCATGATTGGTATATGAAGGCGACGAACAACCTAGAGCCTGGCCAAACCATGCCACAAGGTGTCAAGGTCGCTTTCAAGGAGGAATACCTTTTCCACCAGGACATGGGTGGGTTGTTCTACCTATACTTTCAAGACCTGTTCGAACTCTTCAACCTCAACGCCCTAGAGCAGACCCTGTTGAGATGCTAGACATTGTAAGTCTACAACTTCTCAGTCAATCAGTTTTCTCCATACCTATGCAACTTAATTAAGCCGTGACATGATTTTCCATTTTGCATAGATACATGCACACCGAAGCCAGACTTACCAATGAACCTATCGGGTTCATTGACCCAGCAAGGGTGACTTGGGCAAACATTAGAGACAACAAAGATGCAGTTCTGGAGTATGTTAAGCATGCACTGTTGTCCCAAAAGGATAAAGAGTACATTGTATTTCCCTTCAACCCTCAGTAAGTGTTGCATCGCATCCAATACTTATAATTTCACCATTACACATATATCACAAAGCTGATTTGGTAGTACGTCTATATATATGCAGCTTCCATTGGGTTTTGGTCGTACTTATACCAAAATGGAACAGGGTTTTATACCTTGATTCCTCGTGAGATCCTTCACGCGACTTTGGGCCGATTCGCGACGTACTTGACGAAGCGTTCATCGATTACAAAGCTCGTGGAGGGATAAGTAGCAAAGGGCCCAAGCTGCGACATAAATTTGACTTTCCAGTACATATATATCCATTACTATGTTAATATAGCATATTGACATGCTTCATAATAGATTCTTCTTAGCTAACGTATATTTGTTTGTTGTTTTAGTACAAACAACAACCCAAGGGGACAAACCTATGTGGATTCTACGATTGCTACCACATGGAGGTTGTCGCGGGTTTCGTTAGGCGAAGACTAGCTGAGGAGGTATACCCAAATGCAAGCATTATTTTGAGTTTGTTTACATTTTGTAATTTTCTAATCCTTATTGAGTTTATGACAGCAACAGGCATGGAAGGTTGAAGATGCCACACTTGATGAAGCTGAACTCAAGCGCATTTGAGGGATTTTTGCCTTCTTCATCAATACACAAATCATCAATCCCGATGGCGAGTTCTATGGTGGCGGCTTAGCAGGCTAGCATTGTCTTTCATCTTTGTTCTAAGCACTCTATTGCAACTTTTCTTTCAAACATTGAAGTATGCGATTGCGAGCTCTAATTTCTGAACGGTGTGACTCATTTCTAGCTAGCAATTGTGAATATATGTAGCTAGCAATTGTGAATGTATAAATATGTAATTGTTTCAGTGTATCACTGTCTGTGAATGTATAAACATGTGAATATTCTATCAAATATATATCTGCTGTTTTAGAGGGCATGGCTAGCAATTCCTAAGGCTAGCCACAAAACAGGCAGTGTTATGCCCTCTATTCACACCCATCCTAGACGGGTCAACAGTTAAACCCGTCCGTGATATCAGTCATCGCAGACAGGTGATTAACTTACACCCGTCTGGGATGAGTTGTTATCGCAGATGACTCGTTGGTCGGCCCATCTGGGATGAATTGACGGTCGGCCCACCCGTCTGCGATGACCTGTGTCATCACTGACCACCAATTTCGAACGGACTGGCACTACTGCAGAATCAGCTATAGAAGCCAACTTATCAGTGACGAGCACCCAAAAAACACGTCACTGGTAAACCGAAAATTTAGCAGTGGCGGGCGATAATTGCCACGTGTCACTGGTAAATAATTACCAGTGACGGGCAGACGTTAGGGCCCGTCACTGGTAAATTTGGAATTACTAGTGGCGGGCAGAATACGTGCTCGTCACTGATATAATATACTCCAGTGACGTGCTCGTCAAATCGCCCGTCACCGATAAGAATTCCCGCCAAACTTGCTCCCTGAATGCATACCAGTGGCGGGTGTACGTTTGGCTCGTCACTGGTAATATATTTATCAGTGGCGGGCCTTTATATGCGCCCGTCACTGGTAATCTGCCCTATAAGTCATCAGCGAGCTCGCTGCTGGCCAGTCGTAGCTCACTGGCCAGCAGCGAGCTCGCCGATCGCCTGCACGTCCGCCGCTGCCGTACACGCCCCTGGTAGGAATCCTGCTCTCCAAAATCATCCCCCACCTCCCCTAGCTCCCTTGCCATATCTCTCTCTCTCCCTCCTAATCTCTCTCTCCCTCCCTTGCCATCTCTCTCTCCCTCCTAATCTCTCTCTCTCTCCCTTGCCTCTCTAGCTTGCTCTCCCTCTTCATGGATTCTAGAACACCGAGTAACAAAGAACACCGAGTAATGTATCTAAAATAGCTTGCTCTCCCTTGCCTCTCTAGCTTGCTCTCCCTCTCTATAGCTAATGTAGATAATTTTACATATATCCAAAAATTTTTACTACATGGATTCTAGAACACCGAGTAACAAAGAACGGATCGAGGTAGTAAGTGAACTTTTGCTCAATAGCATTTCAAGCATTGATTATTTTGTCCGGCCGCAATGTTATGTAGCAAAACATCGATGTATTCTGACGGTGATGAGCAAAATATTCGGCATATTAGATAAGAAGTTTCCATACATACTGAATTGTAATGTGATCACGTGAAGTCAGCCTCATGAATTCGATCTGTACATTGCTTTAATTGATATATGAGTAATTATATTTCTTATGCACTGAGGCAGAATCATATATATATGTGTAATTATATATGACAAGCAAATGATACTTTGATTCGGTGGATCTGTGGTGATGTGAGATGTGCATGAAATGTATTTCATAAATGTGAATGTGAGATATGCTTGTGGTACCGGCCGTCGAGCCGAGGCAACATTCGTTGCTTTGTTTATTTTTTCAGGGAAACTGAGTTCAACGTTTTGGCGAAATGTTGCTTCGTCAACATTTTGTCAACGTTCGATACTCAATTTTGCATAATTTTAGCAAAGGTCATGCCGAAATTTTGAATTTTCAACAATTTATTTCAATAACCTGCCAAATCTTGAAATGTTTTATGTAATATTTCAAAATCTCAATTGCAAAGAAAACTTTTATTATTTTTTGTAGCCTCTCATGAAAGGTTTCATAAGTGTTGTTTCCATTATTATTTTTAGGCTCTCATGAAAGCTTTCATAAGTGTTGTTTCCGTTAATTTTTGTTTAACAAGTTTAATTCCATTTAGGGAACGAACGACCGATGGATCGAAGTTGGATGTATGACGGCGATAGGAACACACAGAGTTTCTATACGTCTTTGAATGAGTTCTTTGATTTCGCCGAGCGAGATATGGCGCGAAAGGGTGGCACGAAGATATGCTGTCCATGTCGTGATTGCAAAAACTTGAAGATGTACGAAAGGAAATCTGGTTTTTTGCACATGCACCTGGTGCGATGGGGGTTCATGGCAGGTTATACACGGTGGACAAGTCACGGTGAGGAGGATGAGGTTGTTGCCGACGACGAAAGGTTAGATGAAGAAGCAGGACATGGGGAGCCGGAAGCAGAACGGTTGGATTATAAAGATGCCGGAGGACATGAAGAGGCTGAAGCGGATACGCGAAGCACGGGGGACAATTTGGCCGGAATGGTCCAGGACCGTCATGTGCAAGAGCAGGTTGTGAAAGAGACGAATAAGGATAGTGCTGCTCGTAGAGAGGCTGCCAAGTTGGAGACACTGGTGAAAGACTCCGAGACTCCCTTGTATCCCGGTTGCAATCCCGAGTACACGCGGCTCTCAGTCACGCTCGAACTTCTAAGACTGAAGGCACTCCACAACAGCACGGACACAAGCCTCGATGAGACATTGGAGTATCTCGCAAAAGTTCTGCCGGAGGGGAACGTGTTGCCTCGTGGTTGCGATGAGGCCAAGAAGGTCGTGTGCCCTCTTGAACTGGAGGTGACGAGATACCACGCGTGTCCGAATGACTGCATCATATATCGGAAGCAGTACGCGGAGCTAACCAAGTGTCCCGAGTGCAAAGCATCCCGATTCAAGCGGGGAAAGAACTACCAACCAGATGGTGAGAACGGAGTGAAGAGCGGTGCTCCTGCAAAGGTTGTATGGTACCTCCCACTCATTCCCCGTTTGAAGCGTCTATTCGCAAACAAGAAGGAGGCGAAGCTCATGCGTTGGCACGACGAGAGGCCAAGGAAAGATGACGCCGTGCTGAGACACCCTGCGGACGGTTGCCAGTGGAAAGCAATCGACGACCAATACCTCGAATTCGGAGGAGAGCCGAGGAATATCAGAATTGGAATGAGTACGGACGGACTCAATCCTTTTGGAAAGATGAGCAGCAGGCACAGCACCTGGCCCGTGGTCATATGGATGTACAACCTCCCTCCGTGGCTCTGTTTTAAGTGGAAGTACCTACACCTGTCTATGCTAATTCAAGGGCCGCAGCAACCAGGGAACGATCTGAACGTGTATCACCAACTACTGAAGGAGGAGCTAGATACACTGTGGGCTGAACCAGGGGTCCGGGTCTGGGACGCTCACGAAGGAGACTACTTCAATATGAGAGCTATGATGATCACAACGGTGCAAGACTATCCCGCTTATGGATATCAATCCGGCCAGGTTTGCCACGGATACCAAGGATGTGTTAAGTGCATGGAAGATACAACAAGTCGTCACCTACCGGGCTCTCACAAAATCGTGTACATGGGCCACCGAAGATGGCTTCAACAGGACGACCCGTGGAGACAAGAAAAAGAAAAGTTCGACAATACGATTGAGACCCGAGGACCACCACGTAAGAGGAGTGGGGAAGAAATATACGAGATGTTGAACTCTTG